>LNAC01000534.1:433027-452892 GCA_002007465.1 Ailurus styani | reverse complement strand
AAAAAAAAAAAAAAGATACATGGGATGTGGTTTAAACGACCCTTTTTGAATACCTACGTTACTCTAGGTTTTAGGGATACAAAAATTACGGCAGCCCCTTCCCTTGAGGAGCTCTGAGTCCAGTAAAGAAAAAGACCTGTGCGCGGCATCCGCGATGCATGTGGCAGCTAAGATGCTCAGGGTGAAAGATGCCTTTAGATTCGCTTGGGAGCCAGGAACTGGCATGCAGTTGAGGTGTCAGACAATCACCACCTCTGGTTTACAAGGGACTTTTTTCTTCTGCCTCTTTAAACATTTCTGTATTTGTCAGTTTCAAAACGGGCATCAGTATCACTCCCACAGTCAGGGCCAAAAAAAAAGTACTCCCCCCAAAAATTAATTGCCAGTATCAAAAATATCAACCCAAATGAATTTTTTTTTCTTAAAAGTTAAAGCACTAATTAAAATCCTGCCTATTTCTTTTTGTCTTAACTAATGTGCTCTCATGTTTTTAAAGAGGAAGACAGATGGATTTTTGGAGGGTGTTCAGGCTGTTTCAGATTGTCCGGCACATGAGAAAGCATTCACAAGAAGTAGTGGAGGAATCAGAAGAAGTGTCATTGTGTCCTTTATCCTTCCCTCTAGTCCGCATGAGGTTATATACAAAGAGAATATTTAGTTTACAAAGTATCCTGGAAAATATTTAAAACTTTGAAAACGTTTAAAAATCTTATCCTCGGGAATAAGGAACTGTAAAATGCTACTTATATATTCTACTGTAGTAAAGCTATATTCAAAAGCATTAACTACAAGTTTAGCATTATTTTGATTTTGGTAACTCAAAATGAACATAAAAAGGCTTTTCACAGATTTCTATAGTCACAAGGCACTTAGAATTTCCATCTCTGATTTCTCTTTCCCCACGTGTTTCTTTTTGTAAGATTCAAGGGCCTGCAGGGATAGATATCATGGGGATCAATTCCTAAAACACATCTATATATTCTGTCAGGTAACAAACACAGAAGCATTGCCATATAATAAGAACACAGACCTAACATCTATTTTGTAGTCCAAGGCTAAATTATCCCGAATATAATTACCAAGCCAAGAATGAGGAAACATACCAAACAAGAAAAAAAATGTGCCCTTTGGTACCATGCTCACCATAATTTGTATGCTAAAAATATCTAATAGCCCAGCGTCAAAGGCAATGAAGATTAAAGCCTCTTTTACTTTAAAACTGCTTCGAAACTAGAATTACATTAGACACACCTTCATGCATTTGCCAAAAGAGCTCACGTTATAAAAGCAGAACTTTCAATTAAAATTTTAAATGATTAGCAAGAGAAGAATGCAGAGTTGTTCCACTTCAAAAGTTACAAAGGGGAGATGAAAACGAAAAGCAGCAACATGCTTGGGTACTCGTTAAACCTGCTCGGATCCTCAATACAGGAAGTGTTTTGTTTTGACAGCACCGTGGGCCAAAACCAAGGCATTATTTTTCAGTGCTAGCATTAAAAACAAAAATAAAACATTTTGTAAAAACTGGCCTGCCTGTCTTCCAGGAAGATCAAGATCATGCTGGCCAAGACAAAACGTTACATGGGGACACTGATTCTGCACAGGGTGCCCGGTCTTCACGTTCCTGTGGTCAGAGGAGAAAGGGAATTTAACCTAGATTTGTCCATTGAAAACTGACACCTTAATTTCCCTATGAGTGGAACAAGCAGAGGCCAACTTTATAGACTGGAGAGTCCCTGGTCTATAGACAACTGTCAACGTGGCCTGAGGGGAGAAGATGAGACCTGAGCAAGGCCTCAGAAACAGCTCCTAAGGACACTCTTCAGCTGTGTGGGGAGGAGGGGGTGTGTGTATGTGTGTATATGTGTACATGCAAGCATGCAGGAGGAAGAAGTCCTAAGGTACAGTGTAAGAGACAAGAGACGGGCAAATCTCAGGTTATGAACTTGGAGATACAGGCTGTGCCATAAACACCAGCACTAAGCAGAACAAAGTGGCCCCCATCACCCATGTGCCCCACAGAATATTGGACTCTAGGACACAGGATAAAGTATAAAATGCGATCCTTATCCTCAGGAGTTAGTTATATACTCCCACTGAGAAATTAATTAACATAATATGTGCCGAACAGAGCTGGGAGCTTTGTGTATTAAAATTGTACCCCTCACAATGCCCTCCCTTGGTACTATTACCATACTCATTCTCAAAGGATGAGAAAACCGAGGCTCACAGATGTTAAGTAACTTTGCCATCTTTCCAAGATCATGTAATACTAAGTCTGTTCAGTCTCAAACCCCACTACACAAGTGTTCCTCATTCTGTGGACACAGGATCACCCAACATCATTCACCTGGGTCACTTACAAATATTACAGACTCCTGGGGTCCCACACTGATGTAATGAATCCGAATTTCTGGAGATAGAGCTCTAGGATCCATGTTTTAAAACAACTCCCAGGGGGCGGTGGGGTGGCTCAGTCATTGAGCGTCTGCCTTCGGCTCAGGTCATGATCCCGGGGTTCTGGGATTGAGCCCCGAATAGGGCTCCCTGCTCAGCGGGAAGCCTGCTTCTCCCTCTCTCACTCCCCCTGCTTGTGTTCCCTCTCTCGCTGTGTCTCTGTCAAATAAATAAATAAAATCTTTAAAATAAAAAAATAAAAAAAAAAAAACAACTCCCAGCTGCTTCTGATAAAGAACCAAGTCTAAATGAGCCACTATGGTGCCCCCACAAGCAATTAGCCAGTGAGAAGCAGGCTGGTTCTTTAACAGATAGACAAGTTTAGCCACGGGCCTTGTGTGTGTGTGCGGATGCATGCATGCATGTGTGTGCATTCTTTAAAATCATCACGTAGGCTGGCTCAGTCAATACAGCATGCAACTCCCGACCTCAGGGTTGCAAATTCGAGCCCCATATTGGGTATAAAGATTACTTAAAAATAAAATTTAAAAAAAAAATCATCAGTTAGGAAACCCATCCCCCAGTGGTTCCTAACCTAGAGTTTCCAGAGCTTAGCAGGCCCACAATGACAATAATGCAGGTCCCAAAGGCTATTTTAGTATTTCAAAGGCCAAGAGAAATTGTACATTCATCTCCAAAAGACTAACTAAGTGTTTTGGAAACGGGAAATTTTAACTGTTAAGCCACTTAACAGATACAGTGTATCTGGAAGCAAAGTCTTTAAAGCCAGGCTGAAAGGGGATAAAAGGCACGGACCCCAAGTAGGCAGCACTGTTCAAACATCTATTCACCTCCTTGTCTGCAGCNCACCACCCCCACCAGCCCCCACCGCCCCGGGACGCACCGCTGAGCAGCACAGCCGACATGGTGGCTGTACACCACGGTCACACCTCCCTTTCACACAGAGCTAATGATCTTGCCCGGGCCAATCCATAACTTTATTCTTATTCAAGAACCCAGTTCTTAGCCTGTCCCGAACACTAACTGTACCTCCAAAGAGACAAAGATCCACAAACACAGGTGATGGCTGAAGCTACATGTAGGTGGCCTGCGGACAAACAGTGTTTTGAAATTCGAGTGATTTCCCACAAAGTGATTAATCTGAAGGGCAAAATATGCATTTGGATGTGAAATGCCTAAGTTTCACTATCTGTAATCACAACTCGTTAATTCACAAGTTTTAAAGACTAAGAAAATTAGATATAAAATTTTACTGAATTGATACCAAAACAAAACAAAACAAAAAAACCCTACCCATTACTTTAACTTGGGTTGAACCCAGTAAGAAAACAAATTGGAGACAGAGAAGTAAATACAGAAAGAAGAAATGAGGGAAAAAAGGGCAAGGAAAGAAAATGCCATGAACAAGCAAAAGAGAATCAAGAGACTAGAAGAGTTCAAGAGTGACACTCTAGAATAGTGAAAAGGAGTAAGGATGCAGGAGTTTCGGAAGAAGCTAACAAATTTATCACAATCTGCAGTTCACTTGAGCCACAGGTTTCAGATTACTATCACCTCCTATTAGCTCCCACTGAAAAACTAATTAGCTAGTTAGCGCTTTATCTTTCAGACCTCCATCCTACAAATGGAATGAAACGAACAGGAAGGTAAGGTGTTACCAAGACTCTGGGATTCAGTTCACAAACACCTCCCACCCACCTCCTTCCTGCCACAGCCCTAGGAATGTCAAGTCCAGTCTATACACCTGACAACAGTGAATGTTTTAAACTGTTGAATAAGATGTCAACACCTAAAAATTGGTCGACTTCACATAAAAATTCTGATTTTCAGGACAAAACCAAAAAACAAATAGCAAGCAAGCAAGCACTGAGTGAAGCAGCACACACACACATACACACACGTGCATGCACGCCCCAGGCCTGCATCCCCACGTGACGGAGCTGGGCCCCAGTGGTAATGGCTGTCCCCTTCAGATGCTGCGTGTGCTCTCTTCTGCTACAGCTCTGTCTGCAGCTAGACCTCCTCAGCCTACACTGTCCACATGAGCCTGTTGCAGGTGTCTGGCCTCATGGCTCCTAATGAAGGTGACCCATCCAACAAGCAAGCCTAGCAGCTCCTGCTGACTTCCACATTTACTGCATGTCACTATCCTCTCCCGGGTCCCTGCCCTGGAATCCTAACCTCACCCAGAGCTGCTTCCTTTCCCCCATATTCAACGCCAGTATTCCAGATCTGGCCATGACCTCTCCCATGGCTTTATTTTCACTATTTTCTGACCATCAGCCCCTTGCTTAAAAATTCCCTTCTTTCTCTGCCTTTGCAGCATTCCATATACCCTTTCCATCAGAAACATCAGTGGCCTCATTCCCTCCTATCCTGTCACCCACTTCTACAGGTGCAAAAGGCACCTACAATCTATCTTTCCTGATCCTGGGATGGTATAGTTGAGCACTCTGGAGGGAAAAAAAAAAAAAAAGAACAAAAAAACAAAACAAAAACAAAAACAAAAAACACACAAACACACAGATCATGAAGTTTGCTGGCACCACCAGAAATTTTCACCAATCCAAGGAATGCCCATCAGCCCCCTCTCCAGCTTCACCACCCACAGGCATCCCCTGCTTAACCCCCACCTCTCTCGCCTAGCCACTGCCCTATTTCGTCCTTCCCTAAGGAAACAAAAACCACCAGACTCGATCTCTCATTTATCCGCATGCATCCTTTCCCTCAGTCCTCAAATCCGGTAGGAGGTATGCAGTCACTCAAGCTGATAACTCAACTGTTACCCTTGACCCCTGCAACCACCAGACTCCCCATTTCCAATGTGGTCTTCACCAAGTCCTGCTCCTGTTTGCCTCTGAAGTATTCGCCCATACTCCAGTCTTGTTCCCCTCAAAGCCACCCACAGTCTGCTTCAAGTCTGACAAGACACTCCTGGGCTTAAACTCTGGTGACAACAAAATAATGGCCAAGTTCCCTCACCTGGCATTCAGAGCGCCCCATGATGGGGCTGCTGCCTGCCCCAACACCCTTCCCCACCGCCGCACCTCCCACAGCACTTGGCTGTGTTGTGCCCCCTGCCCTTCACCACTAGGAACCTTCAGTCACCAGCTCCACAACCAGGCCTTCATCACAATCTGCTTGGGTGCCCAATGCCATCACTAAACCCCAACATCAAAAGCAGGGACTGGCACTCACTTTTGCATCCCCAGAGCCTGACAACGCAGCAAGCCTTCAATGCACATTGGCTGCATGAAGATCTCAAGGCCACTACCTGACCAGATCTGCCAAAGTAGCATCTCCCAGGAGAAATCAGCCTTCAGAGTCTGGCAGACCTGGGCTTGACCCCGGCCAGGTGCTTTCCCATGTGAGTGACCTTAGGCATGGCCTCCATTTTCTCACCTGTAAAACAGGCCTTTTAAAAATCCCCCATATAAAGCTGAACCCAAAGATGGAACAAATTCTGTGTAAGTGCCTTCGAGTGCAGCTGGAATACTGTGGGCGGTCAGTGAAGAGCTGCTATTCGCACTTTCAAAACTGCAACTGAGCTTTCATTCCACTCTCCCGAGGCGAGGGCAGGTTATCCAGTGTGTGCAGGGCGTGGGCAGCCCGACCCAGGGCTTCAGAAACACTTCCTGCCTCTTGGCCATTTTGCTCCTCATTAACACCTCCACTCAGAGGCAAGGGGGAGAGAACCGTCCTTCTGTCAACATGACTAATGATGTGTTATCTCTCTGTGCTACTGCTGACCCTCTGCCAACAGGACGTGCTGACTCAGCCCACACCGGCACCTCGCTCGCAGGTGGCCAGCCTGTGGACGGGACAGACTGGCTGGCCCATGCTGCAGTCTGCGGCCGTCCAGAGGTCCTTGGGGGACGCCGGGCTTGGACCAACCCAGACAAGGCTTCGTCGCTGGCATTGGAAGAACTCACTACACGAAGGCACTAGAAGGGAGCGGTCAGACACGTTAAGAAATGTCTGAGGATTTATGTACCTAAACTACACCATAAAAAAAAAAAAACAGAAAAGAAAAACGACATTTTTTTCAAAACAACAGACATTTTTGGAGCATTTCTTCTGAATAAGGCACTGAATTCCCCAATGTCTGGAACAGAGGCACATAAAATTAGTCCCTGATGACAAGCTGAAGGGAATATACAGATGCACGACGAAGCCCAGTCCTGACAAACAGCCTGAAAGAAGTGAACTGGGAAAGGGTCAGGGGAGCACAGAGACACAGATGTGACTGTAGAGCTGGGAAGACTTCATGGAGGTGGTGGCATCGGCACTGAAGAAGAGCGTTCTGAGCAGAGCACTGACAAAAGCACAGAGATCGGGAAAACCTGAGACCACACAGCCACAGAAATTTAACACTTAAAAAGTATAAGAGAAAGTACCAGGAAGTACTTAGAGCATACATTAGAATGTAACAATTTAGAAGACAAGCATATTTGGTAATTTAATCTTTATAATATCCTATTTACTTCTGTTTTTCTCTCATGAAATTTCACACATAGTAAGAATAAAATCTAGGGAAAATGTCTATATGTACGAGCTTTTTTTTTTCTTTTTTAAGAATACTTTGAAACAGAAATCCCTCCCACTAGAGACTTTTCCTGAGCAGATGGTCCTTGTGTTTTTGGCAGAAGACATGGGTTAAACCAGAGAGAGACATAACAACGATCCACTACTCGCTGGCGGGAAACAAGGGTATCTGCAACAGTCAGCCAGGCTCACACTGTCTGTCTCCCCTCCTTCCTCCTGCAGCAGGCACTGCACCCCGCACCCAGTTCCAAACCTCTTATGCCTATTCCTTGCCTATCTATGTCCCACTTAGAGAGGAAAAGCAAACAACAACAACAGACAAGGGTAGGGCCTGTGACTCCTTGGATGCCCCTCTTGGAGATGCCACCCTGTGAGGGGCTGCAGCAGGACAGAGGCCCAGCTGGTCCCACCGAAGCCACACCAGTCTCCGAACTGCCAACCTGCTAACCCCACCCACCAGCACCTTCCTCCGGACCTCCTTGTAGGTGAGATGGCAGCAGGCCTCCTGAAGGCATTTTAGGCTGCAAATCTTCTTATTTGCAGTCAAGAGTATTCCAGCTACACTCCTCTCTTTCTCCAGGGCTAACCCTCTGCCAGGAGAAACCACCAGGGAGCTGAAACCAAAGAAGATCCCTGACACTCCTCTTGAGCCAGATTTACTTGGGATCTAAACCTGAATCTTGAAATAAAGCACTGAGAAACATACATTTTAGGAAGGCTACAGAAACTACACCTCATCAGCAATAACCCTCACTACATTTACCCTACCAAAAAAAATACAGATTTTATACATATATAGATTTATATATAGACAATAGTTTTATATAGATTATAGAGTAGATATATAATTTGATCTATAACCTCTCTATACAATATAGATTATACAGATTTTCTTTTTCAGTGGTTAGTTACTAAGGAGGGGGGGGCAATAGGTTAGGGTGAAGGCTTGGTGTAGGATTAGCTTCTTTCTTCTCCTGGCCTCGACAGAACTCAGCAAATCACTAGTTAGCAGAAATGTAACAACCTCTTCTTGCCATTCTAGATGAAGTTACCAAGAATCAAAGTGTGTAAATAATTGTGACATGCCATGCACCAAGGTAAATCTATTGTAAAGCACATATTTTCTGTTAAATTAATCTCAATGGCATCCATTTTCAACAGCATTGGAATACGTGCGGTTCCAAAAGGTACATTAGAACCTCTTGATGATATTAACCTTTAGAGCCAAGACCAAGGACTGCCTCATAAGCGAATCATTTGAGATCACGCTTTGAAAACAGAGACCAAGAGCATAACAGTTGAGTAATTATGAGAATTCTAACGAGAGCACCGCTATGATAAAACCAGTGACCATTATGTTCAATGAGACTCACTGGTTTTCCAAATGGATGTGCTTTTCCTTCAAGAGTTTGTAAGGATATAGCTATAAGTTACTTGCTGAAGGAAAGAAATCCAGCACCAAAGAATGGGGGCCACTGATCTTCTTTTAAAGATTATGCTTGAGTAAGCACATGAATATTTGGTGACCTGATTCTTAAAATGATATTTCAGCTCAGTGCTCTTTTTCCTTAACGAGGCAAAAATAACTTAGGCATCAGTGGTATCTCTCTGTTCCCTTTCACAGAACAGACACAACTCCTGGCCCATCAGGAGGCTCTTCGTGCAGATGACATGGTCGCTCATACTTAACCTTGAGGAAGGAAGACACAGTGGTGGTTAAGAATAACGGTTCTCGAACCAGACTGCATCCACTTGATTCCACATTCTGCTGCTTACTGGCTGTGAGACCTCAGCAAGCTAAATCATCTGTGTCCCGGTGTCCTCAACAGCAAAATAAAGCTATTCATCTAAAATGAAGTTATGTTTGTTATGAGGATTAAATGAGTTAATCAGAGGAAGTTATTTAGAACAATTCAAGGCACACCACTCAAAAAAAAAAGTGTGCTGTCTCTATTATAATTATCATTACCCAGACTTCCTCTCTAAGTTCTAGGTCTCATGAAAACTCCTGACCTGTCCCAACTCAAGTACTTACCAGTTCCTAGTTCCCATGGTGCTATATTCCCTTTCCCAGTTCTGCCTAACAGAGTAAATGGCTCTGCCATCCCCCAGTTGACAAAACCAAAACATTGCGTCCGATACAGCAGCAACTCTTCTTGACTTGACCCCCAAGACATAGCTCATCACTCACTGCTACCATCCTGGTCCAAGTCACCGTCAGTTCTCCTCTAGAATCTTTCAATAAAAGGCCTCCTCTCCTGGTGTCCCCACTTCTCTGAACTCTTCCTCCCTGCAGTCTCTAACTGGCAGGCAGAATGAACTTTCTAAAGCCTAAGTCAGCTATCCTATGGGTTTATGATACACCATACTTCAACTGACAAAGATAATAATCTTCATCATCATCATCATCATCATCTAAACTCCTCAGCAGGGTCTCAGAGCCCCTACATACATGAACCCCACCAACATGTTCACCTTGATCTTCTACTCCCTGTCATACTGTGTTGCAGCCTCACTGGCCCTCTTGCTGCCCACAAAATCGCCAAGCTCATCCGCAAGTCTTTGCAAGGACCTCTGGTGAATTCACAGCTACCTCACTGCAGGGAGGTAAACATCACCTCCTTAGAGAGACCTCCTCCCTCCTATTGCTCCCTACCTCCAGCTCCCTGTTCAGCTTTCTTTACAGTTTTTATCCTTATCTGAGATTCTTACTTACTCTTCCACTTACTAGCTGTCTCCCTTACCTGGAATGGAAACTTGTAAGAATAAGGCAAGATACCTATCTTGCTAGATAGAACAATGCCTAAAGCATAGCCGACACTCAGTAAATCTGTGCCGTGGACAGGGGAAGGAGGGAGGCTGTGTCAGAATCCAGCAGAGATCCACCCCAGTGCCCATTCCTGAATGGAGCTGCCCGGAAAGCCAGATACCAGTATCTAGTAAAAAGCTGCTGCTTTTGATGCTAGCACACTCCCTGAAAGCCACCTCCGTCTGATATTAATCCATCCAAAGAACCCATCATCATCATCTGCTTCTGCTTCTTCTTCTTTCTTCTTCTTCTTCTTTTCTTCTCCTTCTTTCCTCCTCTTCTCCTCCTTTCCTCCTCTTCCTCCTCCTCTTCCTCCTCTTCCCCTCCTTCTCCTTCTTTTTAAGTGGGGAGAGGATTTAGAAGCAGGTTTGGAGCTAAACCACACTTGGGCACTGAGCCCAATGTGGGGCTTAAACTCACAACCCTGAGCAGAAACCAAAGTCAGACACTTAACTGAATGAGCCACCCAGGTGCCCCCAAAGAACCCATATTCTTAATCATCAGTCCCCAAACTAAGTCTGCCTAAATACAGTCACTCAGATACTCAAATCAAAATGCAAAGTAAGGTTTAAAACAACCACCTCTGAACTGCTTTAGTTCATTTAATAAAAGAGAGAAAAAGTTCCAGCCTTGTCGCGCATTTTATTTCACTTCTAAAAGCTGGGAAAATGCAACTGACATGGAGGAACATCTTAGTGTTCAAAGGCTGTTGGTGTGGGGGGGGTGGGAGATGGGGGGTGAGAACATGTTGGGTAGGCTGGGGGGTATGGGTCTATAGGGTGGGGATGTAGGTATGTGCAGAGGGTGTGGGTCTGTGGGGGGGGTGTGGGTATGTGGGAGGGAGTGGGTCTGTGGGGTGGGGGGTGAGTATGGGGTGGGTGTGGGCATGTCAGGGGAGGGGTAATGTTGGAGGGGGGTGTGGCTTTGCAGAGCCGTGTTTTAACCAGAGAAAATCTGCTGATCTTGTTCCCTTAACTGGTTCTGGGAATCAACAGCTGACCACAGGCGGGCATTTGGAACAGCTTCTCCTTATCATCAAATCCTTGATTATAATTATTAAGCCTCGACTTGTGGTTCTACTAAACCCCACTAAGCAACCTCACAGAGTATGTGCACGACTGTGGGATCACTCTCCTAAGGTTAGCACTGTGGCGTCAAGTCATACAATTTCATAAAATGAGCATTCAAGGAGATCAGAACTCAAAGGGACTCTGACCATCACTGACACCATCCCTTCATCACTCAGATAAGGAAACTGAGGCTCAAAGGATTACATGATTTGCCCAAGGTCACAATGCTAGTGTCGTTCAGAGCAAGGACAAAAATCAGGGCTGACTACCAGGCCAGTGCCGATCTCGCTCCATCATGACACTACCCATCCATGCAAAGACTGCAGAAAGCCCAGCTCTTCTTGGAATAATCATCAAGCTCTCACCTACCGGTCTAGTCCAAACCCGCTTCTAATTCCACTCCCTAACAGAGCTAAAAACTTCCCCCAAGAATGCTGCTCAAATACATATTAAATGTCTGCTCTGTGCCAACCACTCAGTTAGGCAGCAGGAATGCAAAGAAGAAAAAGTGTGTAGCTTTAGGAAACTCACTTTGATGGGAGGCAGAGATAATTACAAAGAGCTATGAACAATGACACAGGTGTCCCCAGAGACCAGAGAGGAGGTAAGAGAAGGCTTCCTGGAGGAATGTTATCTCCCTAAATGTATCCCATGGGATGAAGAGCAATGAGCCAGGCAAAGAAGTAGAGAAAGAGTAACTCACAGTACACAGAGTAATAAAAATGAAGACTCAGAAGCATGAAATGATATGTTGGTAACCAAAGGCAGCTAACTCTTGCTGAAACACAAGCTGGAAAGTTCAAGTTGGAAAGAGATGGGAGATAAGAGAACAAAAACATTGCCAGGTTGTATCCAGCAGGTGTGAGAAGCCACTGCAGCAGGAAATCATTCATCACATTTTTGTTTTAGAATGATCACTCACTCAGCCAAGTACTGAGAAAGGATTTGAAGGAGAAATAGCTGAAGGAGTTTGAGCCTCTGGGAGAGGCTGGTCCACAGAGTCAGCACACCAAGTTAGCACCCAGGCTTCTTATCCCCCAACATGCTTCATATCATCTTGGGCCCTGCTCCAGAAACAGAACCAAGGCAACCCAGAGCAAGGGTCTCTGCTCCATGGCACAACATTGTGTCACCTCACAAAAGCTCCCTGTCTGCAATACCTGCCCAGCTTTCCCAGCCCATGTGACCCTACCTTCAGTGCAAACCAGAGTCTTGCTTTCCTGATGCCCCAATGAGCCTCCAGCAAGGGGCCACAGCAACTCTTAGTTTACTGACCCATGTGACTCTGAGCCACATTAGGAATTCCATGACCCCAAACTTTTCTTCCCAACTAAGGAGTATTGACTACTTGAAGGGAAGACTTAGATGTCAGTTTTTCAAAGTCCTGGAACAAACATCTGATTAACTGCTAAAGTCCACCTGAGAGCTTTTCCAGCCTATAGGAAGAGTCACAGTCAAAAATAAAGGGAGCAGAGATGACAGAACCAGTCTCTAGGTTCCTAGAAAATCCACAGGACTTGGAGTCTAGAGTTGGAGATGTACAGTTCATATTTTCATTTTGCTTTGACATACCACTTTACCTCTCCAGATTTTCATTTCCTTAACTGTGTAAAGTGGACAGGTTTCTATCATCTCTGGTAAGGCCCTCATTCCACTATTATTAAAAACAAATCTTTGGGGGTCACCTGTGTGGCTCAGTCAGTTAAGCATCTGCCTTCAGCTCAGATCATGATCCCAGGGTCCTGGGATCGAGTCCCCTATCAGGGTCCCTGCTCAGTAGGGAGTCTGCTTCTCCCCCTGCCCCTTACTCCACTCTTGTGCTCTCTTTCACCCTCTCTCTCAAATAAATAAATAAAATCAAAAAATATATACACTGGTAATCTAGCAACATCTAATAAAATTTGTAGTGTATACCCTTTCATCCAAGAATTATTGAACATTTGCACAGGAGTACAAAGTAATATGTACGAGAATATTTAATCCAGCATGGTTCAACATTGCAAAAAATGAGAAACAATTTAAATGTCCAGCAATAGGAGAAAGGTTAAACCAATCAACCGTGGTATATCCAATACAGTGAAATACTACAGCACCAGTTATCAATGCTAAAATATATCTATACATACTGATACAGAAGATGTCCAAGACAGTGTTAAGTAAAAAAGCAGGCAGCAAAGCAATTTATATAGTAAGAGTTCTTTTTGTTTTAACAATAATAAATATATGGTGGTGGATGAAGAGAAAAGATCGGTAAGAATACATTCTAAAATTGTTAATGGCTGGCATCACTTCAAAGAAAGCAAGGAAAATGTCACTTTTTTTCTTTGAATTCTTTGAAGCATCCAACCCATATTACTCGTTAAATGAGATAAAAACAAAGCCACATCATGGTCCAAAGTCAGGCTAGTTGTGCTAACAGCATGAGCTCTGAGGTCTCAGCATCTTCCGAACCAAGTGAAGCAGCTGGAGCCCATGTCACATACTCAGAGGTTTAGAAGCCACTTTCAGGCCTTTGCGTGCGCTCATATGACTTGAGCTCCTAGTTTCTACCACAAGTCAGCCAACAGCCCCACCTGATGATTTCCCAAGAGGTGGGTGTAGATAGTGGAAAGAAAGGTGACTAGAGTGGCCAGGGCAGACAGAGCCCTCTTCATCAGGCTGCACTACCCAGGAATCAGTCTGGAACATGCTGTAATTAGGTGTAACACCTCCTCCCACCCACCACAAGACAAATCTATTCCTTGTGGTTCTTGGAAACTGAAATACCAAATTTCTTCCAACTGAGTCAAATTCTCTGGACTCTAGAGTTACAGCCTAGATAAGGAAACTCTTCAAAATAATAATGAGCAAAAAATATTCTTTTTGTTTTTTTAATTTCGTCTTCTAGGAGTTCAATGTACTTTACACTAGACAAACATACACACCATTAGATCTCCAAAATACCACATGCAATAGTAAATTACCATTCCTGTCCACTAAATAATACCCAAGAGAAAGTAAATGGACATCCAGAAGTTTCTCCTATGCATTTACAAAGATCTGGCCCATGATCTCATCATCCCTCATAACTATCAGATGAAGTAGAGGACAAACATTTCCAGCCCTATGTTCTTTCTGGGTAGTCCTAAAATAGGCAAACTTTCCCGAGACTTCCGTGAACAAAGAGAAAAGCCTATAGCAGTCACTAGATCCTCACCTAAAAGAATCCAGTGCCTGTTTGTTCCATGGCACAGCAAGATCGTGGTTGAGATTTTTGTCATCATTGCTAAAAAATGTTTACCTTACTATTTCTGACCCTCTTGTATAAATATCAACTATGCTTTACCCCCAGAATGTCAAGTTGGTGGTATAGAGTCCCTTTTAAGAAAATCCCAAGTACCTACTTATTATGGTACAGAAATTACAAATTCTGCACTAGGAAGCTGCGAGGAAGGTTCTCAAGGTTCTCCCTTTTTCACTGGAAGAGGGGAGGAGGAACTGTGGAAACAAGCTTGTTTTGCTATTTTAATCCAGTGTGCCTCAACTTTGTCAATTCTTGAAAAGTTTTATTAGTTTTATTTCCCCTCAAAGACTTGAGCTATAAAAAAAAAGACATGTAACTTCCAAGTAATTCTAAAATAATAAAAATTCTCTAAGTATTAGTCTTTCAAAGCATTAGAAGATGACGAAACTAACATTCATGGTACAGTAACATATAGTACGCCTTCGTGTTACTCAGAAAAACAGAACCCACAGGCTTGCAGTGTTACTGCAGGTTCATTTTTATAAACTCGATGACCACATTTATCTGAAACGCAAAAATAACAATCTCTTGCCACCAAGAGCATATCTGGCTGTTCTTCTTTCCTCTGAGCCAATGCCCACATATAATGCCTGCCATGTCCTAGCAAGCAATTCGCAAGCTGAAGGCAGACACACGCCACAATCGAGAAAAACCTGGAGGTAAATGTTTCTTACTCAGCATTTCACAAGTATTAATGAAGTACCCCACCCAGCGCACTATTAGAAGGTGGCACAGTGGGAAGATCACTGGAGGCAAGGGCAGGGAATGCCCAGTGTGAACATCGTGGACAAAGCCGTCTCCACTGTTCATCCCTACAGGTGCTGGATCATTTTCTCTGGCCTAGACTACCACAAGAGGCTCCTGACTAGTCTCCCTGACTCTATACTCTGCCCTGGAATTATTTAAAACAAAGCTCTAACTGCATCTCTGCTTACACGCTGTCTGCGGGCCTCCTCTACCTAATGGACAGGGTGTAGCTCCCTAGCAAAACTATCAAGAGCCTTTCGTGATCCGGCCCCAGGCTCCTCTCCAGCCACTCCCTACCATGCAGGTGTCACCCATTCTAGCCACCTGGAAAGGACTGGTTTCTCAACAGCTGACATGCTTTTTCCTTCCTTCCAGTCTAGCGTGAATGTCACTACCTCTAAAGCCTTCCCTGAGCTCCTCAGAGACTGTGAGACTCCTCAAGGCTGCCAAGAGCTTTCCGCACCGGCTCTCTCCTAAGCATCAACACACTGCCAGGCCTCCTTGCTCCCAGGTGGGCTCCCAGATGGGAAATGCTCACATAGAGCTGGAGTCAAACGCCAGCTCCAGAACTGACCTCGACCAACTTCCCTAAACAAGACTCTTAAATAACATCCTAAAATAAGTCTCAATTCCTACATTTGCAAAACTGAAATTATAATGGCTAAATATATTCAATTTAAGAGAAATAACTTAAGTACCTAATACAATGTCTGGAGCTCAGTGAACTCTCAGTAAGTGGTGGCTAATACTCTACTTAATAGGTACCAGTTACTCACTCAATGTTTCTTAATCAGAGAGAATCTACCCCCCACTTACCCAAGGCAAATTACAACTTCTCTAGGTCTCAGTTTCTTTACCTACAAAAGGAGGTGGGGAATTGAGAGCAGGTGAGAAGTAGACGGGGGTTAGATGAACACATAAGAGAATCACAAACAATTGGGCTACTGGGTGGCTTAGTCTGTTAAGTGGTTCAGGGTCTGCCTTCAGTTCAGGTCATGATCTCAGGGTCCTGGGATAGAGCCCCCCCCCCTCCGCCCCCTAAAAATCAGGCTTCCTGCTCAGTAGGGAGTTGCTTCTTCCTCTTCCTCTGCCCCTCCCCCTGCTTGTGCTCTCCCGCGTGCTCATTCTCTGTCAAATAAATAAAATCTTTTACTTAAAAAGAGAGAGAATCACAAACAAGTGCTGAACTGTATAACAGGGTATCTGAGAAATGAAAACAGCTTCCTTATCTTGATAAATGTGTGGATTGTCACTTTTAGGGGAAAGCCCTCTCTTGGGCTCCCTTCTTAAGCTTTGACTTATTTTTATGATAATGTTATTTAAGTATGTCTAAACATAAAACTAGGTACGTCCTCCCTGTGCTTTAGCTCTTACAAAACCAGAAGGTGAACCAAGGTAAAAATCTGACAACAACCAACCAGAAAGAACTCAACATTAATCTAACATGACAGATGATGACGAAGCAATTTTGCAGTCCTCCCATGGCTGCGCACAACGGTACAGCACTACCTCGGAGCAGGTTCCTCGCCTTTCTGCCTGCCTGTGCCACCGTGGGCTCTGTGACCCCTTCAGCTACCCATCACTCTAACAAATGGCCATGAAACCTTTGTTCGTAGAACTTCCAGCGATCACCTGACACAAGCACATGATTTCTGCAGTAAGCCCACATCTGTTCTTTTCCCTCTTGGCTAAAGACAATTAAGGGAGTGCTCAATCAAACACAGATTATGGCACTACTAAAAAACTTATGGCTCTACTCATTTGTGACTTCATCTAGATATATGGAATCTATGATTTTTTTTAATTATCACTGAAAAGAACATTAAAGTCTTCATTCAAAAACCATTTGTAAATGGTTTTTAAAAAATCATTTACAAACTCCCAGGAAAATGTTTTCCAATTCCAGGTTAAGAAACATTATTTTTTAAAAAGGGTCTTGCCACAGTATCTACAAAGATCTTAGACATCTTACATCTGACTGTAAATGCTCTGCATGCATTATCTCTTTAGTCCCCAGAATAACCCTAAAAAGCAGATACTAAAATGATAGGTGAGGAAACCAAGTCCTGAAGAAAGAGTCCAAGTGATGGAGCAGCATTTGAGCTATCTTATTCCAACACGCCTTGTCTCTGCTCCTTCAAGACAAGCCCAAAGAGCCTTGGTTCGTGGACTTGTGGGTTAGGAAGAATCAAACTGCAGGAGACAGACCTAAATTGAAACATGGTAAATTTAAGACAAAAGGGACTTATTCCAAGTGGGAATGGATAACCTAACAGATCACAGTTGGAGATGTTGAAGTCACAGTGAGAAATTATGTTTACAATGGATAAAAATTATCTCAAAAAGAGAAGACAAAGGTGCCCAGCACAGAAGAGATGAAGAACAAAAACTGGTAAGACAAGACTACTGAATTCAGAATGACTTTATGCCATGACTAGTTTCAAAAGACTGGTGTACAGGAGATGTGAGACTGTAGGAAGGGGAATCACAATGGCTAAGAAACAGGGACAGACTACCCATGACATCACATGGAAAGATTCATTCATGCAACAAGCATGTGAGTGCCCACTACATACCAGATACTGTCCTAGGTTCAGCCATGAACAAAAACATCCCTGTCCTCATGGAGCTGATGTTCTAGTTGGGGAGACAAAGAATAAGTAAGCAAGCATATAGTCTAGAGTTAGGTAGTAATAGTGCTCTAAGGACTGGGGAAAATTTAAGCAGAATATGAGAAAGAATGATGGGACGGAGTAGATATTTGAGAGAATGTCACCTGGCCATCATCAAAAGGTCAACTGAACTCTAATTAAGAGTAGGTGACAAGATGAAGCTCAGTTTTATAAGCTGCCTGGGCTCAACAGCATTCATTCAAAATATCTGCTGCCCATTAGAGTAGGCTCTGTATTGGAGCCAGAGAGATCACATTAAAACACACATACGCCAAGGTATTCAACAATTCATGCACCTTGAAGGGAAAACTGATGGTGTCAGAAACACTGAGGAGGTACAGAGTGGGGCGGAAGATCTTGGAGAAGACAAAACTGCTCCACCATATCAATGACCTTTAACTTCTGAAGTGGTTTCCAACTTGAAGCAACCAGAGACTGTGTGTCTAACCAGCTAGACAGTCTTGAAAAAAATCACTCCCAACTTGAATGTTCTCAGGCTATATTAGAAAAGGATAGATGTCAGAGCAGTGATATGCTCAAGGGAAGAGAAAGAAGCACAGGAGGAAGATTTGTATCAGACTTGGCTAAATTCACTCAACAGATAAAAGCTGTTTACTGAGCAGGACCTATTGGGTGCCAGGCTCTGTGCTCACTCCCAAGGATGAGCAAAAACACATCAGCATCTCAAGGAGGTTAGAGTCAGACCATCTCTGTTAATACACATGCCACAGGGATCTAGCTGGGAGGAAGTGGGAAGGAGAAGGTGGTTGGGAATGGGATGGTGAGACTATCACCTATCTGGGGTCAAGCTAATGAGGAAAGTCCCAAGCCCTCCCTGCAGAAGAGCAGCACTGAGAGGCTATCACAAGGTAGCCTCAACATCCTCTGTTGGATGGGGATGCAGATTCAGCAAAAGGTTAGGTTAAGTAACCATCGAGCAAACTGCAATGCCCCCTCCACCCCACACTCACCACATCTGTCCCCCCACAAAGCTGCTACTAGCTCCTAAGAATCATACCTTCTTTAATCTCTATATTCCCACCAACGACAAATGATGAAAGGTCAATAACTGTTTGACAGAGGCCAGGCTTAATGATGTGACTAAACCAGGAGGGGCTAAATAACTGAGGTTTTAATGGATGTGAGAAGCTGAATATGCCAGATTCTAGGTGTCCAAAGATGCTGAACGGGGGTGGGGGAGGGGGTGGGCTGCCAGTGACTGCATCTAACCAGCTGGACAGCTGTGATAAAGTCACTTCAAGTCCGAGTTTCAATCTGCAAAACGAGGAACCTGGAGCAAGTCAGAGGTTACAAACCTTTTCATCATTCTGAAGCCCTGAGAGTGTGTGTATCTTTGCTGTTGGGGTAGGAAATGCAGTCTTCCCCCTTGTCTGTGATTCCAAATAAATTACAGAGAAGAGAAGAGATAGCCAGTATGACCACCACAAGGGCCTTGGGGGTCTGTCAGCAAAAGAGGCCCCCTGGTGATGTGGCAGGTAAAGAGACAGAGGTTGGAGGAGGGGGCAGGGACAGCAGTGAGCAGTGCTAATGAGTAATACAGATCTCAGAGGTGAAACAACAGCCCAAGGAAAGACTGCACCTTTGAATGAAATACCTGAGCTCTCAAGGTGGTTGATCATGTCTGGCTTATACACACAACCAGGCACCCCGACACAGTAAGTCATGAAGAAACAGGTTTTAAACAACCTAGAAACCATAAAACTAATTTCAGAGCTCTACGAGCAATAATTACCCATAAGCAACACCACCTTTAGTCTCTGAAAAGCTTGTTTATTTACTGTATCTACAGAGTGCTATCAGACTATTTTGAGCTTCCGAGAAGTTTCCAGTTAGGATCAGTAAGGATACCTAACACTTCCAAAACCCATAATTTCCCCTTACGAAGCTGAATTCCCCAACATTACAGGAAAACCCACAAACTTTGCAGAAGGGAGTGAAAAGCCAATCCAGTCAAAAGAAATCTTCCAGTTCTACTAAAACAAACAAACAAACTAAAATACCACAAGGAACAGCACAACATTTCTAGTTAAATAGCTTTTCACTCAATCTTTTAATAACTTCATTCTGACACGCTTAAAAAGTATTAAATAACATAGTCTGTATTTCTGACGATAGCAATGCCTAAAACTTATTTACAACTTAAGGCAGCAAGTGAGCTTATGACTTTTAAGTCAAATTTAAAGAAGTTAAAGGCCAGACAAAGCCATATGTTTGGAAATGCCTGCAAAATAATAAATCCCTGAGGGAATTGGATGGCTTTTCTGCTTCTAAGCTAAATAAAGCCTGGGGGGTGGACGGGG
>LNAC01000534.1:419003-432721 GCA_002007465.1 Ailurus styani | reverse complement strand
GGGGGGGTGTAGGCCTTTGCAAATATCCTAGTGAGGATAATCTTCATGATTACACAGAGCAAACCATCCAATTCCACATGAACCAAGGAAAGTTAATCCAAGAAGACTAACACTTGAAACATTAAGAAAAACACACTGTTCTGCTTTTTAAAACACTCCGGCAGGGCTGAAGAACGTATCAGGTCATTTTAACAAGCCAGATCATTTGACCAGCGAGTGTTTTTGCGACAATGCCTCAGCCTTCCCTACACTAAAGGACAAGAAAGATATCTGAGTTCCAACTCCAGGCCTCGGAGCCTCCCTCCCAACTCCCAGCAGTCTAGTCTCCCTACTTCCTGCACACCTTTGGATTACTGCACACCAACTTCCTGCACACCCTTGGATTTGTGATACCTTCCTCTTCGAGGGTTACTCAAGCTTATTAAGTTCCTGGCGCAAGCTCGAAGGTTAAAAGTTCGCAGTCGCAGGCCCTCCATTAAAGCTCAATCAGCATCTGTCCCTTAACAAGTTCAGCCTTAGCAAACTGATTAATTTACGTAAACAACTCCGAAGAGGTAACGCATCACTGCAAGGGCAGAAGTCAGCAGGCTGAATGTACCCGCTCGGGGAGAGGCGGAGGGAAGACTGGCCCGTCAGGCACAGCCTCTGCTGACGATCACAGCGGCTCCTTCCACGCAACAAGTCCACGCAGGCAGGGACCCCGCAGCGGGCACCTGGGCACCTGCCCACAGCTCCCAAGGCACAGCTCTCCTCCTGCCCGATCTCCTCCTACCCACCCCCAATTCTCGATAGGTCCCGGAGCCAAGACCGGCCAGCCAAACTACAACACTTGCAAGCACTGCCCACCAGCGATAAGGCCCAGGGCACATTCCTCGGAAGATGCCGAGATAGTGCGGCTCTCCTGAGCGCTGCTCACCTCCTCCAGCAGGACCTGTTGGAGCCAACGGGGAAGCGCGCCCTGGCCAGTGATCGGGGAATGCAGCGCAGGGAAAACTGCCCAGGGAGCGGATGCCACGCTCTGTTCTTTCACCCGGAGTCACCTGGCTCCTCACCTGCCTGGGTACAGGCACCAGTTGTTAGTCTTAGACGTGTATCTCAACTACTTACCAGACCAGAACGTTTCCCAGTCGCACAAGCTCTAGTGACTACGTGGAAAACAGCAAGCCGCTCACTTTGTACAAAACGACAAGGAACTTTTAATGCGAACCGTGAGGGGGGAGGGGAGGTAAGGGAGGAAGAAGCAGGTGAACACAGGTAGTGGTGGTTCTGTGGGGCCTGCGGACCGATCTGGATGTGGGAGGTGGGTAGAGTGGGGAGGGGAGGAGACGGCGGGAGAGAGGAGGGGGAGAAGGCTGGTCAGGCTCGTCGGTGTTCTCCCGAAGACGGCGCGCAGGTGAGGTCGGACACTCACCTCGGGCAGCTCGCGGAGCTGGTTGGCGTCCAGGAGCAGCTCCTCCAGGCTGCGAGCGTAGCGGTAGATCTCCTCGGGGACGTAGACCAGCGAGCAGTGGCGCTTGTCGATGGTCTCCACATGACGGTTGCACCGCCACAGGGGGATGCAGTGGAACATCGCCGCCCCCGCCGCCGGGTCCCGAGCCCCGCCGCGGAGACCCGGGCTCTGAGCCCGCTCCGCCCGGCGGCTCCGCTCCGCCCCTCCCGCTGCTCACTCGGCACTCGTTGGCTCCAGGGCTCGCTACTCCTCGCGCCGGGGTTCGCGGTCCCCAAAGCTCCTAAGAACCTCGGGCGGGAGCCCAAGCCGAGTCCCAGCGCCCCCGCCCGCCAGCCGGTGCGTCTCCTCCCACTCTCCAGTCGCGCCGCCGCGCTCGCTACTGCCGCGCGGAGCTTCCTACTCGCGGCCGCCGCGCGACTGAGCATGCGCGCCAGTGGGCGCGCGAGAGGGCGTTTCCCGACCCGGGGGATTCTCCGCTCCGGGTTTTCCTGGAGACCAGGAGCCAGAGAGGGTCGAAACCTGCGGCCCGGGCGCACGGTGTCCCCCTACTCAGGCTGGGACTCGGGGAGCGTCCGGGCGTCCGAGGAAACCTGACTGCAGTGGAGCTTGGGGTAAAGATGAAGCAGAGGAGAGGTGGCCTGAGGGGAGCAGAACAACTTTGATTTTTAGTTACTTAACTCGCTCTTGGCTCCACGCTCCCCTTCCCCAAAACAACTTTCTCTTCCGGGGTCAGGCAGGACCGCCCCCGAAGCGTACCTTGCGCGCCCTGGGCGCCCGGAGCTACGAGATTCGGGGTGATTTTGAGGTGCCGCGGCAGCCAGCAGCCGCGGAACTGATTGGGCTGCCCTCAGCCCCGCGCGGCGCCGGGGCCCCGACCGTGCCCTCTGGTCCGCGGGCACCGCCTGCAGGCTGTGTAACCTGGGCGCACCTCTTCAGGAATCATTGTTTATACACTGAGTCATAGGAAGTCCCTCTCCCCATGCCATCAAAAGCATTGGAGTCAGAGACTGTTAAGAGTCTCATTGGCATGGATGTACCCCATCAGGAGTCCAAACGCAAAAACGAGGTCGCAAAGGTGAGTTTCTGAGCCTGTTCTAGTCCGGCCAGATGTTGGCTGGCCCCTGGCAACTGTTTTGGGCTAGCGAGGAGGCTGGAGTTGGGGAGGTAGCACAGATTTAGCTGGGGGCTGCCAGGTGAGCATCCTCCAGTCAGCTCCTGCGTTTCTGCACCAACACCCAGTATCTTGCAAAGGGAGATTGTAGCCCAAGAGGGAGTAGCTGGGGAGGACTCAGGAGGCTCACTACTGCATAATAAAAAACGATTCATTCCCTCGCCCTTGATTCATTCCCACAGACTAGGACCCGAACCCAGAACATCTCTTCTCCCTATCTCCAGAAAACCAAGTGACTCCTTTACAAAGGGCTGCCGACGAGATCAAAGTCAATTACATCGATGGATTGTCTTTTGGGTCCTACCCTGACTCCCCTCCCAGCTGCCCCCAGTCCTCACACCTTTCCCTTCAAGATTCCACCTGTGGCTTCTGCCAGACACAACGGGGCTCTCCCGCCCCAAGTTGCCACAGCTAAAAGCTGGAGCCATTCAATCCACTTTTCTGCAGAAGACTGAAAGCTGAGCATGATCAGTAACCAAGAGAATATTTGGTCTAGTTTACACAAGGCGTCCATGTCTACACAGACTTCCAGTTCCAGCTCTGTGCAGGACAGTTTCCCACAGGGTTAGCGAGGAGGAGGACACTTCTTCATTTCAACTCTAAGAGGAGGACTCCTTTCTTCCCGTTCAGTGGATCTGAGTACCACTTTGTTTTTGAGCCCAGAATTATCACCTTAACTTTCTAATTCCCGGCAGTCCCTAAACTGCATTGCTAAACCACTCTACTCTCTCTTTTGTTTGTCCTGGTGAGATTCCTACATTTTCAGGAAAGGAAGGACACCTCAGCTTTGGACTTTAGACACTCTTCCATCATTCTTATATTCCCGAAACCCATTTTGTGTCACTTTTAGTAGAAAACTGTGGTTCCTGACTGAGAGACTGAGTCTGGAATGTAAGCAAGTCACAAACTTGTCTTTGCAAGTTTTCTAACTGCTTTAAAAAACAACAAAAATAAGAAAGGCCTGGCTCCTTCAACCTAATCTTTGACCTCCAGAGATTACCACACTAGGTTATTTTAATAAACACCAAATATGTTTTAAAGATATGGCTGGTCTCTTAAAAAATTCAAACCTCAATTAGTATTAATGTGTCTCTCTATGACACTTGCACTTGGTTTACGATTATTTTTGTATCACCTTAATCCCAAGGAATTTGTGACCTCTTGGAAAACAGGTACTGTCTCATTCATAGGTCTCTATAGTGACCACAGTGCCACACACACACATTAAATAATTGGCAAACTTCTGTTAACTGTGCGAAATCGGGGCCAGAATTCTTGACTTTCTTTGTTGCCAAGGATCTACCTAGAATTTGTCTTTTTTTTTTTTTTTTAACCCACTGACCATAACACAGCTAATCTGCTTTGAAATTCTCCAGCTTTGGGGCTCCCAGAAGATGCTATTGTTATGCCTGCCTCTTGGTTTATTTTTGGTTTTGATTAAGAGAATTTTTTTATTTCATTTTATTTTTTTCATCCTAATAAGTGTACTCTTTAATCCCCATCCCCTAATTCTCCTGTCTTCACTCCCCACACCTACCCACCTCCCCTCTGGTAACCATCAGTTTGTTCTCTATAGACAACAGTTTGTTTCTTGATTTGACTCTCCCTGCTCATTTGTTTTGTTTGTTAAATTCCACAAATGATTGAAATCGTCTGGTATTTGTCTTTCTCTGGCTTATTTCACTTAACATTATACTGTCTATCTCTATCCATGTTGCTGCAAGATTTCATTCTTTTTTATGACTGAATAATATTCCATGGTGTATATATACACTATATCTTCTTTATCCATTCATCTATCAATGAACACTTGCACTGCTTCCATAGTTTGGCTATTGAAATAATGCTGCAGTAAACAGGAGTGCATGTATCCCTTTGAATTAATGCTTTTATATTTTTTGGGTAAATGCCCAGTAGTACAATTCCTGGATAATAGGGTAGTTATATTTTTAACTTTTTGAGGAAACTCCCTACTGTTTTTCACAGTGGCTACCCCAGTTTGCATTTCCACTAACAGTGTAAGAATTTTCCTTTTTCTCCATATCCTTACCAACACTTGTTTCTTTTTTTTTTAATTTTAGCCATTCTGACAGGTGTGGGGTGATACCTCCTTGTAGTTTTGATTTGCATGTTCCTGATGGTAAGTGATGAACATCTTTTCATGTTCTGTTGGCCATCTGTATGTTTTCTTTGGAGAAATGTCTGTTCATGTCTTCTCCCCATTTTTTAATTGGATTGTTTTTTGGGTGTTGAGTTGTATCACTTCTTTATATATTCTGGATATCAACCCTTTATTGGATATCTCATTTGCAAATAACCCTTTCCGAAAGTTGCCTTTTAGTTTTGTTGATTGTTTCCTTCGCTGTCCAGAAGCTTTCTATTTTGATGAAGTCCCAATAGTTTATTTTTGCTTTTGCTTCCCTCGCCTCAGGAGACCTGTCTAGAAAAATGTTGCTATTGCCTGTTCTCTTCAAGGATTTTTATGGTTGCAAGTCAAACATTTAGGTCTTTAATCCATATTTATTTTTGTGTATGGTGAAAATGCTCCAGTTTCATCCTTTTGCATCTGGGTGAACAGTTTTTCCAAGACCATTTGTTGAAGAGACTGTCTTTTTCCAATTGTATATTCATTCCTCCTTTGCTGAAGAGTAATTGATCATATGATTTTGAATTTATTTCTGGGCTCTCTATTATATTGATCTGTGTATCTATTTTTGTGCCAGTACCATGCCGTTTTAATTACTACTGCTTTGTAATATAACTTGAAATCTGGTATTATGATACCTCCAGCCTTGTTCTTCTTTCTCAACATAGCTTTGGCTCTTCAAGGTCTTTTGTGGTTCCATACAAATTTTAGGATTGTTTACTCTAGTTCTGTAAAAGATGCTGTTGGTATTTTGATAGGGATTGCATTAAATTTGTAGGTGGCTTTAGGAAGTATAGACATTTTAACAATATTTGTTCTTCCGATCCATGAGCATAGAATGTTCTTCCATTCTTCATATCTTCACCAATATTTTATAGTTTTCAGAGTAGAGGTTTTTCACCCTTTTCGTTAAGTTTATTCCTAGATATTTTATTGTTTTTGGAGCAACTGCAAGTGGCATTGTTTTCTTAATTTCACTTTTTTTTTTAAGTAGGCTCTATGCTCAGCATGGAGCCAATATAAGGCTTGAACTCACAACCCTGAGATCAAGATGTGAGCTGAGATCAAGAGTCGGATGCGGGGGCTCCTGGGTGGTTCAGTCAGTTAAGAATCTACCTTTGGCTCAAGTCCTGATCCCAAAGTCAGATATTGAGCCCTGCATCGAGCCCCACATCAAGCCCCACATTGGGCTGTCTGCTCAGTGGGGAGTCTGCTCCTCCCCCACCTCATGCTCTCTCTCACTTACTGTTTCTCTCGCTGAAATAAATAAAATCTTTTAAAAAGAAAAAAAAAGGAGTCGGATGCATAATTGATTGAGCCACCCATGTGCCCCTCTTAATTTCACTTTCTACTGCTTCATTATTAGTGTATAGGAATGCAGCAGATTTCTGTATGTTGATTTTATACCTTACAACTTTACTGCTTCATTTATCACTTCTGATAGTTTTTTGATGGAATCTTTAGGGTTTTCTATATATAGTACTGCCTAGAATTTGAAACATTAGTCTGTTAAGAGAGAAAAAAAAAGAAAACACCTTGTGAATTAGAGAAGAGAGAACCAATTCTTTATCCTGAAGAGTTTTAGGCTTTCCTTATTGATGTAATTTCTAGCATTGTTCCCCATATACAAATATCTTGATTGTGTTGATGGTTGCATGTGTGTATACATTTATTTAGCTCATCAAACTATACTTTTACGATGGGAACTTTTTATTATATAAAATTACTCATTAATAAAAGTAGTTTTGAAAGTTAATAAATAATAATACAGATAAATGTATCTAAGAGGCAGTCATAAATTACTTCTAGGACTGGGAATCATGTTGTGTTATTTATTTAATGCCCACTGTTGTGTCAGTCACTGGCTTAATTTTCTGGGGAGATAAGAAGGAATAAGACAGAACTTTCAATCTTACTGAAAGAAAGGCAGTTATCCAGGGAATTTTAACAATTATGGTATAAATTTTCTTAATCCAGGGAGACTAATCTTTGTCCTATAAGAAGTTACATGAGTGGCCCTCTCAGTTATTTATATGCAAGTCAAGTAGGAAGATTAAATCTTGCTGTATGCAGTGCCGGACACTAGGAAGAAATTTGCAATAGAATCTCAAAGCCCTCTGGGAGAGGAAGCAGTCAGACCCTAACTTCTGTTTCTTCAAATTTGAATTTAAGGACATTTTCTAGAGATTATATATCCCTGCTAAAAGGGAAGGATACCCAAACCATTCAAAAAACATGAGAACCTGCACAATCTCATGGGTATATCAGTGTAGAATTCAACAATCTATATAATCAGAAGTAGAGTTACCATTCTAAGATTTCTCTGATTTCTTCTTGCTACTAAATTAAAAAATTCCATTACCTCCCCATCCCTGACTTTTTACTTGGAATGCTTAGCCCTTTTACATTTAATATAAGTACCAGTGGACACTTGAACAATGCAGGGTTTGGGGCACCGACCCCTGCACAGTAAAAAATTTATGCATAACTTCTGACTCCCCAAAAACTTAACTACTAATAGCCTACTATTGACCAGAAGCCTCACTGATAAACATTCAATTAACACAGATTTTATATATGTATTATATACTGTGTTCTTTCAATAAAGTAAGCTAGAGAAAAGAACATATTAAGGAAGTCATAAGGAACAGGAAATACATTTATAGTACAGTCCTGTAAAAAACCTACATATAAGTGGACTCATGTAGTTCAAACCGAGGTTGTTCAAGGGTCAACTGATTGCTACTGTTGGATTTAAGTCTCCTATGTTTATTTGCTTTCTGTCTGTACCATCTGGTTTTTCATCCTCTGTTCTTTTCCACCATCTTTTAAATAAATAATAGCATTTCATCTGTGGGACTTCTAGTTGTAGTGGCTGTTCTAGGGATTACAATATATATCCTTAAATATTCAATTTACCATGTATATACCAAAAGATGTAAAACATAAGACTCTTGCAATTACCTAGATCCATTTGCCACCTCTCTGCTCTTTTATGTTTTAGCTTTTATGTGTATTACATTTACCTATGTTATAAGCTCCACAACAGAATTCTATAGTGTTTTAAATAATCACATGTATTTTAAAGAATAAGAAAAAAATAGTCTCTTACGTTCATTCATATGTTTACTATTTCCATGGTTGGGTCTTGTTTTTATTATTCATCCACACATTATATGTCTTTTGAATTTTTTTTTATTATTTGCCCCAGAGGTATAGGTCTGTGAATCATCAGGCTGATACCTTTCACAGCACTCACCATAGCACAAACCCTCCCCAATATCCATAACCCACCCACCCTATCCCTACCCTTCCACCTCCCAGCAACCCTCAGTTTGTTTTGTGAGTAAGAGTCTCTTATGGTTTGTCTCCTTTCCGATCTCATCTTGTTTCATTTTTTCCCTCCCTACCCGCCACGACCCCTCACCCTGCCCCTCAAGTTCCTCATATTAGAGAGATCATATGATAATTGTCTTTCTCTGATTGACTTATTTCGCTTAGCATAATACCCTCTAGTTCCATCCACATCATTGCAAACGTCAAGATTTCATTTCTTTTGATGGCTGCATAGTATTCCATTATATATATATTTACCACATCTTCTTCATCCATTCATCTGTTGATGGACGTCTACATTCTTTCCATAGTTTGGCTATTGTGGACATTGCTACTATAAACATTTGGGGGCATGTACCCCTGAGGATCACTACCTTTGTATCTTTAGGGTAAATACCCAGTAGTGCAATTGCTGGGTTGTAGGGTAGCTCTATTTTTGACTTTTTGAGGAACCTCCATGCTGTTTTCCAGAGTGGATGCACCAGCTTGCATTCCCACCAACAGTGTAGAAGGGTTACGCTTTCTCTGCATCCTCGCCAACATCTGTCATTTCCTGACTTGTTAATTTTAGCCATCCTGACTGGTGTGAGGTGGTTTCTCACTGTGCTTTTGATTTCTATTTCCCTAATGCCGAGTGATGCTGAGCATTTTCTCATGTGTCTCTTGGCCATTTGGAAGTTTTCTATGGAGAAATCTCTGTTCACATCTTTTGCCCATTTCTTGACTGGGTTATTTGTTCTATGGGCATTGAAATTGATAAATTCTTTATAGATTTTGGATACAAGTCCTTTATCTGATATGTGATGTGCAAATATCTTCTCCTATTCTGTTGGTTGTCTTTTGGTTTTGTTGACTGTTTCTTTTGCTGTGCAGAGGCTTTTAATCTTGATCAAGTCCCAGTAGTTCATTTTTGCCCTTGCTTCTCTTGCCTTTGGTAACGTTCCTAGGAAGAAGTTGCTGTGGCTGAGGATGAAGAGGTTGCTGCCTGTGTTCTCCTCAAGAATTTTGATGGATTCCTTTCTCACATTGAAGTCTTTCATCCATTTTCAGTCTATTTTTGTGTGTGGTGTAAGGAAATGATCCAGTTTCATTTTTCTGCATGTGGCTGTCCAATTTTCCCAACACCATTTGTTGAAGAGACTGTCTTTTTTCCATTGGACCTTCTTTCCTGCTTTGTTGAAGATTAGTTGACCATAGAATTGAGGGTCCATTTCTGGGTTGTCTGTTCTGTTCCATTGATCTATGTGTCTGTTTTTGTGCCAGTACCATACTGTCTTGATGATGACAGCTTTGTAATAGAGCTTGAAGTCTGGAATTGTGATGCCTCCAAGTTTGTTTTGTTGTTGTTGTTGTTGTTGTTGTTGTTGTTTTTTCTTCAATATTCCTTTGGCTATTCGGAGTCTTTTCTGGTTCCATGTAAGTTTTAAGATTATTTGTTCCATTTCTTTGAAATAAATTGCTGATATTGTGATGGGGATTCCATTAAATGTGTAGATTGCTCTAGGTAACACAGACATTTTCATAATATTTGCTCTTCCAATCCATGAATGTGGAATGTTTTTCCATTTCTTTGTGTCTTCCTCAATTTCTTTCATGAGTACTTTATAGTTTCCTGAGTACAGATACTTTGCCTCTTTGGTTAGGTATATGCCTAGGTATCTTATGGTTTTGGGTGCAATTACAAATGGGATCAACTCCTTAATGTCTCTTTCTTCTGTACTGTTGTTGATATATAGAAATGCAACTGCTTTCTGTGCATTGATTTTATATCCTGACACTTTACTGAATTCCTGTATGAGTTCTAGCAGTTTTGGAGTGGAGTCTTTTGGGTTTCCACATAAAGTTTCATATTATCTGTAAAGAGTGAGAGTTTGATTTCTTCTTTGCCAATTTGGATGCCTTTTATTTCTTTTTGTTGTCTGATTGCTGAGGCTAGGACTTCTAGTATCATGTTGAATAGCAGTGGTGATAGTGGACAGCCCTGCCTTGTTCCTGACTTTAGGGGAAAAGCTCTCAGTTTTTCTCCATTGAGAATGATATTCGCTGTGGGTTTTTCATAGATGGCTTTGATGATATTGAGGTATGTAACCTCTATGCCTACACTGTGAAGAATTTTGATCAAGAAAGGCTATACTTTATCAAATGCTTTTTCAGCATCTATTGAGAGGATCATATGGTTCTTGTTCTTTCTTTAATTAGTGTCTTGTATCACATTGATTGATTTGCGAATGTTAAACCAACCTCGCAGCCCAGGAATAAATCCCACTTGGTCGTGGTGAATAATCCTTTTAATGTATTCTTGGATCCTGTTGGCTAGTATTTTGTTGAGGATTTTTGCATCTGTGTTCATCAAGGATATTGGGCTGTAATTCTCCTTTTTGATGGGGTCTTTGCCTGGTTTTGGCATCAAGGTAATGCTGGCCTCATAAAATGAGTTTGGAAGTTTTCCTTCCATTTCTATTTTTTTGGATCAGTTTCAGGAGAATAGGTATTAATTCTTCTTTAAATGTTTGGTAGAATTCCCTTAGGAAGCCATCTGGCCCGGGGCTCTTGTTTGTTGGAGATTTTTGATGACTGTTTCAATCTCCTTATTGATTATGGGTCTATTCAGGTTTTCAATTTCTTCCTGGTTCATTTTTGGTAGTTTATATTTCTATAGGAATGCATCCATTTCTTCCAGATTGTCAAATTTGTTGGTGTAGAGTTGCTCATAATATGTTCTTTTTTTTTAAATTTTATTTATTTGATAGAGAGAGAGACAGAGTACAAGCAGGGGGGAGTGGCAGGGAGAGGGAGAAGCCGCCTCCCCTCTCAGTATGAGGCTTGATCCCAGAACCTTGGGATCATGACCTGAGCCAAACGAAGGCAGACGCTTAACGACTGAGCCACCCAGGCACCCCATAATATGTTCTTATAATTGTTTATATTTCTTTGGTGGTGGTTGTGATATCTCCTCTTTCATTCATGATTTTATTAATTTGAGTCCTTTCTCTTTTCCTTTGGATAAGTCTGGCCAGGGGTTTATCAATCTTATTAATTCTTTCAAAGAACCAGCTCCTAGTTTCGTTGATTTGTTCCACTGTTCTTTTGGTTTCTGGTTCATTGATTTCTGCTCTGATTATTATTTCTCTTCTCCTGCTGGATTTAGGCTTTCTTTGCTGTTCTTTTTCCAGCTCCTTTAGGTGTAGGGTTAGGTTGTGTACTTGAGACCTTGTTTCTTGAGAAAGGCTTGTATTACTATATACTTTCCTCTCGGGACTGCTTTTGCTGTATCCCAAAGATTTTGAACAGTTGTGTTTTCATTTTCATTTGTTTCCATGAATTTTTTTAATTCTTCTTTAATTTCCCGGTTGACCCATTCATTCTTTAGTAGGATGTTCTTTAGCCTCCATGTATTTGAGTTCTTTCCAACTTTCCTCTTGTGATTGAGTTCTAGTTTCAGAGCATTATGGTCTGAAAATATGCAGGGAATGATCCCAATCTTTGGTACCGGTTGAGACCTGATTTGTGACCCAGAATGCGTTCTCTTCTGGAGAATGTTCCATGTGCACTAGAGAAGAATGTGTATTCTGTTGTTTTGGGATGGAATGTCCTGAATATATCTGTAATGTCCAACTGGTCCAGTGTGTCATTTAAAGCCTTTATTTCCTTGTTGATCTTTTGCTTCCATAATCTGTCCATTTCAGTAAGGGGGGTGTTAAAGTTCCCTACTATTATTATATTATTGTCAATTTGTTTCTTTGATTTTGTTATTAATTGGTTTATATAATTGGCTGCTCCCATGTTAGGGGCATAGATATTTAAAATTGTTAGATCATCTTGTTGGACAGATCCTTTAAGTATGATATACTGTCCTTCCTCATTTCTTATTATAGTCTTTGGCTTAAAACCTAATTTATCTGATATAAGGATTGCCACTCCAGCTTTCTTTTGATGTCCATTAGCATGGTAAATTGTTTTCCACCCCCTCACTTTAAATCTGGAGGTGTCTTTGGGTCTAAAATGAGTTTCTTGTAGACATCATATCGATGGGTCTTGGTTTTTTATCCATTCTGATACCCTGTGTCTTTTAATTGGGGCATTTAGACCATTTATCTTCAGGGAAGCTATTGAGAGATATGAGTTTAGTGCCATTGTATTGCCTGTAAGGTGCCTGTTGCTGTGTATTGTGTCTCTTCCTTTCTGGTCTATCTTTCTTTTAGGCTCTCTCTTTGCTTAGAGGACCCCTTTGAATATTTCCTATAGAACTGGCTTGGTGTTTGCAAATTCCTTTAGTTTTTGTTTGTCCTGGAAGCTTTTTATCTCTCCTTCTATTTTCAATGACAGCCTAGCTGGATATAGTATTCTTGGCTGCATATTTTTCTCATTTAGTGCTCTGAATATATCATGCCAGTTCTTTCTGACCTGCCAGGTCTCTGTGGATAGGTCTGCTGTCAGTCTAATATTTCTACCATTGTCTGTTACAGACCTCTTGTCCCGAGATGCTTTCAGGATTTTCTCTTTGTCACTAAGACTTGTCGGTTTTACTATTAGATGACTGGGTGTGGACCTATTTTTATTGATTTTGAGGGGGGTTCTCTGTGCCTCCTGGATTTTGATGCTTGTTCCCTTCGTCAAATTAGGGAAATTCTGTACTGTAATTTGCTCCAATATACCTTCTGCCCCACTTTCTCTCTCTCTCTTCTTCTTCTGGGATCCCAATTATTCTAATATTGTTTCATCTATGTATCACTTATCTCTTGAATTCTCCCCTCATGGGCCAGTAGTTGTTTGTCTCTCTTTTCCTCAGCTTTTTTATTCTCTGTCATTTGGTCTTTTATATCACTAATTCTTCTGCCTCATTTATCCTAGCAGTAATAGCCTCCATTTTTTATTGCACCTCATTAATAGCTTTTTTGATTTCAGCTTGGTTAGATTTTAGTTCTTTCATTTCTCCAAAAAGGGTTTTTATTTCTCTAGAGAGGGATTCTTTATTATCTTCCATGCTTTTTTTGAGCCCAGCTAGCACCTTGATAATCGTCATTCTAAATTCTAGTTCTTACATATTACTAATGTCCACATTGATTAGGTTCCTAGCCATCGTTACTGCCTCTTGTTCTTTTTTTTTTGTTTTGTGGTAATTTTTTCCGCCTTGTCATTTTATCCAGATGGGAATAGATGGATGAAAGAACAAAATACTAAAGGGTAGCAACTACCCCAGAAAAATATACACTAACCAAATCAGAAGAGACCCAAAACTGGAGGCAGAAGAAAGAGGGAAAAAAAGAGAAGAAAAAAAAATCTATATCTATATCTGTCTTTGTCTCTGTCTCTATCTCTATATATCTATTTCTATTTCTCTCTCTCTCTCTCTCTCTCTCTCTCTATATATATATATATATATATATATATATATATGTTTCTATTAGACTGCTGAATTGAACAGACCCTATATGTATACAACAAATAGGATTAAATACAATGAAGGGATAGAATATGACTATAACAATGAAAATTTTAAAAGATTTTAAAAAAAAGTAGGGTGCCTGGGTGACTCAGTGGGTTAAAGCCTCTGCCTTCAGCTCAGGTCATGATCTCAGGGTCCTGGGATCGAGGCCCACATTGGGCTCCCTGCT
>LNAC01000534.1:370430-418918 GCA_002007465.1 Ailurus styani | reverse complement strand
TCAAATAAAAAAAAAAAAAAAGGATCTTTGCCCAAGGTGGAATTGTACCAACCTTGCCAGGGGCCAGGCTATGTAATCAGCTCAGGTTCACTCTTAGGAGCTTTTGTTCCCTGAAGGCTTTCCTTACAGCTTTGGAGGATGGGAATGAAAATGGTGGCCTCCCAATCTCCAACCCAGAGGAGCGGAGAGTTCGGGGCCCCACTTCTCAGTGCATCCTCAGAGAAAAGCAGTCAGTCCCTCCCAACTCCCTGGTCTCAAGCCACACTCTGAGATCACCCAGCCTGTGACAGAGCGTTTCTATCTCTGGTGCACGGCCCCATTTAGAATCTTCAAACCCACCAGATTCCTGCAGCGTGCTCCCGTGCCACTCCTCCCAGAGGAGGAAGGAGGGGGTCTCTCCGGATCTGCCACTTGTGGGTCTCTGCTCAAAGAACAGTGGCTCAGCTGTGCTTTGGATCACAGTTTAAGGTAACACTGAGCTGAGAGGCCCTTCCTCAGCTTGGCTCCGTCTCTCCAGTTGGCTTCCCCTCTCTGATACCTGGGAGCTCTGTCACTCTCAGATACCCCTGGTCTTTTGTGTCCCCGTGGGTCCTGAGACCACACTGTCCCCGTGTGGGCTTCAGCCCCCCCCCACTTATCTCTGGGGCGATGTCCCTCAGTGGAGCACACTTTTAAAAGTTCCGATTTTGTGCTCCGTTGCTCTCTCACTTGCTGGGAGCCGGCCCCTCCCCCCAGGGTCTATCTTCCCGTCGCTTCAAATTAATTTCCCCCACGTCCTACCTTCCAGAAGTGGTCTATTTTCTGTTCCTAGAATTGCTGCTCTTTTCTCTTCAATCTCCTGTTGAATTTGTAGGTGTTCAGACTGGTTTGATAACTATCTGGGTAAACTCCTGGGACCTGATGATAATTGGTCTCCTACTCCTCTGCCATCTTGCTCCTCCCCCATATGTTTTTTGATTAGAGAATTTAGTCCATTTACATTTAAAGTAGTTGTCGATAGATATGGACTTACTATTGCTATGTTGTTAATTATTTTCTAGCTGTTTAGCAATTCCTTTGTTCCTTTCCTCTTTTTTTCTTTCTTTGTGAATTGATTATTTTCTGTAGTAATATACTTAGATTCCTTTATCTTTTGTGTAACTGCTATAAGTTTTTGCTTTGTGGTTATCATGAGGCTTACATAAAGCATCTTATAGTCATAAAAATCTATTTTTAGATGATAACTTCAAACACGTTCTAAAGCTTCACATTTTTACTCTTCACTGCCCACACTTTTTTGTGTTTGATGTCAAAATACAGGTCTTTTATCTTGTATATCCTTTAACAAATTATTATAGTTATAGTTATTTTTAGTTTTTTTGTCTTTTAACCTTCACATTAGATTTATAAGTGATTGACGGCTGTTATTACAATATTAGAGTATTTTAAATTTAACTATATGTTTATCTTTACCAGTGAGAATTATACTTTCACATGTTTTCCTCTTACTGATTAGTGCTCTTTCATTTCAGCTTAAAGAAGTCCCTTTAACTTTTCTTATAAGGCTGGTCTAATGGTGATATACTCCCTCAGCTTTTTCTTGTCTTGATTACTCTTTATCTCTCCTTCATTTTTGAAAGACAACTTTGCTAGCTAGAGTACTCTGATTGGCAGGTTTTTTTCTTTCCATTTCTTTTAGCTTTTTTTTTTTAAGTATATTATGCCACTTTTTTTAGGCCTGTAAAGTTTCCACTGAAAATTCCGATGATAGCCATCTTATGAGGATTCCTTTGTACAGAACAGATTGTTTTCCCCTTGCTGCTTTTAAGAATCTTTTCTTTTCTTTAACGTTTGACAGTTGAATTACAATGTGTCTTGATGTGGGTCTTTTTGAATTCATCTTGTTTGAAATGTTCTGGGTTTCCTGGGTTGGATGTGTGTTTCCTTTGCAGGTTAGGGAAGTTTTCAGCCATTATTATTTTTTAAAGATTTTATTTGTTTATTTTTCAGAGAGCTAGAGAGAGCACAAGTAGGGGGAATGTCAGGCAGAGGGAGAAGCAGGCTCCCCGCTGAGCAGGGATCCTGATGCTGGACTTGATCCCAGGACCTTAGGATCATGACCCGAGCCAAAGACAGATGATTAACCACTGAACCACCCAGTCATCCGTCAGCCATTATTTCTTGAAATAAGTTTTCTGCCTGCCTCTTTCTCTCTTCTTTTTCTGGGACCCTTATAAAGTGGAAAATTGGTCCACTGGATGGACCCTTAACTCACTTAAGCTATCTTCACTCTTTTTTCTTTTTGTTCTTCTGAAAGAATAAATTCCACTGCTCTTCTGATAGGATAAATTCCACTTCGAGTGCTCTGATCCTTTTCTCTGCTTCATCTCATCTGTTGTTGAACCCCTCTATTGAATTCGCAAACATGTAGACTATAACTATAATTCATCTGACAGACTTATTTCAGATTTTTAAATCTCTTAAATGATGTAGAAAATCAGAAATTTATAAGTAAAAACTTAAACCAATTCTCTTCCAGATCATAAAGCACAATTATTAATATAAAAGCTACTGAATTCAGAATTCAATGAATCTCAGCCCTGGCTCTTCAACAAAATAACATTGGACATCAAAAGATTTACCTCTTTCATTCCTGTTTTTCATCCTAACTGGAGCAGATAGGGTAACAAAGTACATAAAGTCTCCAACAAGTCTAAAAATACTAGGATTATTCTTCTTCCACAAAATGTCCTCCTGAGTATATTTTTTAGTAAATGTGAATGGCACAAAGTCCATCATAAGTAAGTGATCGTATCAGGTTTTCATTTTTATAAACGTTTCTCTTTCATGATTCAAAGCCAGTGCATCTGTTTTTCCATTATCACTTTTTCTCTCCCTCCTTCCAATGTAACTATCATCAAATCTTTTTGCCTCAGAATATGTACCTGCTCATGGCTCCTTATATTTCTTTCTTTAACTGTTCATCTGGCTCATTTTCTACTTTCCTGAGAAAGAACATTTCAAAAGCAAATATTATTTAGTTTAATAGACTTATTGGCAGTCATAGACAACCCAAATAATTAAATACTATCTCTAATAAAATAGACTCAATAATTTATAGAAATGGAAGAATGCAAAATATCAAACCGTTATTGTTGAATCTACCTTTTTAATATCCAACCAGATTATATTTATGTAAAGTATGTTTTAATATTTATACAATAGAGTCATTATATTTATAACACTTATTTAATATTTTGATATGTTTTACTAGTTACTATTCATATTTTTGTATTTATATAACCCTTCTTCTAAGACTGAAAAGACACAAATATCAAATTTAATCCATGTCAATTCCTCTTGGGAAGCTAACACAATTAGGCAATGCTATGACTAAGAGCAGCCACCAGGAGAAAGGGGGAAAAGGAGCCAAGATCATCTCAAGGCAGGATACATCACTCAAGGGAGGTAGCTGGAGCTATGACTTAATTGGGAATAAAAAACAGGTTGCCCTCCAAAGATGGGACTGGGAGTAATATTTATATTTCACCATGACTACCTACCTGATCTTTGCTGCTCTCTGAGGAAGGAAGCTAGAATGTGTGTGTGTGTGTGTGTGTGTGTGTGTGTGTGTGTGTATTTGTGCATGTGTCTATAGACCAAAGAGGGGGAAGTGAGTGGAAAATGTACCAACGATACAGCCAAAGGGGAAATGGCTTTTAAGAAACAAACCAACTTAAGGGAAAAGTATAATTATGCATGGAGTGGGAAATGAAAGGTACAGATAACATGATAACTTGTAAGACTATGAAAAGAAGTCGTTATTGTTATTATTTTTATGTTTTGGAGTATGTTGAAGCTTTATTACTGGTATAGCCAGTTACCTACTTAGTAGTGTGTATGTTTCCAAAGTGTGTAAGTCCCTTATGTAAACACAGGACTTGCCATAAAAACTTTTCCATAAAATCAGTGAAACAATTGGGGACATCACAATCCCTAAATTAGCTCTCTACAATATTTAAACCATGTAGGTAGACAAACTTTCATATGGCCCCAATTATCTCCACATCTTGATATTCATGCTCTATGTTATTCCTTCCTATAAAAAGACTATGTGTGGCTTCCATCTTGGGTGCTCTCTCTCATTCTCTTGGATTGCTTCCTCTGGAGGAATCCAGCTGCCATGGCCTGAGAGCCCTGTAGAGAGGTCCACATGAGTAAGCTTGGAAACAAATCTCCTGAAGCATGTAAATAGCCACGAGTGAACTTGGAAGAAAATACTCTCCCAGTTGAGTCTTGAGATGACTGCAGGTCTAACTGACATCTTGACTACAACCTCCTGGGAGACTGAACTAGAACCACTAGCTAAGCTGTTCCCAGATCACTGATGTAAAGAAACTTTGAGATAGTAAATGCTTATTGTGTTAAGCTGTTAAGTTTGGGGGTAATTTGTTGCAAAGTAATAGAAAACTAATACAAACCAAAACAGGTAACATATAACCTAGCTGAAATGCTGTATGAGGTACAACAGAAGTAGTCAGAATCAAGGTAGGCAGAGCGTTGTACAGGACCCAAATAAAGAGGGCTCACTAAGCACCTGTGTTGTTCTAGGTGCAATGCCAGGCACCTTACAGACACATCTTAGGTTATTCTCATTACACTGTGACACTGGGATCATTATCCCCACGTTACATGTGAGTAACCTAACATTTGGAGGGGTTAAATACTTTGCCTAACTTTATACTGCTAATAAATAGCAGATGCTGGGTTTTGAACTTTCTCTCCCCCATCGTCCATATATGCATATGTATACAGAATAGCTCCAAAGCTCTTGCTTCTATTACAACCCTAATTGCAATGAATAAGGCAAACAGATACTTCATAACATTGATAATGAGTGCAGATGCACCCAGCTGCGTCTTTCAGACATAGACCTAACATTTTATGTGATCACAGCTGAGGTAGTATGAGTAGAGCACTGTGGGAACATGAAGAGAGCAGCTGCTTGTAGCGTGGTTGAGGATGTGGTGTGGGAAGAGGTTGGAGGGAAATCCCACAGAACACAGAGGGGATTACATTAGAAATGAACAGCACACCTTCCCTGTTGCCCCTGGCAGGGCCTGGGCTCTGGAATCAGACTGACATGGATTCAGACTAGTTTTTGGCTCTGTGACCCAGACAAGTTACTTCTTGCTGCCATAGTTTCTTTATCTATATTGATTAAATGAGGCAATGCATATAAATTGCTTGGCAGAGGGCCAAGTATATAACAAACATAGATGTTCACAATTAATAATGCTATTATTTTCTTTTCAAAACTGACTTTCTTTTCATGAGTGTGTTATTACTAGTATTACCTTTTATGTTTATCAGTCCGAGTGATTTTTTTAAGGGGTAAAAATAGCTCCCTATGATAATCAGGCAAGAGAGTTGAAGGAAGAAAAAAAAAGAGAGAGAGACTATGAGAAAAGAAAAAGGTGGGTGAAAACCCAAACTCTATGTGATTGGGAGGTAATGACTGCATGAGGCCAGTGACTGTGTCTGGGAACAGAGGCAAGGAGGGAGACTGCCATGTGGACTCTCTCTGTGGGGAGTAAAGACTGTGCATTTTTCATATTGTCACAACACCATCGGGTCCACAGTCCTTCAGTGAGTGTACAATGAACTCATTCATTCTTTCATTCAGCAAATACTATGGAAACCTCTTGTGCACCATCAGGCTTCCATGAGGGTAGCATCACCGGGCTTATATACTAATGAGGCAAGACAGGCAATGAACACATCACATACAAAATAAAACTGTATGCAGAAAGGATGAATACATTTGGAATATGATAACTGCTAGGGAGACATTAAAGCAGGAAAACGGGCTGGAAAGACAAAGGAGGGCATTGTGTTGTTTTAGCGAGGGTGATCAGGAAAGTCCTAGATGAAGCAAGAGATGCTGCAGCTGACAGCAACACGTCCGCCTCAGAGCCCTGCGGCCAGAGCCTGCAACACACTCAGGCAAACGCCAAAGCAAGGGCCAGGTAGAAATGGGAAGACTAGGTGCTGGTTAGTTTCCAAATGATCATAAAGGTAATTACCTTCTGAAGTATAAAGGCTGTGATTTCTTCTATAAATAGTTTTTTAAAATATATTTAATAGCCATTTATAAAAAAGGGAAAGTATGCTTTACTCATCGACCCAGAATTCCGAACTTGCTGTTCTTTACCTACCTTGATCTGCCAGTCCTCCCAGTGTTGTTTGCAAGGCTGTCCAGGACTCCTGTGGTGAGGCCAGCAAGGAGCTGAGGGGACATTTGTGTGATTCTGCTAGGAAATGCCTTCCCAAATTTCATATCACGGGCTCCTTGCTGGCGTCACCATAGGTACCAGCCCCAACTGTATGTTTGATTGACTCTGTTAGTGGGTTGGGTTTTGCTTTTCCATTATATTGACTTAAAAAAAATGATATGGGTGTCTTATTTAAAATGTCACCTAATATAAAAAATTAAAGGGAGAAAGTAATAAAGCATCCCCGGTCCTACTGCCCAGAAATAACTAGCATTAGTCATTGACATACATTGTTATAATCTCTCTATGCATATACAGAGAAAGAAAGCTGGTAGATACAGAAGCAATGTAGTTAAAGAGATAAACAGTTATAAATAGAAATTACTTTATAAAGGGAGGATAATACTATACATGATATTGTTAAGAAAAATATTAAATCCGATTTTGTCTTAATTAAATTTAAATTACAGGAATGACTGAAACTTAGGTGTATGTTTATTTACCCAAAACATTTTTTTCCCAAAAGGTCCTTCTAAAATTAAAGAAAAATGGTTACTGAAATAATTCAAGTGTGGAGTGTTAGCAAGAATACCAGGGCTGAGAAGAGCTAGATTTTTCCAGTTCAGTGTTGATTTGCTCCAACTAGAAAAGATGAGATGATTAGCACCTCACTTTTCCTTCAGACTTCTGATTTTTTGTTTTCTTTTATATTCTATTATGAAACCATAATTTACCTGGTAGTCCAGAGATAAATTCTGTAATTGATTCACATTAGCTTCCCTGTTCCTTTCCTTGCCCGCTACAGAATAATCAACTTTTTAACACCTCAGTTTTAAATATAAATGGACAATCAAAAATCACAGAGCATTTTGGTCATTCCTCCCATATTAAATAGTGGAACCAAGATAACTTAAAAAAAATTAAAAGGCCCTTAGAGGAGGTAAGAAAAGATAATTAGAATTCTCCTTCTGGTTCTGATGTAACAGTATAAAAGGCTTCACAGACCTACTGCTCAGCAAAACTTGTGTTCAAACACAAAAACAAAATTATGTTCAAAAACAACAATTTAAAATCTCTGGAGATTATCCTAAGGGCAAAGAGCAAAGGAAGACACAATTCAAGAAAATCTGCTAAAACTTCACAAGAACAAGAGTCTGTGGCATTAGAACCAAGACCTGTTCCTATTCCCTGTTCCCAGCTCAGAGAGGTAACAATTCCATTCCAGATAGGTGCCACCACAAACACAGGGCTCCCTGTGCCTCCAGGTTCTAGTTAGAGGGCTATATTCTCAGAAGTGGCAGGACATCACTTTCCAGCTCCTCTCTGAGGCCAGTGTTGCTCTGATACCCAAACCAGACAAAAACAACAGAAGAAAATTATAAACAAATATCTCTTATAAATACAGATAGGAAAATCTTCAAGAAAACACTAACAAACTTATGAAAAGGCATATAAAAAAGAAACAAAAATTTTATATATGTAATTGTACATATAAAATGAATTATACATATAAATAAAAAAGAATTACACACCATGCCCTAGTGGGATTTATCCCAGGAATTAATACCCCAAAATCAACTACTGTAATACACCATAGCTATACAAAAAAACAAACAAATAAAATAACAACAACAAAAAAACACGATCATCTCAATAAACACAAGAAAAACATTGGCAAAATGCAACATCCTTTCATGATTAAACAATGGTGGAAAACTGGATGCTTTCCCTCTAAGATCAAGAACAAGATAAGGACATCCATCCTAGCCACTTGTGTTCACCAGTGTACTAGAGGTTCTAGCCAAGACAATTAAGGAAAAAAAAAATACAAAGCATCCAGAAAGGAAAAAAAGACAAAACTATCTCTATTTGAAGATGACATAATCTTACATAGAGATAATCCTGAAGAGTCCACTAAAAAACTATTGGAACTAATAAACAAGTTCAGCAAGTTTACAGAATACAAAACAATTATACAAAAATTGACTGTATTTCTAAACTCTGCAACAAACAATCTGAAAATTAAACAATGCCTAACAATAGAGCACTGCCTTCCAAACATCAAGGGATATGGTTTCTAATCTCCTAGTGTGCATTCCTCAAGGCTATTATTTAAATGTAATATAAAGACATTTTCTGACATGCAGAGCCTCAGAAATAATTTCTTTCCTGTCTTAGAAAGTTTCCAGAAAATATGTTGTACAAAACAAGAGAGTACACCACAAAAGTGAAAAACCAGAATTTAGGAACTCTTCAAGGGACATAACACTAAGAAGATCTAGAGGATATGTTTTGATAAGGCCTTTCATTATGTAAAGAAAGAAAAAATAATCTGCAAAATGATGATCAACTATTTAAAGATATATGGTATTTTGGCCAGGAGACTTTTCAGCATAAATGTTGCTATTCACTCATCGCAACTGCAATAATGTTAATAATATGTTCTCTAATTTGGAGCAACACAATGGTTAGCTTTTTTTTTTTTTAAGATTTTATTTATTTATTTGACAGAGAGAGACACACAGAGAAGGAACACAAGCACGGGGAGTAGGAGACAGAGAGGGAGGCTTCCTGCTGAACAAGGAGCCCAATACGGTGCTCAATCCCAGGACCGTGGGATCATGACCTGAGCCAAAGGCAGACACTTGACCAACTGAGCCACCCAGGCATCCCAACATTTTATTGTTGTTACTTTTTGACAACTTTGTTAGAGACCAGACCTACATTTCTGGACCTGACTCTCATCTTGGTGTTATTTTATTTGTTTCTTTATTTCTTGCATTGCCTATGAAAAGGAAATTAGGCATAAAGGCTTGAATAAACACAGGTGAAGCATTTTTGGTAAGCATACTTCATAGTTGCTGCTTATTTCATTTTAGAACTCGTCAGGAGATTAGCAATGCTAAGTGTGGTTACTTGGTTAAGGTGAGGACCATGAGATTCCTCCATTATAAAGACACATTTTAAACAAAAACAAACCCAAAGCACTTATCTCTCACTTGGTAAGTACATCACAGCCTGTGGATGCCTTCCCTGGCCCCGTCTCCACCCCGTTCATCAAAGAGTGGCCCACTTTTGTCTTTTTGGTAATGCAACAAGTTGTTCTGAAATGAACCAGCAGCTTGAGGTGGGAGTCAAAGGCCAGGACAGGGAATGCAGGGGAGATGCTACAGAATGGCATGAAACCCAAAGCAAATGGTAAAAATGAGCAACACATGGAAAATGTGAGATGGAGAGAAAAACATAAAAATCATAATCACATCTGACATCTCCAGAAATGGAGCAAAACAGAGCCAGTAACACATTTGGCTCTCTTCAAGTCAAAAAGATTCATCTTCACTATTCAGTGCTAGTGAAGGAGAGCCTTTCCTATGACTGAACCTTTTTCACATTGTTCTACCTGCCTTTTATTTCTTCTGCTTTGGCCAATAATTTCAATCATCAGAGAAATCTCCAGGCACAAAATAATGGATAGACTAAATTGATGCTTTCCGAAGCGTGCCTCAAAGACAATGGTTTGAGATGTTGGGAGAAAAATCTATAATAGCTTAATTGTCTTTATCTCATTCTTTTAAAGATTTCATTTACTTCTTTATTTTAGAGAGAGAGTGTGTACAAGCATGGGACAAGCAGAGTGGGAGGGAGAGAGAGAATCTGAAGCAGACTCAGCCCTGAGCACAGAGCCCCTCAGGACCGGGAGATGGCAACTTTAGCTGGTTTCAGCTTGACTCTTAACTCTTGAAACCAAGAGTCAAACACTTAACCGACTGAGCTACCCCAGGCACCCCTATCTCACTCTTTCAGATGTATTTTTGTGTGTATGTTTTAGAAATACATCAGGACAGCAGTGTATGATTGCAGCATATAAATAAGTAAAATATATATTGGGAGAGTTGATTGAAAAAAAGGACTTGTGTGTTAAAGAAAAACCGCAAGTAATTTGTAGGGCGATACTTAAGCACCACATAAATATTGTTCTTCAGCCATCTTTCACCTACCTAGTAGTTTTAGCATTCATTGGTGATTTTTGCCTGTATCAGTTATTTCTTTTAAAAAAATATTTAATTTTTTATTTGAGAGAGAGGGAGAGAGCACAAGCAGGGTGAAGGGCAGAGGGAGAAGCAGACTCCCCTCTGAGCAGGGAACCCAATGTGGGGCTTCATTCTGGGACTCCGGGATCATGACCTGAGCCAAAGGCAGACCCTTAACCAACTGAGTCACCTATGTGCCCTGCATCAATTATTTCAATGGGAACTGCAAAAATAATGGTTTTTTTTCTAGGTCTATTCTTCCTCTTTAATTTGTTAACTACTTTTGTTCTATGAGGAAAGAACTTTCTTTTATTAACTGGAGATTAACTAGAACCATGAAATTTTAAAATTTCAGCCACTTATGACCATTGATATCTTCACTGGAGTTCCTTCTTTATCATTTTGCACATTGTGTTTTGCACATCCCAGAGAGGGGAGAGGGGGGTTGACATTGTAGTCCATTGTAGACTTGTATAATTATTGTGACAGTTTTCTGGAAGATAGAAAAAAGTTGTTGAGGAGGGGCCACTTTTCTAATTTAGACAGAGTTGCATCTGGGCTAGTGGCTGGGACATATGTACCCCATCCCTGGCCACTCACCTTGGAACCTTGGAAAGGGAATCAGTGTCTGATCCCCAGGTGTGCACCTCTCCCAAAGACTCTATCCTACCAGACATATTTCCTCCATTCTTAAGCTTCCTTACCTACTCTCCTTTATCATCTGCTGATTGATAGCACTGAGGCAACACTAACTAATTTGGGGTATTTTCTAGTGTGAAGAAAGAAAGGGAAATTTCCTGTCCTTCACTGTCCCAAACGTTTCTGATGTTTCATATGCTCACCATGTTAAGGATTTTCTTTCTTATATTTCTAACACTATAATTCTACAAAGCCATACATTTTCTAATGCATTCATAGGCAACCAAGAGAAATTGCAAGACATCTTACACAAAAACATTTCCATACCAAGTCAGTGGATTTTTGTGAAGACAGTCTCTAGCAGAGCAGAGCAAAGTGTCTTCTTCTGGGCTCATTAAACATCTGTAGGGTTACTCTATTCCTGGCTCACCTAGAGCAACTGTCTGCTTAAAAGCTGTCACATCCACCTCCCCTTTGTGCTCTGTGTTAGAGCAATTCACAGAGGGATGGAAATTTTCCCCTTTTTTCTCTCCCCCTCTTGCCCAGGGAACCTGTTGGCAATTACAGCTTTTACTTGACAAGGTCCTTTTGACACAGCGTGCTGATGGCAGTTGCCTCCACGAGGGTTCCACTGTTTTAGAAACAAGGTGACAGTTATCTGCTTCACTATCTGCTGGCTACCACTTTTGTTGTTAAAACTTTTCCAGGACTTTGGAGGGTGGTTATTTCTTCTTGTCCCATCATGACAATTTTCTTATCTCTCCGTGGGTGCTGTCGTGTATAATTAAACTCTGTACTCCAAAATAAAGTCAGAAGTGGTGATTACATTACCATCCGCTGAATGCCACTAACTCTATCCCTATGAAATTTAGAGAAGCTTCATGTGGTGACTTTTAGTTTTGTTGCTTTTAACAAGAACTAGTCTAAAAAGCAGAAGATCGGTTTGAGCCACCCTGTCTCTATCTTGAAATCAGGATCTTTCCATGTTGGCACTATGAACATTTTGGATTAGATAACTCTTTGGTGGGGCAAGGGTGTCCTGTGGATTATAGGGTGTTTCCGAGTATCCCTGCCTCTACCCACTAGATGCCAATAGGACTGTCCTCCAAGCTGTGACAACCAAAAATGTCTTCAGACATTGCCAAATGTCCTGGGGGCTGGGGGGACAGCAAAATCACCTCTAGGTAGGAATCACTGCTCTAAATGATAAAGTATCGATATAGATTGTGTTCCATTTGGTAGCCTACATTTCCTTCTTTTATTCTTTCCTTTAAAAGCCTACTTAAGATTCTCTTTTTTGGGACACCTGGGTGGTACAGTTGGTTAAGCATCCAACTCTTAGTTTCAGCTCAGACCTGATCTCAGAGTCGTGGGATCAAGCCCCACCTCGAGCCCTACATCAGGCTCCATGCTCAGTTCGGAATCTGATTGAGTTTCTCTCTCCCTCCCCCTCATCCCCTCCACCCCCTCCCCCATGCCCACTCTCTTTCTCTCTTTCTCTAAAATAAATAAAGAAATCCAAAAAAAAAAAAAGATCAATGTAAGGATGGTCACTTGAGGAAAATAGGGCGACAAGTGATAATGCCGCATAACACTAGCCAGCAGTCACATAGTTATTCTGTGCCAGCTGCTGTGCTTACGTGCTGTGACCTCAGAACAGCCCAAGAGGGGGCACCGTTGTCTCCATTCCATCAGTTGGGAAATTGAGACACAGGCGAGGTTAAGTATCAGGCTTGAAATCACCAGCTAGGAGGTGGCAGAACCAGGGTAGGACTCCAGGTAATCTAGTGTCAGTGGCCACACCTTTAACCACTATCCTAAATTCTTCTCAAAGTTTAAAAGCTAACTGGTTGATGCACGGAGATCTGGCTTTGAATCCCAGCTCTACTAGGTGAATGTGGGCAAATTAGATCACTGACCTTAGCTTCCTCATTTATAAAATGGGAGTAAAAACACCTGCCTTATTGAGATATCATTGGGATTAAAGTAAATGACCTACAGTACATAGTAGGTGCTTGTTAAAAGTAGCTGTAATTAAAATAACTATTATCCCCTGAGGTTGGGGAGGGCGGGCAGAGAATGATGGCCCAATTGAGGCCCAGTCGGGACAGGTGGGTTAAGATCTTTTTCCCCGTTTGAAAGAGCAGAGCTGGAATTGAGCACGTTTGTGCTGGAGACAGAGAAGTAGGTCTCCCTGTGCTGTGCAGAGTATGTGGTCTAAGTCACGGAACTTTTATTCTCACTGAGGGAGATAGTAAAAGGAAGGAGGAGAGAAGGACAGGCCAGAAGCTTAGGACTTGTCTACACACAGACTGTGGGAAGAGGAGCCAAGAAAACCAAACAAGGAGCAGGAGAGGCACCAGGGCACTGAGCATCACAGAGGAGAGAGTCTCAGCATGGAGGACATGGTAGAGGGGCCACAGGAGATCCCTGATTCTTAGGAAAGACGCATTTCTGCAGAAGTCCAGTGGTAAAGGGTTTCATGGTAATTGGAGGCAAGGGACTGGAAACTGAAGAAGTAAAGAGGAGAAAGAGGGACAGCTTAAATAGAGAAGCACATCCAAAGCAGCCCCTTTAGGAAACAGGAGATCTGGGTAATATAGAGAAGTGGAGGGAGAAGGCAATGAACAGGCAGGCTCACTGAGAGGACCACTCAGGGAAGCAGGAACAGAGTGTTAGCACCCAGGGGAAGAGAAAGGAAGGAGATAAATGAAAATACTGGGGGACTTGCTAACGTGGAGAGAGGAAGGAAGTGGATCCTCACAAGGAACAGTCTCCAGATTCATAGTAAAGGCATGATGTGATTGTGTGGAAGGGTGAGCCATTGGGGCCTGAAACAGGGAGGTTACTAAGGCAGGAAATGTAACAGGAAGTTGAGAAGAGCTGATTCAAAGATGGCTGACTTCAGAGAGGCCTCAGCCCAGGCCGCTGGAGAGACTTTGTTTCAGGCTGCACCACTGAGCTTCTGCATGGAGATCGCAGGATGCTCTTCAGAAAACAGGCTGAACGTGGATTCCCGTTACATCTTGCAGCCTACACTCTGTCCATTCAGATGCTTACGGCATGGCTTCTGGCTGTTCTAGACCTGAGCCTTGCTCATGCCCCGGCACTAAGTCTCAGGTATTCATTCATGTGATCCCAGGAATGTTCCCTGTGGACTCACTTAGCATCACTCTTGGTCCATGGCTGAAACTGGTGCCCACATCCTGGCCTGATCTCTGAGAGGTCTGGCTACATCTTCATAGGACCAGGTTCTTCTTCAAGCATCCCCAGCTGCTTTTGCCTAGGACCCACCAACAATACCTCTCTGGGCTTCCCCGCTAATGTTTTAGGGGCTAAATAAATCCTCCAGCTTCAAAAGGATTTACTTCCTATGGTAATAAAATCTTAGTTAGCAGTACCTGACGTTATTTACCAGAAATACAAAATAGGGTAAGAATTAAGGAGGATCAAGGATGGGGAAAGTGAGAAAATGTATGTGAGGTGGGCAATTTTGAGCTGCTATATAGAGCCATAAATAATCGAAGTAGGTGAAGCCAGAATGCAGATTATACTCTAAAAGAAGAAGGAACATCAGGATGAAATGAGTATTTTCAGTCAGAGTCAGGAAATGTGCTGGAAATAGCACAGGACTTGGAGTCTGTCAAACCTGGGCTCACATCCTAGTTGTGTGATCACATATAATACACTTTACCCCTCTGAACCTTAGACTTCCAATGCAAATAAATTTGGGGGGGCTCTGAGTTAACCAATGCTTATTAAGGTGCCGTTTTTGGAAAAGGAAATCAATAAAGTCGCCCTTGTATGGTTGTTGTGAAAACGAGAAGGGAATGTACGTAAATACCCAGTGTATGCCAGGCACACAGTAGGCACTCAAACATTGGAGGGTACTATGACCGGTAGGGAAAGATAAGAGAGTTTGATTCGAGGCCGGGGACTCTGAATGTCTTCAATCTTGGTTAAAGTCAGCTTGGACTTGATTATCTGTAACTTCAATTTGAATGCACTGCGAAGTATAGTTACGGCCAGATCTCCTGTTCACGTGGCACAGGAAGGAGCAGGAGACTGTAGCTGAGCCAGACACTATTGAACCACTGACCTTGAAACAAAGGCCAAGGTGACACTTGCCCTGGCCCTCTCAGATCTGCTTGCTTTCCTGTTACCCTGTCTTTGCTACTGGGGCCACCCCTGGAGTCATTTGTGGCAACCCCCCCATTCCTCCCTCCCTGCCACTGCGACCAGTTAATTCCCTCTCCATTGGGTTCTCCACATCCCTTCTTATGGTCCACTGCCTGGCCCCATCTCCTCATCTTGTTCTTGGGTTCCGAACGGCTCTCCTTTCTCCTGAATCCTTTTCCTCTGTCAGAAAAACTGAGACATATTAAACATGTTAAGAGTTTATTTGAACACACATCAATTTGAATCAGGCAGCACCACAAACCGAGGGGGTTAGAAGTGTCTCCCACACATACACAGGAGCCCAGGAAGACTTTTATAGAGAAAAGGCAGAAGAAGGAAATCACTGATTGGCTATAACCTAAAGCCTATTTGGCCGTTTGTGATTGGTTGTACTTAGCATGTTGATTTCATGACCTTGAGGCATTTACAGGCTTAGATCTTGGTTTGTTATGTAGAGCAGCCACCAAGGCATCAGAGCCCACTGCAGTCTAACGGCCTCCTTGTTTAATAAATTTTATACCTCTACAAATTTTACAAGCCTTCTACATTGCTTGGTACATGGCAATTTTCCATGCAAAAACTGTTCTAAAAATAAGCTTGTATTTACTGTGATGTACAGAATGAAGTTAAAGTTCTAGCCTACATTTAAGACTCTCAAAATCTAGTTCCTACTTGCTTACCCCTTCGACTTTTTTTTCCCAGCCTTTTCCCGAAAGTCAAAGCTCAAAGGCTCACAGGCAAGCTTGTATGTTCCTACCTTCCTACCTTGCTCTCATGATTCCAGATCATTCTTTTTCCACCCTGGCTCTGTTCACCTACCTGTTGCCTATCTCATAGAGCTGTGCTGCTTTTCCTTTGCCTCCCTGAAATGCTTCCAAAGGACTGTAAATACAGCCCAGAGCCACTCCTTCCTTCCCTGAATCCTTAGCCTGTACGTTCTATGACAGAAGCTCCCCCATTTTCTTGGAATGTTGATAGATGTTACACAAAAACATGTTCCATGTTGAAATAAATGGGCAACTCTGAGCTAACAGATGATGTGCAGGTTATATTATGACGGGTCTTTTAATACACTCATCTGCATGGAGAACCTCCAGGGAAAGGCCCAAATATGAGTGTTTCCCCAACTTAACTGGTCTTAGGACACTTTTCACAGAACATTTCATAGGACTGGTATTTCTCAGTAGAGTTTTCTGCATCTTACATTTTCATCTTTGCACTTCATTTTGCCTTCCCTGAAGCATAGAAGAAACTCAAGGGCAAGGGTAAAATCTTAGCCATATACCCAGGAAATGCTCTATAAATGTATGGATATAAAAAAAACACAGTCTACCCCTCCATTTCAGGCCAATACAGCTGGTTGTGCAGATTGAGAGCGTCACAACATTAGGGGGCAACATTTGTCTATATTACAGTGTGAGTAGCACGTCCCCAAACAGTGCACCACCCCCTGGGCGAATACAGTCAGGGGCCCCTGTCTTCCAGCCCCTGTGCCCAAGAGGGCTGTTGTGTTTTCTTCATCTCCCCAGAACATGCAGATCTTCACATGCTCTTAATTTTCCATTCACACAAAACTGTTAGTGAGTACCATGTATTTTACTGAAGATTTTAGGGGAGAGATGCCAGAGGGAGTTTGCACCACACACCTGCAGCAAACATTTAAAAAAAAAAAATCACTCATTAGGGGTGCCTGGGTAGCTTAGTTGTTAAACGTCCACCTTTGGCTTAGGTCATGGTCCCAGGGTCCTGGGATCGAGCCCCACATCAGGCTCCCTGCTCAGCAGGAATCCTGCTTCTCCCTCTCCCACCCCTGCCCCCGGCTTGTGTCTCCTCTGTCTCTCTGTCAAATAAATAAAATCTTCAAGAAAAGAAATTGCCCATTAGACATTTCTCATTTTCCAAAGATACTAGTTAGCTTTGCCACAACTATGGACATGTTTTCCCCTCTGTCCTTACCCCGAGAGACACACTGACTTTCCTTCTCTTTTTAAATTTTGATTTCTCTGAACCACTATGACATTACATAATAAGGAATAAGGAAGTAAATACCCTCCAGCCACCATGGAAAGTATTATGTCAAATAACCACTGGTGTTTGAGGGTTTTCAGGGATGAAATGGGAATGTCAACAAAACAAACCAACATGAATCCTGTTTAATGGTTCAATGATAAATAGCTATACAGATCAATTGGCTCATCACAATGGGACAAGGTCTATACCATGTGATACAAATGATTTCTGTGCTCCAACTGGTAAATACTGCTGAGTCCTCAGCCCTGCCCTACCTGCCTGAAACTCTCAGCAGCTAATAAAATGCTACTAACAGCATATGTGTGCTCTGAGCACCCCCAGCAGGGAAAATGGTGCTGTGATGGCAGAACCTTGTGAAGGGCAACATTGAAGTTGACCCTTAGGGTCAGTCTTCAGCCAAGTGCAGTTTGTACGTGAGGTCAGTTAAGGATTGGGAGGTGGGGGTCCATATGAAACAGAATCAGCTGATTTCCCAGTCCCATGAGTCCAGAAAGCAGCTGCTTGTAACTGATCTTAAAATCTAATGACCTTCTGGGAGGGCAAGGCCCCAGGCTAAGGAGAGCTCCTTTTCTTGTACTGCAACAAGGAAGCCTCGCACAGTGGAACCATCCTTCAGCTCTAAACTCCTGAGAGGCTGGGGTCTTTGGGCCATTCTTTGAAGTAGTTCTCAGTTGAATTTAGAGCTTCAAAAGAAGGGGAGGCCTTGGGGTGTCTGGGTGGTTCAGTCGGTTTAGTGTCTGCCTTCGGCTCAGGTCATGATCCCAGGGTCCTGCGATTGAGTTCCTGAATAAATAAATAAAAATCTTTAAAAAAAAAAAAAAGAAAGAAAAAGAAGAAGGGGAGGGCTGTAAGTTGATTTACACCCAACTGTATGATGTTCAACATTTGTTTCTCTGATGAAGTTACTTAGTGCAAAATATAAACGGCTGGTAAAACATACCATCTCGTTCTGGTTAAGCTCTAAGCCAGTAATTAGTGCAAATCTGGAGAAATATTTTATAGAAATCTTTAGTTACCGGCAGGCTGCCTCTAAGTCCTGTGCACACTCTCAGATGACCCTCTCTTGCTCCCTCTCACTGTGTCCCCATGCAAGGTAGGCAGCAGAGTCATGGCAAGCCTATCTAAAGAAGGAAGCTGTCATAGAATGGCAAAGCTCTCCGACTCCCTTCCAAAGTGAGCCCAGATGGACTGTTAACCTTCAAAAATAAAACGCCCAGCTCTTTTATTGGCAGAAGATGGGTTTGTTGGGAATAGCAGAGAACTGCCATCCAGAACAAGGAAGCTACAGCAAAACCCTAGGCAAATCCCCAGAATGAAGTAGAGGAAGCCTCTTTTATAGAGCAAACGGGGATGTTGGGAAGGCTATTATAAACAAACAGTCCATTGGAGTAAATGGAGTCTGATGTACGGTGGCTTTTACTGAGTTGTGACAGTCTCTCGAATTGGCCGAACTATTGCCGCTGGGGGAGGAGGAAGCCTTTCTTCCTCCTGCTAGGGTGGTAGAGTAGAAAGTCCGACTCTTCCTGTTGGACTTGGAATTGTTGGTGAGTGATAGGGAATACGAGCTCCTTCCAGCCTCATGACTCCATCCTAAAGGAGATTTCCCTTAATTAATTCTCAAAAGCTGCAGTGCAGGGTTGGACCCACTGGCAGACAAGAACATGAGAGATCTCACTTCAGGAGGGGGAGGCTCTTGTGTGGGTCATCTGGATTGGATGGGGGCCAGTGGCGTGGGTGGTGAAAGAATTCACCCAAGGCAGAACAAAGGAGATGGAGGGAGCATCGGGCAGGACACCAAAGGAGAGACTGTGTGCCTTGAGGCCATGGCGGGTGGAGAGGGCCTAAAGTTATAGGGCAGAGTAGGGGAAGACAAGGACATACGGAATTTTACCTTTTTCAGTAATCTTAGGAACTGTGCTTGGTTATAAGGATCCCATTGGTCAGTTAGGGCCTATGGCTTAATAAGCCTGTTTGCATCAGGTCCCTGGGGACCCTGTTGCCTTGCTCAAGGTTCCATGGTTCAAGCCTGTTCCCTATAAGCAGCCTGTACATCTTGGTGTTTGGATGCAGTTTGCTGGCCCCTTTGGAATCCTGCAGTTCCTTCCAAAGTTGCTGGCTGTGTCCTTAGGATGTGTTCTGCTTCTCCAGTCTGTATTTTTCTCACCAGCTCTGTGGGTATCCGAAAGGCCAGCATCGCCCATAAGACAGCAAAAGTGATAATGTTGTTAGTAACAAATAGCAAGGTATGAAAGAATATTTTAAAGGGTGCTTGGATTTTCACCACACTGAGATAATTCTGTTTTTTCCCCCTGTGGATTTTGTGATTAAGACATAAGCAATTGGAAGTGGGGCAAAAGTGACAGATTCATGGAGAGACACAGAATGGAGAAAGAACAGGGACTTGAGTAACTCTCACAGTGGAGGAAATTTAGATCCCCTCTTTCCCAAGTGTGGTCTGCAGACCCACAGCATCAGCATCACCAGGAGTGTGTTGGAAATACAAAAACTTAGGCCAAATCCCAGACTTAAATCAAAATCTGCAATCTGAGGTTCCCAGCTGATTCACCTACTAAAGTTTGGGAAACACTGCTCTAGTTGACCTGGAAGTCACAGCTGTGTTAGATCCGGAAAGACTTTGTCCTCCTGCCTTCATGAGGCCCAATGGTATGAGGCTTCCTATAGTCCCATGAATCCAGGGGGAGAGGGAGAGAGAATTTTAAGCAGACTCCAGCTGTGTGCAAAGCCCAACAAGAGGCTTGATCTCATGACCCTGAGATCATGACCTGAGCCAAAACCAAGAGTCAGATGTTCAACCAACTGCACCACCCAGCCACCCAGGCTCCTGGAGAATGTTCACTTTTAAAAAAGGGGGGGGGCATGAAAATGGCATTCAGTGTTTTGCAATGAGCCCTTGTATGCACACTGGACAGCCTCAAGGAAGTGTTTTGACCAACACTCAGGGTTTCTTATTTTTTTCTTTGCACTGGCAATTTCTTTAGAGGCTCTCGTATTTTAAATTTAAATAGATCTATGATCTACACTGACCATGAACTATAAGAGAACAAGAGAGTCATGCATATTTTCACAAATACCCAGACCCAGTCTAAAATAGATTGGGCAGAGTCTGTGTAGAGAGGAAAAGGAAAAGTCCACTTGCTTCAGCTCCACACTCAGGCAGTTGGTTTTGTTATGGCGATATGAGGAAGAAAAGGCAAAAAGATGCTGTCAAGTGCACTGTGAATATATATTCTGGAGGATTGGGAGAGACTCCTGAATGAGGTTTGCCCCACAAAGGCAAATTAATTGTGACTGATGGGGGAAAAAATTCCATATTCTCCTTGCTGCTGCTGATTTGAGTCATAGTCTACTTAACACTTAGTATTTGGGGAATACTAGTTTTATTTTTTTGCTTCTGTTTTATTCCACACAACACATAAAGTGGATTATGTAGATCTATATGCCCTGGAAGAAAATAATTGTGAATGAAAGAATGAAGGAAATAAGCCAAATGACGAAGAAGTAGAAAGTGATAAGATGAAGGAGTAGTCAAAAATTGTACACACTAAATTCTATATATCTGAGGCATGAAAGCTACTAATTACTAAGAGAGAGGGCTAGTAGTTGGACTCTAAGATTTATTGTATCAACACAATGTATTCACTATTTCCTAAAATAAAAGTCTATTATTCCTGTAACTGAGACTAAAGAAAAAATACGTCTTGCATTGTCACAGAGAGGACCTTGTACAAAACTGAAAAACATCTTCAACTTCTATATAGCCAAGAGGTTCATAGGATCATAGCATCAAGTCATGGAAATATAAATTCAAAGGAATGGCAGACCAAATACATGTTTATTTATCTACTGCAAATGGCTATCTGAGCTGCCAGAACGCTGTCCCTCTAGACCCTGACTCCTTTGGGACAGATTTTGGTGCACTTCAAAGAGGGGAGGTCTATTTGCCTATCATGCAGCCCATAGCTGACGCACTGGGTATATATTTTGTTACCTCTAACAAAATTCTCTGGAAGTCAATAAAAATGTAAAAAGATTAGCAGCAGAGTAACTATCAGCCCCCTGACCTCTCCTTGGGCAGAACCTCAGTTTAAGAAACACACACTAGCAATTTTTCAAGACAGAAAATGTCTAATAAACTAATAAAATTTTAATTTATGGTAGAGGAAAGGGTGTAACTTGTTTTATTTATTTATTTTACTTTATTTTTATTACATATAATGTATTATTTGCCCTAGGGATACAGGTCTGTGAATCATCAGGCTTACACATTTCATAGCACTCACCATAGAACAAACCCTCCCCAATGTCCATAACCCAGCCACCCTATCCTTAGCCCCCCACCCCCCAGCAACCCTCAGTTTGTTTCATGATATTAAGAGTCTCTTATGGTTTGTCTCCTTCCTGATCCCATCTTGTTTCATTTTTTCCCTCCCTACCCCCCACAACCCCCCACCCTGCCCCCTCAAATTCATCATATCAGAGAGATCATATGATAAATGTCTTTCTCTGATTATTTCACTTAGTGTAATACCCTCTAGTTCCATCCACATCGTTGTAAATGGCAAGATTTCATTTCTTTTTATGGCTGCATAGTATTCCATTATGTATATATACCACATCTTCTTTATCCATGTTTGGTTTCCTAAGGAGATGTTTCATGTGGAGTGACCCAAGAGCCTGGGGCCAGTGAAGACCTGTGTGTGAATCTAGGTGCCCTAGCCCTGTGCCCTAACTTTGAGAACCAGCTTCTCCCCAACTTACAAAGTTGTCGTGTCCTAAAATGCGGCATTTTTCTGAACCCTCAAGCCTATATTTCTTTTTTTTTTTTTTTAAAGATTTTATTTATTCATTTGACACACAGAGAGAGAAATTACAAGTAGGCAGAGAGGCAGGCAGAGAGAGAGGAGAGAGGAGGAAGCAGGCTCCCTGCTGAGCAGAGAGCCCGATGTGGGCCTCGATCCCAGGACCCTGGGATCATGACCTGAGCCGAAGGCAGCGGCTTTAACCCACTGAGCCACCCAGGCGCCCAAGCCTATATTTCCACAGAAACTCTGTTATGATTATTGAATAGGATTCCATGTTCCAGTTGGGCTTTCAAAAATATTTTGCATCCCTTTTCTCATTTAAATCTGGTTCAGACTTAATTTCTTTTATCTTTATCTCCAATTCAAAGAGAGAAGTATTGAAATCTGTCAACTTTTGAGAGGGGAATAATAAACTCTCCCAGTATGACTTAGAGTTTGCCAATCTCTCCCTGGGACATCAGTGGTTTTTTTTTTCTTCACAAATCTATTTTGTGTCTCTTCTAGGTACGTATATGTTTGTTAGAGTTTTTTGGGTTATTTCTTTTCTCGTTTGTTGGTTTAAGCAAGCTCCAGGCCCAGTGAGGGGCTAGGACTCATGACCCTGAGTTCAAGAGTGGCATGCTCTACTGACGAACCAGCCAGGCACCCCCTATTGGATTATTTCTATTACTACACATCATGTCTCTATTCCTTAAGGGCTAATGTTTTACTTGACAGGTGCGAGGGTACCCAGGGCAGTGCAGGTGAGGAAGAAAGGAAGTGAGATAAGGACAAATGCAAGGGCATGTGAAGCAATGAGTTAGTCCACCAGCCATTACTTCCCAGATGGCTCAGAAAGCATTGCTTTCACTGTTCGCTGGTAAGACTTTCTCCACAAGGATTATAAGAAGAGAAAGGACACCTGGTTACCTCCTCCCTCCCACTTACCCTTGATTGAGTCTTATCCCAGTGGGACCTAATGCCCCCATATTTCAGTGTTGTCATCTGGCCCTTCAAAAGCTCCCAGGAAGCCAGCCCCAATGTCTGGAAATGTAGCCTCCCATCCAAGTCTAGAGCGGAATGGAGTGGAGGTGGATGAGGTAGGTACTTGAGACACTCTGAGAAGGGAGACAAGATGTATGTCTGGTATGTCTCTAGTAACGTATGTTTTCATTTAATAATAATACCCTGAGGTCAATTCAACAAAAACTGACACACACACCCCAAAAGACTGACGAACTCAAAATCAATTCAGTTAACACATATTGAGGAGTTAGCTTCTGCAAATCACCATGCTAGGTTCCCTCAGGGGGAAATAAATGATGCACAAGAACTGATTTGGGGCCTCATGGGAGACGAGCCATCTCTGGAACAAAGATTTCGGGTTCAGACAGACCTAGATTTGAATTTCTGCTCTGCAAATTTGAATCAAATATTTAACCTTCTAAGGCTTGGCTTCCTGAGGAGAATAACAGTTGTTGCCTTACAGGATTGTTCTAAGACTGAAACAAAATAACAGTGTTCATGTAGCCAGTACATTTGATTGCCGTTAAGTGTTATTTCCCTCTCAGGGGCTTAACTCAAGGGGTCAACTCCAATAACCACAAAAACATCCATTCTAGGCAAAGGATGAACAAAGGACTTTGAAGCACAGAGAAGGGAAGGGAAAATTTAAGCCAAGGAAGCTCTGGGAAGGCTTCCAGGTCTATGGTAAAAGAGAAAGAGAATCTCTTCCCTTTTCTGATGCAGGGTCATCCCTTGGCAAATTTTCTCTTTTGGCAAAGTTGCTCTTTGGCCCCCTACTGGCCTTGTGTACCCGTCTTCTACCTCATGTTTCCTCTGTCCTTTAGATCCTTGGGTGGTGTTAAACCCGTCCAAATTGCCTAACTTGGAGGTGCAGGCAGTGTGCACCATGTTCCCCCAGCCCAACTCCCTTGCCTTTGGAGGTACTGCTATTTGTTCAAAAGCAAATGGATTACACTAACCCCAGCCAAGCTACGTGACTCGTGGTGGCCTTTACTTTCCTCATGTTTTGTACTTCTTCCTCACTGAAGCCCATTTCACCAAGACACATCTAATCAGAATCACCAACCATGAGCATCTACCCATTGAGATGGCTCCCCCAAGTTTTGTTGGCTTTTCAGGATCTTCCTTTCACCACCCTTAGATCCATGGGCTCTCTGGAAGGTGTCAGGTTTTCCATGGCAGCTTTCCTTGGAGGAGTTCCAGCCAGCTAAGCGTCGACGCTACCCTGTAGGGAGCAGGTGTTTACTGGTCAGCTGCTGTTTGTTCACAGACCATGGAGGAGCTAGGTTTCCCTACTGTACCTCTGCATTTTTCAATCATAAAATTTCCTCTCATAAAAATCCTTTCTCAGCATTTTCCTTTCTTTCCTTAGCATATATTCCGTATAGTAAAGACAGCAGCCACATATCAATTTTTTGGTTAAGGAGAGACCTTAAAAGCAGCCATGCTTTTAATTTCCTGTTTGAAAAATCCTAGTTTTCATATAAGAAACATGTGAAAACAAACTCCTTGTTTGATCAGATAAAAGGGGTGAGGCTTACCAAGAATTGTGACACACACTTCACCTTCACGTAGTCATTTCTTGTGTGTTCCCAGTTAGCCTGAGTCTTTCTCTACAGTGAGCCCAATATGAAATGGCTCCTATCTTAATATTTATTCATCTCACCTGATATATCAAGAAGTGTGCCAGTAGAGAGTGAGAAGGCCAGCTGTCCAAACCTTAGAGGGTACTTTGAATTTAATTTAGCAACATCTTCCAGAAATGCTACAGCCCATTGCTAAATGGTCCTCCTGCCCTGCCTTGTGGTGGCAGTGGTGGGTCTAGGAGGGAGCAGAGGCAGTGGGCCAGTGGAAAAGCCCTGGGTTGACATTGGGACAAGGTATTTACTGAACCACTTCGTAGCTACATGTACGACGCAGCCAAATTCCTCAATCTTGTGGGGCTTCTTTTTCCTCACATTTAAAATATCAGTGACCCGGGCGCCTGGGTGGCTCAGTGGGTTAAAGCCTCTGCCTTTGGCTCAGGTCATGATCTCAGGGTCCTGGGATCGAGACCCGCATCGGGCTCTCTGCTCAGCAGGGAGCCTGCCTCCTCCTCTCTCTCTGCCTGCCTCTCTGCCTACTTGTGATCTAATCTCTCTCTGTGTCAGATAAATAAATAAAATCTTTAAAAAAAATAAATATCAGTGACCCAAAAAAGTAAAAATAAAAATAAAATGTCAGTGACAAGCTGCACCCATGAGATCAACAAGAAAGGAGATGATTTGACTCATACAACATTTGAACACCTGTGTGCCAGACACCGGGCTAAGTGCTGGGGACATAGATTTGCACATGATGAAAGTCCCACTCTCAAGGAGTGCAGAGTCTGGTAGGAAAGTCAAACATGTAAATAGGTATATCCGGTGTTGTTGAAATCTATTCCACAGCGGTTCACAAGATGGAAGATTATACCAGACACACGTAGGGAGCTTTTCAAATTACACACAGCCACCCCCAGGGGAAAGACACTACACTGTCAGTAATTGTCACTGCTTTAAAACTGATATGACACCCATTTGGCCATGGAAGGCATGTAATTTAAGTCAACTCCCTGGCATTTTCCATATAACCCTTTCCCACCCCAGATCCCTAGAACCTCTTCTGTACATAGTATCCTCAGGCAAAACAAGTCACCACCTAACCTTCAACTTCCACTTGCTTGCTAATGACTGAAATCTGTATCTGTGACCCAGATTGCTCTGCTGAGCTCCAAAACAATGGACTACTGAGGGATATGTCTCTTGTGGATGATCCACGGGTACCTCGTTTGCAATAAAAGCGATGTTTAGCTCTGGGCCCTTCTCCCTTCTTCCGGTGAACCTATTCCTCCCATATCCCCCATTGTGCTAAAGGACATACAGTTTGCCCAAACTGACTACCTTGGAGTCATCCTAGACTCCTTCCATCCTTGCATCATTTTTAGTCAGCCACCAAAGCCTATAAATGCTATCTGAAACACATGGCATAGATCCCCAGCTCTCTCTTTCCATTGCCCTGATCCTAGTTAAAATCTTCAATAATCTGTCATCATTTTTTTTTCCGAGCTACCACAATGACCTTCTTCTCTACTTCAGAATGTAATTCTCTCTAAACTATAATGTCTTTCCCCTCAGTAAATCTGGTGATGTCATCCCCAGCTAAAATCCATCCGATGATTTGTCCTCCTTCCTCTTAACCCCAACACCCACAACTGTGTCTTATTCTTTTTGGGGCTTGATCAATTCTAGGGCAGGGTGAGGGACTGGTGTGTCCTGGGGAAGGAAGATATAGAAGTAGAGAATTATAAAAGAGATAATCCTGCATTGAAGTAAGTTATTGTCCCATTTGGAAGACACCAGAAGAGTCAAAAACGTAAAGGTTATTCAGTGATCAGTTACTGAATTGTCAGCGACCAAGCCAGTTGCTCAACTGCAGTGATTAAAATGCATGGTTCCTTGAGCTCTGGAGCTGGGAAAATTGCAACGTAAAAAGTTTTGTACCTTTGCATTTGTAACAAGTACTACCAGAGTATGGAGCTGGCACTGTGACTTGAAGGTGGAGTAGGAAGCTGGTTGTGGGCCTGGGGAGATAAGGGAGCCAGAAATTATAGCAATAGGAAGGATGGTGTTGGAGAAATAGAAAGCAGTTCAATGCCACAGGAGGGTAGGTGCTCAGGGAAGGATGATTGAGGGGGCATGAGAGCACAGGGTTAGTGTGAAGCACGTGTTCATGTATTCACTTACTCATTCACGTGTTCATCCACAAATATTTATCGAACATCCTTTCCAGAGTTTCCTATTAGCCCTGTCAGCCCCAGAGAGCTATGCCTGTGTCCTGGCTTAAGTCAAGAACCTGAGGGTCACCTGTGTGTAGATACGAATTCTAAGTGAAATCACCATTGGTCTATCGCTTCCCTCTCCTCAACCTCGACTCTCAGTCTCCATAAGATGGCTTTAAACCCTTAAATATTTCCATCTACTATACCAGCCATAGATTAGAGATGACATCCTGTAAACGAATTAGAATGAAAGAAAATAAACCCAGTTGAAGAGAAAGGACTTCAACAGTTGCACAGAAACCTCTTTACTACAGTAAATATTTAGCACAGGAAGGCCACACCCTGCCACATTCAGTGTGTAGTTTTCATGTTCTAAACTCTCAGTGTTCAATCACTGCTCTTGTACTGGCAGTCTTTTCTTTTGTTGCTTGAGAGTTTCTCTCTATTAAATAAGCCTTTCTGTTGGAAGAATGCTTATGGCAATGACTATAATCACAACCCAGGGCTGAGCTGGAAAATGCAGTGATGTGACAGCTTTTGTGATAGGAAGGGTAGAGAAAGAATGAAAGCTTATAATTTTCTTTGAGGTATCTTGAAGTCTGACAGTAGGCCTGCCCTTATGATGTAAATGTGCAGTGACCTGGAGACTCAGGACAGAATAAGCCAGGCAGACATGCCAAGTTCCTGCTACAGGTCTACCAATCAGCCAGCCGGAAAGACCCAGCACGGTGCTGAACTCTCTACGACTTCTTTCAAGGGAATGATCTAGAATGGTTGTTCTCCCCATTTTGGAATAACGTCAAAATGTTTCCTTTGTTATATGAAATGTTTTTTATACGTGATTTGAGAAAATACATGATGATTCAAGCAACTACACATTTGTTATTACGTTGAGATAAATGCATTTCATTAATCACACTCGCATCCATAGATACCTGAAAAACAAAACATACATGTTTGAAAAAAAGGATTTATTCAGTCTGCCAACCAAGTTTGTCCCCTTATGTATTTGATGACATTTGTAGGAGCCCAGAAGTCTGTGCTTTCCTTCTCTCCCTCACTCCCCCTACTTCAAGGTCACAGAATTGGAATAGTGTGTTCCTTTCATTCATTCATTTTTTCATTTGTTTAATTAAATCTTTTCATATAAAAAAGAAAAAAGCGTAGTGGCCGACTATATTTTGGCCATCATGCTAGGGATCATAGACACAAAGTCAAGTGCTACCTGATACCTGGCCTTGAGGAATTTAAGTCCATTTATGGAGACAGACGTGTAAATCTGTAACAGTACAGTGGGCATAGAAGAGGATATGGGTCATCAGTTGTGCTCAGAGGAGTTATTAGAAAAGCTCTCATGTGAGAGGTATATCCATCAGTTATTGCCACAATAATGCCACACAACAAATTACAGACAAGATAATACTTCTGAGCCTTTGTTTTGGTTTGGTTTGGTTTTTTATATTTTATTTATTTATTTATTTATTTATTTGACAGAGAGCATACAAGCGGGGGGGGTGGGTAGGGGTGCACAGCAGGCAGAGGGAGAGGGAGAATCAGGCTCACTGAGTGAGGACCCCAATACGAGACTCAATCCCAGGACCCTGGAACCAGGGCCTGAGCCAAAGGCAGATGCTTAACAACTGAGACACCCTGGCACCCCACTTCTGAGCCTTCGGTCTGCAAGCTGATGGCCCATTCCCTGGGCTGTGCTTGACTCCAGGCTTTGGGCTCTGTTCTCAAAGTTGCAGGTCGCATTCAGATCTGCTCTCCATGGTCCTCATCTTCCTTGGACCAGATGTTCTCATAGTGCATCACTAACGGGCAAGAGGCCCAACTGCGCAACCATTGTTCCAGTCCCTGCCCTTGCTGCAGTCATTAAAATTCCATAGGCTGAAGCAAGTAATCTGGCCAAGCCCAAAGTCAAGGAGTAGGGAAGTATACTTGACCTTTCCATGATACGGAGGCTACTACAGGGAAGTAAAGAACTGGGACCAATGGTAAACTTACCACAGGAGAGAAACCTTTGATCTACCTTCTGAGAGATGATTATGAGCTTATCAGGTAGACCTAAACATCTGAAATATGAATCAGGAGAAATAGAGGAAACAGTGCACAGCATTTGGCGTGAAAGAAATGTTCTGATGGATAGAAGTCGGGACTTTTCTGGGGGATCCCTACTTAGTGTCTGTCATGGAGTATACTGGGGCCATTAGTGAGTGGAGATGAGCAAAGCCTATGCATGCCAGAGCTAGAATGATCTGGAGGAGATTTAATGAAAGACCTCATCCTGCTGATTCTAGACCCAGATTGACCATGAAAGGGCAGTGTCTCTGGTTTTTAACCCAATGTCTCTGGTTTGATGACCATGAAACCTAGAAGAAAAGCAGGACTCACATTCTCACTGCCTTCCACACTAACCCATTCTTCATGCTGTTGTCTTCAGAGTTCTGAGGTTGTGGTTTGTACATACAGGTTTCCTATTGCCACTGTAAACAAATTATCAAAATGTGTAATGGCTTAAAAACAACACAAATGTAATATTATTTATTAGTTCTGAAATGGGTCTTATGTGCTAACATCGGGTTGTTGGCATGGCTGCATTCTTTCTGGAGACTCTAGGAGAGAATCTGCTTCCTTGCCTTTGCCATCTTCTAGAAGACAACAGCATTACTTTGGTTTGTGGTTCCTTCTTCCATCTTCAAAACCTTCTCTGACTCTGAACTTCTGCCTCCCTCTTCCTCCTTTAAAAGACCCCTATGATTATGTCGGGCCCACCTAGTTAATCCAGGATGATCTCCTTATTTTAGGACTAGCTGGTTAGCAACCTTCATTCCACGTACAACCTTAATTCCTCCTTGCCACACAACATAGGCACGTGGATGGGTTTGAAAGGCCATTATTCTGCCTCCCACATGGTTCAGGGAGAGGGGGTGATGAACAATGCCTCACATTGGTATTATGCTTTATGACATACCAAGACTTCCATTTTTTTATGCTCTCACTTTTGAATCGGCAGAATAGAAAGCCGAGAACCATTTTGTAAGTGAATAAATTGTAACTCAGAAACATTAAGTGGCAACACAGGATAGCATAATAGTTACTTGCTGCTTGTTCAATTATCTGGGAGTCTTCTGAATGTATCTAGGTTGGCCCCTGTCTCCCTCTGTTGCAATTATTTGTTACATGTCTGTCTCACCACCTCAAGACAGGCATGGAGTCATTTCACGCTCTGTGCCTGAGCAGTTAAGGATGGTGAAAGAAAAGAGCCTTCATTAGACACTTACTGTGTCCATCATGTGCCAGGACTCTATGTGATTTGTAATTTATTCTTGGAGTAAACATGGGCTCAAGGTCACAAAGCTCTCAACACAGAACAGGGCTGGAATTCACACCGAGATCTGCCTGACTCCAAAGCTGGCATTCTTTCCTTGCTTCTTATGGGTCAGAGGTCCCTCAGCTGAGTTTTAAAGAAGAGACAGTGTGGACTACCTGGATTTAAATGTCTGAAATCAAGACTTATAGAAACAAGTAACAATTACAATGCCGTGTTTTTGTTTCTAAATGACTTTGACTTTTCTAATGGAGAAGATGTCCAGCCCTCATCTTGGTTTCAACCAAACTAGTTTCTTTTGTAATGAGGAGGTTGGAGTAGGTGACCTCTAAGTTTCCCTCTGTGATTTGAGACTTGTTGATATTCACACAGGTTAGTATAGGAAGTGATGGGACTGGGACAGATTTTGTGTCCAGAGCAGGACACCTTTTTTCATTATCCCTGCTGAGTCTGTGAACTATTTCAGTTTTAAGAGAGAACTTTGGAATGAAAAGTACATGATTAATACATTTGTCCAAATCCACAGAATGTAAAACACCAAGAGTGAACTATGGACTTTGGCTCAGTATAATGTGTTAGCGTAGTTCACCAACTTTAACAAATGTGGAGGGTGCTGATAATGGGGGAGGTGTGCCTGTGTGGGGGCAGGGGTATCAGGAACAATCTCTGTACCTTCCCCTCAGTTCTGTTGTGAACCTAAAACTGATTAAGTTTTAGTATGACAAAGTCTCTTTCTCTAAAGCTACCATATAGCTCTATATTCTGTATATTCTCTTTATTTTTATAGCTCTATAAAGCTCTATGTTCTGGCCAAATAAACTATGACACTTTAAAGCTCCATTTTTCAAAGATGCAGTGAGTTTCCTTGAACTGTTTTCATTGCCTTTATAAATTGAAATTGAAACTTATGAAATAATTCAAATATTTTTTAAAGGGAAATAACATGACACCCATGTACCCAATACCCAAATTTAACAAATATTTACATTATATGATACCTGTTTCAATTTTTTTAGAAATACAACATTACAGATAAAATCAAGTGCCCTAATCTCATACTCCTTCTCACACTTCCCTACTCTGAAGCCGGTGTGTAATCTCCCATTCCTTAACTTTAATAAATGCACTCATATCCACAACACCTTTATATAATGTTGTTTTGCATATTTTTGAAACTCGTAAATGGCATCATGCAAGAAAGATTCTGTTAACAATTTTTTTCACTAATGTTTTAGTTTTAAGATTCATCCATGTTAATATGTATAGATCTAGTCTATTCATTTTAATTGCTGTGCTGTATTTCACTGTATGGCTATAATGTTTCTTTTCCACTATGGTAGTGAATTTAATTTTTTTTTATATTTAAAAACAGTGCAGCACTGAAAATTCTCCTCTAAATGCATCTCCTTGTTTCTGTGGGCCAGAGTTACCTAGCAGGGCTCCTCAAAGCATGACCAAAGACCGTTACCAATTAAAGACTAGAAAGGGCAGAAATTGAGAATAAGCATTTAGAAACTCTAGAAGCAAATGACCTGAGTACTTTGATGTCTACTGTACTAATAATTAAAAAATTATTCAGGCTTATATTTGTCTGTTTTTAAAATTCATTCATTTTGTGTTTTTACTATATTTTACAAAAATATTAATCCTCAACAAGTTGGCATTTTAACACTTGGTTTTCCAGAGAGTTTGAGGATCTTGATACAGTTTCTACCTAGAAGTAAGATGTCTGAGTTGACCAATAGGTACATCTTTAGTTCTATAAGGTGTTAACAAATTGCACTCCAGAATGGTCAAACCAATTTTCAATCTCATCTGCAGTAGATGAGAGTTTCCTTTTTCCCTGGTTGTGTTGTCAGACTTTAAAATCTTTGCCAGTATGGTATGTGTGGAAAATATTTCATCTTAATGATAACATTTATCTGATTGATAGTGAGTTTGGACATCTATATATTTGTTCGGTTCCCATTTGTGTGACTCTAATAAGGTAGATTTTTCTCAGTTTGCCATTGTGAGGAAAATATGCCTGTAACAAGCTAGCTGTGGGAGGCAAAGTATTATATCAGGTATAAATGGTTTTGACTAGGAAATGCCTAGAATAGCTCATTTTGCGTTGATGAAGGGCAGGAAAAGCTCATTGTAGCAAATTAATGCATACACAGGAACTTTCTTTTTTTTTTAAGATTTTATTTATTTATTTCACAGAGGGAGAGAGATTACAAGTAGGCAGAGAAGCAGGCAGAGAGAGAGAGGGGGAAGCAGGCTCCCCGCCGAGCAGGGAGCCCGATGCGGGCCTCGATCCCAGGACCCTGAGATCATGACCTGAGCCAAAAGCAGAGGCTTTAACCCACTGAGCCACCCAGGCGCCCTACACAGGAACTTTCATGTCTTTCCTGGTATTTGGGGTTTTGGACAATGATTTAGTCATTGTCACTAAAGCCTCTTCAGTGGAGTGATTTCCACAGAGAATTCTGTACCTGTCAACCAGTTCTGATAGCCAGTGCGTTTCAGGTTATAACAAGGCTGATGACACCAAGTGAGGCCTAATTCACCTGTGAACTTAGTTATTTTCTGGAGCTGTGAACTGACCTCTCATTTACTCTTCCTTTGATGTGGGTGGAAGAACTGGGAAAAGGTGTGGATGTGGGCATGCTGAACCAGACATTCCCTTCCAGTCACCCTGTAGTCAGCCTAGGTTTTTCGTTTTCTTTTTCTTCTTTTGGTCTGCTCGTTCTTTTTATAACCTTTAGCGAAAGAGGTATGTTAAAATCTCCCATAATGATTATGAATTTATCTATTTCTCCTTTTTAGTTCTGAAGATGTTATTTCATCTCCTTTGAGGTTATGTGATTAAGTCCACACACACACACACACACACACACACACACACACACACACATTGGGATAGATGTCCAAAGAACAACTCTAACAGGCAAGCATGAGTTATCCAGGAGTGATGGAAAGATGCCTGACCTTGAGCACTCACATAGCTCATTTTTGCTCTGTTATTCTTGGGTGTTAGTGGCCTCCTTGTGGTTTGGTACATGCTTAACAAACTCCTGCCTTGGGGCCTTTGAATTTTGCATCCCCTGCCCCTCAAGCACCCTGCTGGATGTCCTCAAGGCTTGCTCAGTGAGAGATGTGAAGCACACTGGATTATATCTCGTTCACAGCAATTACTGTAAGAGAAGGAAAGGAATGCTGTGAGTTCAAGTGTAAGGAGAGCTTCATGGACAGTCATTAGGATTTGCCTAGACAAAACCCGAACAGGGACGGAGAAAAGTGTATTTTAGTAGTAAACCAACAGATGGAGCTGTGACGGTGAGAGTTATTCTCTAGAAACATCATAATGACTCCAGGGTTCAGTAGGGAAATGGTAGGTGGTAGGTAAAAAGACAGAAAAATAAGTTGAATCACAAAATAAAGGTCCATGAGGACTAGGCAAAGGATTTTGGACTTTCTGTTATAACTCCTCCTCCCGGACTCTTGACTTCCTTCCTTACTAGAGTATCAGATTCCAGAGGACATACCCAGAAAGAGCCCTGCTCTTAACAGGCAAGCAGTGCTCCATGTACTGGTGATGAAGCACTTAGGCCATGTAGTGAGGTTGTCTGGGTTCAAATCCTGTTCCATCCCTTCCTTACTGTATGGCCTTGGACAAGGTGCCTAAATGCTCTATACCTCTACCTCCCAGTCTGTACAAAAGGGCTGAGGTACCAGGTTCACTGGGTAGTTGCAAGGATTAGCTGTTACATATAAAACACTTCCTATACACTTATCATATAATAAATATTCACTGTTAATTTAGAAAACTCCTAATTTCTAGCTTATTTTGAATTTCTACATTATTTTGAATCTTGAATGATTGAAAATTCTGCCCTAAGAGAGAAATTTGTAAGTAGGGTTGGAGGAAGAGAACTTATACCAGCCCACCCAACCTGGTAATTATACCCTATCCCACAGCTCTTTCCAATTTCCTTGTCACAAGTATTGTCTCTGTTTCCAAATTTTGTTCAATCAAGTGACAACATGGCAATGACTGCTGGGATTTTGATCTGTTTCCATGACACCTAAAACTTAATAAATAAGGAAAGGGTGATTGGGAGGCCTTATATTTTGATCATCACTTTGTTTCCAAGAGGGATTTCTCCTTGTTTCTCCCCCTCCCAAAGCCTAGCTATTGAAGGGATGGCTAGAAATCAGCTGTGTGCGATGCCCCAGCAGTTGATTTTCCCGACTGATGTGTTTTATAGGCGACTAGCGCAGAACAGAGTACCATCAAGAATAATAGGTGCAACAGAAAAGCTTTCCTGTTCCTGGTTTGTTTTCTAACTTGACGTGTACTGGAAGAGTTTGGTGGGACAGGGGGACAGCACTCGCACTGAGACAACACTGTCACCAAGAAAAGTCACTTGACACTTTGCATCTTGCAAAGAGTGATGCCAATCATGGCTCTGACGCTAAGATTAAATTCCGGCTGTGCCCCAGGAAAGCAGACCTCTGCCAGTAACTCCTCCCACTGAGTGTCCTTCGTGTCTGAGCTTAATATTTTCAACACTCCTCTCAAGGTCTGTTTTCAGTTGTTATAGGAAGGATTAATGAAAGTAAGTCCTTCTAATGTGATTAATGTTTCAGAAATATGTCCCAATGTAGAATTCATCATAGAAGACCCTGACTTCCTAGAGAAAGGTCTTCAAAAAAATAAGGTAAAGGAAATAAAATCATACATGTCTGAGTATAAACATTGAAATTTTTTATTTTGATAGTATTCAAATATTCAAATTGATATTCATTTTCAAATATTCAAATAGATATTCATTTTCAAATATTCAAATTGATATTCATTTTGGCCAATGAATGTTCATTTCAAAAGAAAACACATGCACCACAGCCTTCCTACTAATGGCAGGAAACTGCATAGCTAAGTGTTGAATAATGTGGGGTGCCCAGGTGGAGCGGTTGGCTGAGCACCGACTGTTGGTTTTGGCTCAGGTCATGATCTCAGGGTCATGGGATAGAGCCCCAGCGTGAGTCCCACATGGAGCCCCTGGGGTCAGGCTCTGCGCTCAGCAGGGAGTCTGCTTGAAGAGTCTGTCTCCCTCTGACCCCCTCCCACCCCGCTCTTGAGCACCATCTCTCTCTCTCTCAAATAAATAAATAAACCTTTAAAAAATATTCAATTAATGCAAATTAAGGTGTAAATGTTGGTATTGTTCACTTAGTGCAGATATGGACTGCCCATCTTACCTTTACTCTCGTCTCAGTAATATTTTCTGTTAAGCCCTGATGATAAATCAGTCCTCTTTTTGGGGACCCAGTTTTCAAATCGTTGTGAAAGAAGAGTGATAATACCACTGACCTCACATCATTCTTATGAAAATAGAGCAAAATCAAGTAAACAATAGTTTTAAAACTATTATGAGTACGGCATTATTAATACGTAATAATATAAGAAAAGGAACACAATAAATTCCAGTCTTCTAATATGATCACACAAATACCTGCATGCGTGAATATATGGCTATGCATTTGTGCTTGTTAGCTTGAAGCACAGCTTTATAGATCTATACCTAACAAAGATCTATGGGAACTTTACAATTAAAGTGAGAGATTTTTCTATTAACATATCAAGCACCTTCTTTGTTTTCTAAAACCATGATAGCAAATTTCATATTTACTATACCAGAGCATAATTAGTGATATTCTTGTGAACACAGACAGAATTATATAAAAACAACAGGTGCAAGAACTCATAGATAGTCATTAATGGCAAAGGCTCCGAGGATTTGGAGCCAGAGCTATAAAATACCACAGAAGCAGGTGTTCTAGGTATTCCTGCGGCTCATGTGAGCACTTAGAAATATTTGATGTGGTGGATGGCAGCTTGCTTAACGACGAGGCTGAACAGGACAGCTGGCAAGAGGATTAGTGGCATGTGGGCTGCTAGGGATTGGAGGACAGAAAAGGTACCATCAGAGCCCCAGCTGCAGCCAAATCTGGTAGGGTTGGTTCCTGTGTTCCCAGGACTGTCTGTCTGCTCTGGCATCTCATTCGGATTCCCTGTGTTCTCCACCAGCAGGACTGCACACTGTCTTCATACTGGGGAGCCCTTCCCTAGCTCCTTTCATGATTGGCTCCTTCTCATTGTTTAGGGCTCAGCTTGTGCTACTTCCTCAAGGAAACTAACACCTCCCAGTCCCTCTAGTTCTCTGTAGCCTTTATCACCAGCTGCAATGCTGTTATTCAATCATTTGCTTACTGTTCACAGTGCATTGCTGCCCACCAGAAGGTGAGCTTTGTAAGAGGAAGAACTACATCCCTGGCAGTTTCTGCATCATAGGAAACATCCATCAAACAACTGCTGAATGGAGGCCCCTGGGTGGCTCAGTCCATTAAGCCTCAGACTCTTGATCTCAGCTCAGGTCTTGATCTCAGGGTCTGGAGTTCAAGCCCCATGTTGGGCTCCACCCTACCCCTGGAGCCTACTTGAAAAACAAAACAAACACAAACCCTGATGAACGAATGAATACATTGATCTCCAAGGCCCCCTACAGCTGGATCATTTTCTCCTTGATTATCTCTTCCCTTAAAAAACCTAAGTTTTGTTTTTGATTCATTGCAGTCTCCCCTTCCCAATTTTTGAGGTAACGGGGTGTTAACCATGCCGATTCTCATTAGCACGTAAGCCAGTGAATACGACCACCCTTTCACCTAACAAAATGTCACCTAGTTAAAATTGTTTTGTGATCTAGTTCTTAGCGTATATAGGGGTGTCCATTTCTAACTATATAGACAATTGTAGAGCCTCCAATTATAAAACACTTAGAAATGCTGGATGAATTATACCAAGCATTGTTTTAAATGCATGGCTGAAGTTACAAGAAACTGGGAAAGTACAAGAAAGCCCCTAAAACTGAAAACAAGTGTGGCACAGAGGATGTGAGTACATGGTTGTTCTGAGGAGGAAGCAGGAGACAGAAGAGAATGTTTACCCAGTAGGCCAAATATACACATGGAGACAGGAGATGCAGTCTGGCCCCACCATGCAAGGCATGGAATTCAAAGTACCGTGTTTTCAGAGAAAACATGTAGCTCACTGAAGAAATGTGCCTCTAATTCAGGCCTTGAAGGATCTTCACAGATAAAGGCTCACTGGATAGAAATACACAATCTAAAATTCTAAAACATAGGCCACGGTGAACAAGACCCCACAGACACCACAAATAACATGACTGGATGCCTAAGAGTTTAAGAAATAAAACAATATCAGGAGAAAGATGAAGGGGAAAAAAACAAACACAAAAATGCACTTGTTGAAATTAAAAACTCTAAACAGGTTTGGAAGAGCTAAAAGAGCACTGTCATACTGGAAGATAGAGTGAGTATGAATCACAGGGAGATTAAGAGATGAAAAATATGAAGAGACATGGAGGGTGAGATGAAATGTTACCTAACAGGAGTTCCAGAAGGAAAATCTATTTGAAAAAAATAAAGAAAGAGGCAATATTGGAAGGTACAATGATTAAGTATTTTCCAAAATGTATGAAACACATAGGTCATCTGATTCAGAAAGTTCACAAAGTCCTGACCAAGATAAATAAAAGTAAATCCACTCCTAATACACTGTAGTGAAATAGCAGAATATCAAAGACAAAGATCTTAGCAGCAAAAGTCTGAAAAATATACCCAAAATGTATAATACTTAGGCTGATATGAGAATTCTCAATAGCAGCACTAAGTCAGAAGACCATGCACTCATATCTTCAAGGTGCTGGGAGAAGATAGTCATCAAGCTAAAATTCTATACCAGACTAAATTATCATTCAAGTATTAATAATAATAATAATTGGGGGTGCACCTGTAACAAACTCTACTTCAGGAAGAACAAAACTGAAATCAAACGAAAGGGGTGAGATGCAAAAGGGCATTAATAAGCAAAGAAATGGAAAAATATTTAGATAATTCTATATAGGTCTTGGTTGTATAAAAGCTACATCATCATGATTGGTTTGCGACTTTAAAAATAGGATGGAATCGAAACAAGATGGAAGAGATTTTGGCTGAGAGTGTCCTAAAGTCTTTCAGTTAGTTGGGAGCTGAGACATTGGTTAACCTTGAAACAGTTGAAAGGTACATATGTACGATCCAATATTAACTACCACCACCAATAAAAATGTATATTTTTAAGATACAGTTTTCAAATCAATAGGTGAAGTCACAAAGCTTGTGGTCTAGTGTTTCTCAGCACCAGGGCTGGCTTTCTACCTGCTTTATGAAAGACCCTCCCTCCTCCAGACTTAGAAGTCCATTCTTCTCTTGTCTTGGGGGCCATGGACAAATCTGTAGAGCACGTTGTTATAATGGCTGGTTTCTTACATCAATTTCCAGTGCCTTCCTCGCCATTATATCCCAGTGCCTGACACAGAGCTGGTGTTCTCATGCTTCTAGAATGGACAGATGCAACTTGCTCAAGTTCACACAGCTACCAAGCGGCAAATAAGAATGAGAAGTCAGATCTTTGCTCACCCAGGCGTGTTCCTTTTGAAAAAAAAAAAAAGTTATATCTACAAAAAAAAAATCACTGTGTCCCATGGAAACAGTAAGTAGCTGCTTGATTAAAGTGATAAGAAATCCCTCTGAGGTCAAAACACCAATGAAAACAGAAAAATTCACATCAGCAACTGCTGTCAATCTTCTGTTTAAAGAAAATCCACACTTTGCAGGTTATGCTGGTTAGAGAACAGGAGTCCTAGAAATCTCCCAATTTTGCCAGGGAGAACTTGACCACATCTATCCCAAGAGCATGCTCCGGGAGCATGATCCCAGGGGACAGAGAGGATCGCTACCCACCAGCTTGTCACTGCTGAGAATTCAGATGTCTTGTTAAAATGCAGTGTGCCTTGAGAACTTAACTGATGGTCAGCTAAAGAGGTGGAAGGTGGAAGGGCTGAGAGCTAGCTGAGAATTTGCTCTTGGAAGGTTCTACACTGAATAAGCAGGGAAGGAAGAAAATTGAGGCGAGGGCAGGCAGGGAGGGGCAAGAAGCTAAAGATGAAGGAAGATACCAAATATCTATTTCATAATTTTGCTCAGGGCCAACTCTCTTCAGATTTTCAGCCCCAACAACCCACATTTTAAAATGGGAAGTTCCACATTTGATCTCCCTGATCTCACCACAGAACTAAAGGGTGGGAAGGAAGTGGAGGATCTTTTGCAAGTCTTCAGTGGGCAGTGGTCACCGGCATTTTGAGAGAATCTCAAAGCTATTTCTCCTTGCAGCCTTTTCTCCAGCCCTTTCTTATCAGTCAAGAGCCAAGGGGGGCAGGTTATTCCAAAGGCAACTTTCCTTCAAGAGGAGGATGGTGACAGATGGCAGTAAGGGGAAGTAAGGGCTGAGGGTGGGGAGCCCTGCGCAGGAGGGACAAGGAAGCACTGAGGATGAGAGTTCGAGTTTGAGTTCCTGTCTAAATTTAATGGAGGTCAGAGTCCTGCAATGTCCAGGTATATGCCTTTGGCAAAAGGATTAATGTTCTTAAATCAGCCTCTTCCCTCCACATAGACAACCCTGTCCCTCCCTCACCTGCCTCCCATGTGAAGACACACCAGAAAACACCCACCAAAAGGACTAAAAGAAGTGTGTGTGTGTGTGTGTGTGTGTGTGTGTGTGTGTGTGTGTGTGTGTGTGTGTTTAATGTGTTATCAAGAATGGACAGAGGATTTTGGGCAGCAGGAATACTGAAGTGACTAAGGTTAATTTTCTATCCATCCTTCAACTCTGAGGTACCAGATGAATCACTCTTTTTTCATTAATTAATCTCTTTGACACTTCATGGGATTGTGGAGCTTTACCAGAGAGGAATTTCATCACTATCATCAAGTGGAATAAAGTGGAGCCCTACAGGCTCCCAAGGAAATCTGCTCTTCGGCAATTAACATTTCGGTCAAAGCCTTAACTCTGCACAAGGAAAGCATAATGTGGAACAAGGACTGTACTGCCTCTGGCTCTCTGAGGCTCTGAAGGAGCCCATTGTGATCTAGTACTGAAAACAAAAGCAAGCTTTCTCTCTTGAGCCTTGCTGTTTGTATTTGTTCAGAATGCATGGGCTAATACTTTGATCTGTGATCACTTGCTTATTTCCCGGGAACTCCCTTGTACACATTTGTCGAGGGGTGGGGGGGATCTCCATTTTCTCACAAGCGAATTTGAGGTGAGAACAATCCAGCTAGAGGTAAAGGTTCCATCAGGTAAACATTTCAAGGCCTCGGGGTATGCACTGCCATCATCATTTGTCCAAGTGAACAGTTGTTATAAAGAAGCCTGTTGCAAAATGTTACCTGTGGAACTGCGTTCATTGACAACAGATGCTTGGCATTAGCGAATCAACCACTGGGTTAATTAGAACTCAGACTTGCAGGCTGTTCTCAGCTCATAGAATAAACACTGTTTTCCTTTGACCTAATTGCACGATGTTCTTAAACATCATCATTTTGCGAAAGAAACTGACTACAAATTGCTTCATGAATCACATTATCAGGATTCAAAATGTGCCTGCAGTTTGGAGAAAGTGTTTGCAATTTGCCGACAAAACACCATCCACAGAAGACAGCACTGTTCGCAGGCTCTGGGCATATTTTCTCTGCAGACGCTATATTCTTCCTCATAGTTTTCCTCATCTTCTACAGAGCCTGTATCTGAGAAGGGTCTGATCAGAATCAGAAAGCCAACAAACACAAAATCACCACACCACCACTATTCACTACAAAACTCAGAAACAAAGTGACTTTCTTTAAGTCAGTGAGGCTTGATTAAACACCTGGGAGTATATAATGGGTCAACTGTTCTGGACCACGTTGGGTTATTGTACGATTTTGCTTGAGTATTTACCTTAAGGGACCATACTACCTGGAGCCTTACCAGACCTGATTTGCGCAGGTGCCCCTATGCAGTCCAGGAAGATTCCTGCGCAGGAAAGGGAGAAGACATCTGAAGGGGCCTGGGGGCTGCTGCTGGGACCCCCAACATTTACAGTGATAAGGACTCTGATCTGAAACTCCTTCCGGAGTTTTCCTCTTCATCCTTCCATGTGTGACACAGACCTTTAACCAAAAGACTGCAAGTCCCTTATTTAAAAAAAAAAAACAAACAGCAAATTAAGGCTGAGGTAACAACTGTGTATGTAATACACAGATTATTATACAAACTGGAGTGTCAGTACCATTCCGGAGAGCTTTTACATAGTAATAACCCCGTCTTTGAAGGTGTTCTGCAACTTGGCCACCACTAGAGGGCGGAGCAGACCACATTCACACATTTCCTCCCACAGAAAGTTGGAAGGAAGTTCGGAGCCAAAGGCTGAACGATGGGCAGACCTCTGCCCTGAGACGTCTCTCCACCCCTTAACTTCACCACTGTGTGCCTCATCTCTGAAGGTTGGGGGTAGAAGGAAGAGCAGGCAAGCACGGCATGAAAATTGAATGGAAATTAAGTATTTCATTGAAAAAGGGAATCTTGCCTTTGATAATTTTCATCTACTAGAATGTTTCAGCCCTTTCCATAGGTCCGAGACTGGGGAAATCAGTCCAAGTAGCTGTTATTTCCTTCTACAGGCTTACAGTTTAGGCAGCAAGGCCAACATAGATGAATTCACCAAGACACTCATTTTCTAAATGCAGTACAGCCGAGAGGAGGAGGAGATGCTAAATCAGATTTGGGTATGCCTCGTAATCAGGCAGCATTTCCCCGCAGACTTAAGAAGTAAACGTGCTGGGGGCTCAAAGACCAAATCAGAAGTCACTTAGTAAAGGAGAAAGATAAGGCAAAAAGAAAGGGTTGTTTTTTTTTCTTTTTTTGAGAAAATGCTTTCAGTATATACAGAATATGACAGGGGGAAAAAATATCCAAATCCAAAATAAGAGAGAAAAGTCAGTAGCTAGTACAAAGAAACCTTTTTTTTTTTTTTTTACTATAAATTTTTCTAGGTTTCAGAAGGTTTGGGATAAAAGTACTCTGGGAAGAAAACAATAACGTGACTGCAGTGCTGTGAAATAAAGCCGTTTAAATATCAATCCTGTTGTATGTGCAGAGGTACCCCTGGGAACTCTGCAGGCCAGTCTGGAAGTCGTGGTAGAACCTGTCTCCATGTCTCCAAAATGTCTACCTAATCCACCAAATGTGTCTGGAGTACATTGCCCACATGCTAATGGAGTGGGCTGGTCCTGGCTTCAGGGAGCTTCTCAAATGTCCAGCTCCAGCCTCCTCCCAGTTGTGATTTAAATTTAGATAATCTCTAGATTATTCTAATGTGAAGTCAGGGTGGAAGCCTACTGAGTTATACGTTGGTGACATTCTAGAGGGAAAACACAAAATTCCATTTAGGATATGGACATCTTCACCTTCTTCTCTTGAGCACCAGAAATGAACTGAATCTTCTATGTTAACTTTTCATACCTTCAGGACCTGGAATGGTTTGAAGGGAAAATATGTTATCCCAAAGAAGACAACATTAAAATGAAAATGAATACAGAGGGTAGAGGATGTTGCAAACATTTCTTTTTACTGTTCTCATGAGTCTTTTTTTTTTTTCCTATAGAGTCCCCTAACTCTGGGAGGGACATCTGGAAGTTCCTCCCTTTGGTCTTTCTTCTGTCCTGGCTTCAGGATGTTCCGGATACCACTCCGCCCTTCACTGGGGCTCCCAACCTCATCTTGGAACAGCAGAGTGAGGTGTCCCAGCCTCCAAAGCTCCTTCTTGGCTTCGTTCTGGACATTGGGTGGCAGGCAGCCCTTCCTCTGCTTCCTTATGAAATATGTGTAATGATGGTTAGCAATTTTGAATTCTTTATCCTACAGCATCTATGAGGCTGACATTGCTACCATTTACCTCCTCTCATTTTTATGCTAGCGCATTACTTAATTTGGTCAGGTTACATCATCTTTCAAATCATTTTTCCCCAGGATGGTGAATTTTATATGTCAACTTGCCTGGGCCGTGGGACGTCCAGAGAAATGGACTAAACATTATTTCTGTGTATCTGTAAGGGTGTTTCCAGGGGACAGTGAAGCATTTGAATTGGTGAACTGAGTGAAAGATTGCCCTCCCCGATTTGGGCATCATCCAACCTGTTTGGAACATGAATAATATCGAAAAGGAGGTTGAATTCTGAGGTTGAATACTGAGGGAGGTTGAATTCTCTCTCTCTCTCTCTCTCTCTCTCTCTCTCTCTCTGCCTGACTGCTTGAGCTGAGAGGTAAGTCTTCTCCTGCCCTTGGGCTGGGACTTCCACCATCAGCACTCCTGGTTCTCAGGCCTTCAGATGTGGACTGGAATTATACTACCAGCTTTCCTGGGTTCTAGATCCCAGACTGTAGATGATGGGACTTCTCAGCTTCTGTAATTGTGTAAGCCAACTTCTTTATAATAAATCTCTAGCTAGATGTTAGGTAGATGAATAGATGGATGGATGGATGGATGGATGGATGGATAGATAGATAGATAGATAGATAGATAGATAGATAGATAGATAGATAGATAGATAGATAGATTCGTATTGGTTCTGTTTCTCTGGAGAACCAGGACTGACTACTCTTCCCCATCAGGAGGGAGTATGAGAGGGCAGAGGAAGGTAAAGGTGGTGGTGAAGAGGGGACTCCAGACCTGCCACATGTCTCACACCTTGCCAGTCTCCAGCATGCGGAATTGGAGGCTCACATCAAAGACTCCCAGAGTAGTTACTCCAAAGTGGCACATTGTGTGCATCAGGATGGCCTACATTTCTTGGGCACTTTGACTCAAGCTAGGGTCCAAGACAGCTGCAGTCTCTTAAAGTCGATCGTCTTCTGGCAAGAAAGCGGCCTTCAGGCAAGAAGTCTATTACTGAGAACTTGCCAGGGCTGAAGGCTGATCTTTGGTGGCCTCCAGCAGCCGGAAAGCCGAGGAGCCCCTGCTCTGACATCCTTTTTCCACTAGAGGGCAGAGCAGCAGCGCGAGCTCGGAGGCCTGTGGCCCAGCATTTCGTTCGCCCCCGTGGCCCTGGAGGAGGTGGGTAGCTCCTAATAAAACAAGCACAGAATAAGGTATCCAGCGAGGAAGATTTCTTTGGAATTTTACTGGGAGAAGAGTAGAAACGAAAGGTAAAAGGTAAGATTTGCTTCAAACAACTTTGAGTAATGAGATTTTCTTGCAGTGACCATGATAGCAGGCTCCTGTAGAGAGACAAGGAGAAAGGAATTTGGAGGTTCTTTGAAAAAGTGGTTTACCTGAGTAGAGACATGGCACGTGTCTACACAGACAGTGTCACCAGTAGAGACATAGCGGCGTTCAACCCTCACTGTTTCATCTCGAATGGAAATAATGTCCTTTCAGGGAAGGCTTTCCGCGATCACATATTTTATATTCCTGCTTTGTGATGCCAGTGTTTCTCCCAGCCTTTATTGAACCTTTTCCCCCTGAGCATGGAGCTTTATAAGAGAGAACCACAAGCAAGAAAAAGCGGGTTCTAACTCCCCAAGAGTTCCCCAGTGTCCTGGAGAAGCTGGGAAGTGTTTCGGGCAGGGTCCCAACTCGGAACAGGTGGCTTGCCCCAGTACCAGGAGAGTTCATTTACTGATGTGGGGGAAGGGTGGAGGGGGCCCAGAAAGTACCACAGAGCCTTAGCAGCACGGTGCAGGGAGGGAGTGGAAATGAGGCCGATGATGGAGAGAGTCATGGAGAGGCCCCCTTGTGAGGAATGGTGACACAGGAGGCCGCCGGCATCCCGTGATGCTTTGCTTTCACCCTCTCTGTTCCAAGCATCTTTCTGCTCATGTAGTGTGGCTCAGCAGGGGTTAGAGCTGTGCCGAGGTGTTTGGTCTTCTCCGTGACACTGAAGACATCCTAGTGCGTACACAGCGTTCTGCCAAACAAGAGGAAACACTTCTTGGGAAAGAAAAAAAAAAGGAGACTCATATACAAATGAAAAAGATTTAGTCATGACCGAAGCGCCCAGGTTAAGAAACTGCTTTATGGTGGTCCGGGGAAATGATCTTGGACCCTACATCAGGATGCCAAGTCTGAGAGGACTTACTGCTAAAGACCCACATGGCTTTCCTAGGAAATTAAGGCTAATGTGGAAAATGGAGGTTTCCTGACACCTACATTTTTAAAAAATTATAATTTCTGAAGGATTCCTGTGTGATCACAGCACTAATTACGTTATATATATGATCTCATCAGTGCTCACAACAGTGCTGTAATCTGGGTGCTGTTTGTTCCATTTTGGCTCAGAGAGGTTAAGCTACTTTCCCAAGGACACACAGCTGCTAAATTCTAGAGCTTGAATTCAAATATAGAAAGGTTTACTTCCAAAACCTGTATCTGAACCATGACAGAGACCAAGACCTTTTTTTTTTCTTATCCCCCCACAAAAACAGTCCAAAAACTTATCTGAAAATGCTATTTCCCTCTGAGGTTTCACACTAGCCCAAAATACCATTCTGTGTAAGAGTCCTAAAATGTTTATTCTCTTTTATTGTAAAGCCATGATTCATACAGTTAGAACTTCTCAGTAGCAAATCGTTTCTTATATACTATTAAATGGAAAAAACAAGGTGCAGAACATTATGACTTTTTTTTTTAAGATTTTATTTATTTATTTGACAGAGAGAGATCACAAGTAGGCAGAGGCAGGCAGAGAGAGAGGGGGGAAGCAGGCTCCCCGCCAAGCAGAGAGCCCGATGCAGGGCTCGATCCCAGGACCCTGAGATCATGACCTGAGCCGAAGGCAGAGGCCTTAACCCATTGAGCCACCCAGTCGCCCCGAACATTATGACTTTTGTACAAAAATGTGTATGTCTGCAAATAGATACCTATTTTAGGATGTATACTTTTTTGAGGTATCATTGACATATAGCATTATATTAGTTTCAGACTTTCAAAATAATGATTCGATATTTGCATATGTCATGAAATGGTCAATATGATAAGTCTAGTTACCATCCATCACCACACAGTTATTTTAAAAAAATTTTTTTGTTTCTTGTGATGAGGACTTTTAAGATCTACTCTCTTGGGCGCCTGGGTGGCTCAGTGGGTTAAAGCCTCTGCTTTCGGCTCAGGTCATGATCTCAGCGTCCTGGGATCGAGGCCCGCATTGGGCTCTCTGCTCGGCAGGGAGCCTGCTTCCTCCTCTCCCTGTCTCTCTGCCTGCCTCTCTGCCTACTTGTAATCTCTCTCTCTGTGTCAAATAAATAAATAAAATCTTTAAAAAAAAATAAAATCTAATCTCTTAGCAACTTTCAAATATGCACTACAGTATCGTTAATCAGAATCGCTATGCTCTACTAGGATATCTGCTTTTTTATCATGAAATGTTGGAGATAGAAAGAGGGTGAGGTGTAGGAGCATCTTTTCACCTTTCATTTTGTACAGTTCTGTACAGATTATAAGTGAGTTAAGTGGATGGAGAGGTCGTGGTACATAGTTTGGTTTGTTTTTACGCCTCCTTGGATTGAAAAATGGAATTAATATTCATTGTTTTCACAGCTGTCTTTTACAAGTCACTCCTGAAAGGTTTTCTACAAACAGCTTTTTCAATAGCTATCTGAAGAAAAGGTAAAGAGGGTGAAAAAGATCTCATGATGAAGTTTCCCTCTCTCAGTGTTCTGATAAAGAGCATCATTTAAATTAATAATTTCCACATATCACCCTCCACCTGAAAACTCACCAAGTGCCTCCAGACTACCCCAAACAAAAGATTTTTGTACTTGAACCAAGCCCATATGTATTTGGAGCCCAAACCATCTTGCTTTGAAAAGTCAGAAGATACTGAGAGACAATACGACCCTGGCTCATTTTGTGAATTTTTTTTTTTAAAGATTTTATTTATTTATTTATTTGTCTGTTTGTTTATTTATTTATTTATTTATTTAACAGAGAGAGAGACAGCGAGAGAGGAAACATGCGCAGGGGGAGTGGGAGAGGGAGAAGCAGTCTCCCCGCTGAGCAGGGATCCCCAAGTGGGGCTCGATCCCAGGACCCTGGGACCATGACCCGAGGCGAAGGCAGACGCCTAAGGACTGAGCCACCCAGGTGCCCCCATTTTGTGAATTTGATAACTTTCTATCCTTTGTGCTTGCAAAAGGAAGAAAGACTTTGTAATCCTGTGTTCTTAAAAAATGGCCTTGCCGCTTTTTAAAAGTGTTTCATCTAAATACTTCAACTGACTTTGCATTGGAATTTAGAAAATCTGAAAATACAGTACTTCACATAAGAAAAATAGTATGTTTTCTTGGTTAAAAAAAAAAAGTACAGTACCCTCACTATTCAGTAGAGAGACATTTTACTAAACCACCCCAGAAAATAAGTTTCACTTGTTGGTAGTCCTATTGCACATGCCGAATACTTTTTTAAAAATTTTATTTATTTGTTTGAGAGAGAGAGAACGAGTTGGGGAGGGGCAGAGGGATGAGAATCTCACGCCCACTCCCTGCTGAGCTTGGACCCAAATAGGGGGGCTGGATCTCAGGACCCTGAGATCATGGTGTGAGCCAAAACCAAGAGTCAGATGCTTAACGGACTGAGTCACCCAGGCTGAATACTTTCTAACAGCTATTCTGAACATGAAGTTGGAAGCCTTAGCAGCCAAAGGATATAATTTATAAGACTCCCCTTGAGGTGGAAGTGGAGCTCAGGTGGTGGGCTATCAAACAAACAAGGAACAAACAGGGATTCAACAAATGTGTAGGGCACTTCCTAAGGAAGCGACCTTTGCTGGGAGTCCTGCAGGTTGAGAAGCAGTTAACTAGGCGAGGGAGGGAGAGAGTGGGAAGTGGTGCCGATTGTCTGGTCTAAAGTTTCCAGTTAGGAGGGAATATCGCAGTTAGACCAGAAATTGGAAAAAGACCGTGGAGCGCAGATTGCCGAAGGGATGGTGATTCCGGAAGACTATTAGCCCGTGGCGTTGTAGACCATGCAAAATATTTTGGCCTCTATCCAGAAGCTGATGGGAAATTAATGAAAGGTTGTCAGTGTGTGGGGGAAGGTTCTAAATGAATCTTCAAAAAGTCAGTGGCCTGATCTTGTTCCTTTGGAAGTAATCCTATTTTCATCATGGCTGTTTTGCCATTTTTATTACGACATGTGTGGTGTGGATTAGTGTCCTTCAGCAACTGTGGAAAATTCTCAGCTGTCGGCTCCTTAAGTGTTTCCTCTTTCCCCCTAACTTTCTCCTCTTCATCGAGAACTCTAATTCAACCTGTTAGATCTATCTACTCTGCCCTACTCGTTTCTTAACCTCTCGGTCAGGTCTTTCCATCTCTTTTTCTTTCTGTGGTGTATTCTGCAAAGTTTCTTTGGAGCATTCTAGTTTTTCCTTCCTTCCTTCCTTCCTTCCTTCCTTCCTTCCTTCCTTCCTTCCTTC
>LNAC01000534.1:136015-370192 GCA_002007465.1 Ailurus styani | reverse complement strand
CTTCCTTTCTTCTTCCTTCCTTCCTTCCTTCCTTCCTTCCTTCCTTCCTTCCTTCTTTCCTTCCTTCCTTCCTTCCTTCCTTCCTTCCTTCTTCCTTCCTTCCCTCCTTCCTTCTTTCCTTCCCTTCCTTCCTTCCTTTTCAATTCTAGATGTTCTACTTTTTAAAAATTTACTTGTTCATCCTTTTAATTATCCTAGTCACTGCTCATATTGTCTAGTTTCTCCTCAAATTTTTATTAAATTTTTATTTTGTGGTCATTGTAAATTCTCACATAGTTGTGAGGAATAATACAGGGAAATCCCATGTATAGTTTATCCAGGTTCCTCCAATAGTAACATCTTGCAAAACTGTAGTGGAGTGTCACACCAGGACCTTAATTTTAAAAATATATATGTTATATTGCCTTTTAATATTCTGTGTCTGATAAGGCCAACAACAGAAAAGTCTTTGTAGGTTTTTGTTTGTTTGTTTTTTAAAATTTTCTCTCTCTCTTTTTTAAGATTTTATTTATTTATTTTAGATTGAGAGAGAGAGAGCACACATGAATGGTGGCGAGGGGCAGAGGGAGACAATCTCAAGCAGACTCCCCACGGAGCGTGGAGCCCATCACGGGTCTTGATCTCAAGATCTTGAAATCATAACCTGAGCTGAAACCAAGAGTCAGAGGCTTAACTGACTGAGCCACCCAGGTCCCCATGGTCTTTTCTTTTCTTTTTTTTTTTTAATAATTTTCTTATTTCTGCTGTTTCTTGTTCATGGTGGCTTGCTTCCTTATGTAGTGTATGATTTGTGACAATGAACTGTTTTACTTGGTTCTTTAAGTAGGGGGATCGATTTTAGCCCTGAGATGGAAGTGGAATTCCATCAGACAGAACTTGTCTTGGATTCTGGCCAGCTCACTGTGGCACTACCAACCCAAGTGTCCTTTACATTAAAATTCCTGGCTGGAGGTATTTGGGGATGACCAGACAGTTTGAAATTCAGTGGCAAACCTCCATGAAGGCTGTGTGGTGGCTGTTTAGAAAGGTGGTCTGCTGGAGATGGTGGGAGTTGGACTCCCATGTAGTTCATGCCACAGGGACAGTGAGCTCAGAAGAGCCCCTTACTGGGTTTAATGCTCTGCTGTTACTGTCAAAATTCCTAATAATTTTGAGTGAGGTGCCCTGCATTTTCATTTTGCATTCAGCCCCATAAATTATGAAGCTGGTCATGGAAGGGGTATGGCTCTTTATAGAACCCAGCTTTATAGGCTGAAATCTCCTACTTTGTGGAACTTTTTTTTCCTTGTACTCTGACTGGCAAGTCCTTTAAACTTCAAACCTCACATTGACTAGTTTGGAAAGAGCAGCTTCTATGTTCTTCTCACTCCGTGTTCCTATTATAGCTTTTGTCCTGACTATATTTTTTTTCCAGGTCATCAATGCTTTTGAGAAAATTATTTAAAATATGTATTTTTTCATTTCAGTGGGAGAGTCAAACCAGGTGCTTAGTCTCAAATGCTGCTGGGAGCAGAAGCCTGGGCAGTGCCTCAGTGCTGACCCCATTACCCCTTGAAAAGCCCCAGGTGCACCCCTCCGTTCACAGGATGGCCAGCCTCCTTCCAGATCATGCTCCATCCTTTCTTCTTTCAGACTCCACATTTGGGCAATCCTAATTTGGTCTGCAGGGCCAGCACCAACTATTTCCTCTCCTATATGTTGGTTAAGGCACAGACCCCATCCCCTGATTCCTTTGGGGTTTAGCTCTTTTGATTCTCAATAAGCCTTTCTTCCCTCAAAAGTCTCTGGTTTTGCAAATCCAAAGCTCTTTCAAAAATCTGTGTTGTGAAAAATTTAAATATGTTTAGAACTTGAAAAGGGGTAAACACTGATAATTTTTTTTCTCTTTGTTTTCCTGCTGTCACAGTCCTGATCCTTCCTTGGGGAAAGCCCCCCTCTGAGTCAGAGGGGGTGCTGAGTGTGAGCGCAAGGGTACAACAAAGCAAACCTTGCTCTCTGACTCACCATGGCTTGAGTGCTGGGGTCTCGGAGATCATTCCCGCAGCTGGACTTCCTAGTTATAGGAGCAAATAAATCCATAGTTTTGGATGTAAGAAGTTTGAGTTGAATTTCATATCTTACAAATAAAAGACTTTCAGCTAATCCAGTGGTTAACCAGATGTTGGACAGCTCTGAACCCCTTTCTCAAGAAGTCAAGAGTGGGGTCCCAGCGAGCTCCAATTCCTATTTATTTGGTGGAAAATAGCAACAGGCAAAGCCAGTTTGGGAGCTTTCATTTCAAAAGAGAGGAAATGTCCAAAGGTCAAGCACTGGAAATACAGAAGTCAGTGGTACTTCCTGGAAAGCAGAGCCGAAACAAACATGGTCTACCAGTTGGTGGCAGCCTAGCTCTACATCAGGCATTTCAGGTTCTTTGTGGGCTACACTTAAGGATGGTTGAGATCTCTGGGAACCAGTAAGAGTTCATTAAGATGGGCTGGGCTGTCCTCCTCATTCCTGCTTTAAATTTGGAAAAGCTATGTTTATCCAGAAAAAGCCTCAGCAAAGCATTGCTTTTTTTTTTTTTTTTGTCTTAAAATCCGTGGAAATGCTGTGAGAATATTTTTCTAAATGCTCAGAGCCTTCTTTTATTCCACCAGAATCCATTCTCTCTTCTTTTTTCTTTGGCAGATTTGGGACAAAAATTCATGTAGTCTTCCTGGATAGCCAACATAAGTCCTTCCGTTTTTTTCAAGGTTCGTTTTCCTTTCATTTCTATTATCTGCTCCCCAGTGAGATCTGCTCCCAGATTTTGAAGGATCCTTCTCATTCCTTGGGTGTTCTGGTGGTTGTTTTGCAACCCTCAAGATAATCTCTTCCTTGTTAACAAAGTTTCCACGCTCCATCTTTCTTGTTTCCCTCTTAGGCACATTTCCTTTTAGTGTTGAATATAGACTCAGCCTGAGAAATAAGCATCCTAAAAGATGCTGTAATAGAGAAACATTCGCCATTGTAATCTACCACCAAGATGACTTTCTCAGATGCTGGCTGATGGCTGCCTCAGGCCAGATATCTTGAGGTTATGCTTGGTCCTTAAAGGACTGCCAGGGTGACAGGAGAAAGCCACCATGCCCCCCCCCCATGGGACCTGCCCCAAGGCCACACACAGGGAGGGTAAACACACTTGCAATCAGAAACATTTTTGAGGCTAAAAAAAATCAGTGCAATAGTCCTCCCTTAACCAAGACCCCCAGATACCTGAACCTGCAGAAGTACTGAACCCTATAGAGACTGTTTTTTCCTATACATACATATGATAAAGTTTAACTTATAAATTAGGCACAGTGAGAGATTAATAATAATAACAAAACAGGACAAATATAACAATACACTGTAATAAAAGTCATGTGAATGTGGTCTCTTTCTCTCTCTTTCAAAATATTCTGTTGTGGGGCAGCTGGGTGGCTCAGTCCTTAAGCATCTGCCTTTGGCTCAGGTCATGATCCCAGGGTCCTGGGATCGAGCCCCTCATCAGGCTCCCTGCTCTGCAGGAAACTTGCTTCTCCCTCTCCTATTCCCCCTGCTTGTGTTCCTTCTTCTCTTGTATCTCTCTCTGTCAAATAAATAAATGAAATCTTTAAAAAAAAAATTCTGTTGTCCTATACTAACACTTCTTCTTTTTTTTTTTTTAAGATTTTATTTTTAAGTAATTTCTACAGCCATTGTGGGGCTTGAACTTAAAACCCTGAGATGGAAATTTGCACGCTTCACTCACTGAGCCAGCCAAGCGCCTGCCTCCACCCTTCTTCTCATGATGATGCGAGAGGATAACTATGTGATGAGATGTGATGAGATGAAGTGAGGTGAGTGACATGGACACTGGGACATAGCATTAAGCTACTACTGACCTCCCGACAATACGTCAGAAGGAGGGTCACCTACTCCTGGACCACGGTTGACTGTGGGTGACTGAAACCACAGAAAGCAAAACCATGGGTAAAGGGGGACTACTGTATACATTTCTTACAATTACTAATAAATTGTATTTATTTCTGCCATCTTTTTTGGTGATCTCTTTGCTATGTTTTTCATTTGTTTCTTTTTTTTTCTCCTGATGTGTTTCAGATTATTTTTTTACTCTATTTGTACATTGTACACTCTACTTTTATTCTTTTAGTGGTCACCTTTAAAACTGTATATAATTTAACAAAGCTCCAAGTAAAACAAAATGCAGGTTCTGCTTCCAAAAATATAGGAATCTTAAAATTTTATTTTATTTTGTTTAAGATTTTATTTATTTGACAGAGAGAGACACAGCAAGAGAGGGAACACAAGCAGGGGGAGTGGGAGAGGGAGAAGCAGGCTTCCCGCAGAGCAGGAAGCCCAATGCAGGGCTCAATTCCAGAACCCTGGGATCGTGACCTGAGCCAGAGGCAGAGGCTTAACAACTGAGCCACCCAAGCGCCCCAGGAATTTTAAAATTTTATACACTAATCATTCCCTCTCAGTTGACCTACTATTGTTGTTCGATATTTTGGCTCTATCTTCTTAATTGGAAAAATGTTACTTTAAAATGGGATCCTAAAAATATGTAACATCTCTTTAAGTATATATTTCATAGATAATTATTCTATGTTCTATATCTGGTAATTCCAAGATCTGAAATCTTACTGGGGTCTAGAACTGTTTTTTTGTTTGTTTGTTTTGTTTTTGTGGTTCTGGTGAGTCTCACTCATGGTATAATGTTTCCTAAAGCATCTGGTAATTTTTTATTATAAGCTCAGATTTGAATAACCCGTGGGAGCTTGATGAGGGTATTTCTGCCTGGAGAGGACATGCATATGTACCAGGACTGACACTAACCTGGGAGTCACTTCATTTCTGGGGTTGGGATGTCCCTGACTGAACGGGGGATGTGGGTGGGAATCCCAGATCCTCAAAAGGGCAGGCCTCTGATTATAGATCCTTAGAGAAGAAATTGTTATTGTCATTTTTTTCCCTGTCAACAGTTTTTTTGGCTTGTTTGACTATTGGCTTTTGGTGGTGCTTTTTGCTGTGAGGCAGATTTTTTCCCAGCCTGCCATTTCATTCCACTGAGAATGTGACATCTTCAGGTGTCTCGGCTGTATGGGGAGTAGGGAGAGTCTCAGGTTTAGCCTTGCTTCTGTGCTTTCTGGTTTTTTATGTTTATGTGTTTTCTTAAAGATTTATTTATTTATTTTAGAGGTAAGGGAGGGAGAGCGACTCTCAAGCCCACTCTGCACTGAGCAGGAAGCCCGACATGCGGCTTGATCCCACAACCCTGAGATCATGACCTGAGCTGAAACCAAGAATCAGGCACTTAACCGACTGGGCCACCCAGGTGCCCCTCTGGTTTTTTATTTTTAAGATATCTGTCCTTTAGGCTTGCCTTCAGGTCTTAGAAGTTCAGCAAGACATGGAAAGAGGTACTTGATGGAATTTATCCTTCAGGTGGATGGTTTGAATGGGATGGCATTTCAGAACATGGCCCTCTCCTCTCTCTCCTAGCTTCTCCCGTCTGCTCTGCACTCCCCAGTTCCCTGGGAGGACTTTGGGCCTGAAAGCACTGAGAGGCTACAGCAGTTCACTGAGAACCATTTGGACGACAGCGACCTTGAAGTAATCACAGAGCCAAAGCCAAGATGATAAGGAGCACTGAAAAACAGAGAGAGAAAAAAAAAAAAGGCAAGAAATCCCTAGCCTAAAGAGCCAGCGCTCCACTGAGAAAGGTAAGAATGAAATGACACTTATAACTGTTTCAAAGATAATCTCATAGATCACATCAACACATCACCTTGTACCAGGTAATCATGAACCATAACTCATGTAGGTTCGTTGAAGTAACAGCAGAAAGTGCTAGAAGGCTTCAGCAGAGCCACAGGACCCCAGTACTGCCCCTGGAATCCAGAGTAAGCCTACCCCACAAAATGCACGTCAACACATCATTCCACCCTCCTAAAGCCTTCGTTTCTCCATCCTCAAGGCGCACTCGAATCATCGCCACCTCCGACGGCAGGATGGCCAACACACACCTGACAGCTTCTGCTAAAATAACTTGTAGAAAATGAATTGTTATGGCTTTAACAACAGTTTGCTTCCTAAAAACTTAAACTCTTGTTCCTCTTCCAATTTTCAGGTTTACAAAGTAGAGAGACAATCATAAGATGGCAGTCACATTTTACTGTGATCGGTGTAGTACTGACCTTCTAAGAGAGCAGTTCTGGTGTCAAATGGCATTACGTCATGTCCAAACAAGTAGACCCGATTGGACTTCTAGGATAATAAATGAAAGCCCATATAGGAGGAATTTATTCTGAAAGATAATTACCCTTGCCTAAAAGTCCTCTGTCTTAAGATTAATAAAATGTAAAAGCAACCATTATATCCGGTGAAGATTTCACCGAAAATAACCAGTCAAATAAGAATCATGTGTCACTTCCCTTCCACGTGAAGATTACAAATGACATTATATAATTTTTTAAAATAATGAATCATAAAGTATTCTCTCTTATGTGAGCTGTGCGATATAAGACGTCTACTGAACACTCAGAAATAGTCTACAATGCCTCACGCATCAGGATCATTGGGTTTGGAAGAGAGTGAGCCCCTCTGACAGCGGGCCTAGTCCAGAGTCAGCAAGACACCAGAGAGGTGACCAATGCCTGGCCATTGGCCTTGGGAAGGCAGATGGTTCCAGCCAAGCTCTGGGATTGGCACACTGACTCAGACAAGCACAAAAGGTGTTCTTAGTCACAGGGAGACCTCAGGAAGTATACAGTCTCCTGGGGAGGCCAAGAAAATGCCTTCATGGAGTTCAGTCTCCCTAGGATATATCTGGGCTTTTAGTGAAATCTAGGAACTACTGAAGCCCAATTTAGAGCCTGAACCCAAACTGAAACTAGTGTCTTTCTACACACACACACACACACACACACTCCCAGATTATGTTACTTTTTTAAATTATTATTATTATATGCCCCAGGGATACAGGTCTGTGACTCATCAGGCTTACACCTTTCACTGTTAAAGTGAAAGTTCCAATCCCATTGCTGTTACTTTATGTTTGCCTCTCCGCCATCTTTCTCTGCCTCCTCTGTGTCTCCAGAGGCTGACCTTTAGATTGCCTCATCAGGGTCCCTTGCCCTTTGGCTTCTTGGTTGGTGTGGCCAGTGGAAACACCTGCAGAATATCAGAAACCAGGAAGAGAAAGAGGGAGAGTTATCTGTTCTCTCTGCTTCTTTCCTGTGTTGCCATGGCTCTTCATTCCGTGGTCATAGCTCTGGGTAGACGATCTGCCCTCTGAGGTTCCCAGCTCTCTCTAGACTCCGTAGCACAGTTACATCCCTTTGCCCCTTAAGGACAAGGAGTATAAAGTCTTCTCTCTCTTGCCAGCCCCTTGGTGCTTTACCTTCTTCGATGATTCCCTTAATTCTTCCCCCAGCCCCAGCCCTTCTTAGTTAAACCCTGTGAGGGTGTTGGCTTTCCTATTGGTATCTTTAATATATACGCCTTCCCAAAGATTTTTATGGACTCCAGAAAGTCTTATGGTCACATGTTCACTGCTGCCCAGGTATTTCTGCCTTTTTATAGATCTAAAGAAGAAATAGCTTCTTTACTGGTTTCTAAACAAAGCAAAATTTAAAGCATAACAAGGCATTCATGAGTATAATAGAGTTTACTGGAAAGTTGGAGGCAATGGAAAGTATTCCTGTCACAAGCTTTACAGTCAACAAGTTAAAAATCCACATTAGTCACATGTAACCAAGTGTCTTGGACCATAGACTCTGGAGTCAACTCTATTGACCAAAAGCCATCTCTACCACTTTCTAGCTGCTGTGTGATCTTGGGTAAGTTACCTGATTTCTCTGGACTCCAATCAATTTCTCCCTTCCCCCTCCTTTCCTCCCTCCCTCCCTCCCTCTCTTCCTTCCTTCCTTCCTTCCTTCCTTCCTCCCTTCCCTCTCTTTTGTAAATTGGGGTGGTCATAACTCCTACCTCCCAGGGTATGTTGTGAGGATTGGACAATTAGTATATACAAAGTTGTGAGACACCTGGCCATTGACATTCCCCAGATGCCTTCTCAGCTGGGTTTCTTGGTTTCTCTGAGGGCTTTTTATCAACTTGGCACCATCCTTTTTCCAACTTCCCCTTCTCTTCTCCATCCTTTCAGTTGTTTTCTCCGGGACCACCCCAAGGGTTAGTGGGGTGGAGGGGACAACTTTTTTACCAGGGCTTTGTCTGTATAAAGAATTTGAGTCACTGAAAATCAGCCTGTCAGTCCTGTGCTGGCTGCCCAATCTTATGCAGTTCCATGTGAGAAATACTGAGCGAGAAAGTGGAGATGATCCACTTGCTAAACCTCCCTTCTGGAACTGGGGCCCAGCCCCAGGACCCCCAGAAGTCCCCCTGGACACAAAGTCCCCCATGCTCCTTGGGGCATCTAGTCAACCACATAGGGGAGCGGGGGGCAGAGGATCAGAGATTGGCCCCAAAAAGGAAGGAAAAGGAGCCAGAGCCCACGGGGAACCTAGGGCTCTATACAAGTCCTAGTCTGGGCTCAGGGCACCCCGCCGAGAAGATTCTGTCAATCCCATCAATCCCAGGCATTAGAGGATGACTTAGATGATTTTGAGGAAGTCAGCAGAGACTGGGGCCTCCTGAGGTGCTGGCCTGGTCTTCCCCTCAGTTCCTTCTTCCTGGCTACTCCAGGAGGTCTTCTGCCTCTATAAAGCAGAGTAATCGAACATTCCATAGTCTCACACCCAGGCTTCCGTGGCCTCACCAATCAACGTGCTCTGTGGGTGAAGAGGACCTAATCTCCCTACAAAGCACTTATAGTGATAAACCTTAGGTAATGACAAATAAGGAAAAATAAGAAGAGAAAAATTACCCCTGACTCTACTTCTATTTCCAACCAAGATTGCTGGCCACATTTAGACGTGTGGAACCCTATGCCAACTTAAACAAACAGATAGATCTGAACATGCAGATTTGGAAATGTGTTTGTAGTAATAAGACAGGACGCCCAGTGAAATTTGAATGTCAGATCAACAATGAATCATTTTTTAGTATAAGTTTGTTTGATGCAGTATCTGAGACATATTTACACTAACAAAAAATTCTTGTTGATCTGAAACTCATATTTAACAGGGCATCCTATATTTTTACTTGCTAAATCTGACAACCCAAAATACATTAATAAGTGAAAAAAAGCAAGTTGCCAAACCTGATGTTTAGATTGATCCCATAAATGTAAAGGAAAATTAATCTATACGTAAACATGTTTGCTTAGACACAGACAGACATTCATAGATAAAAAAACTCTGGAAGACTTTACCACGACTAGGTACCTTTTGGGTTTAGGGAACGGAAGGGAGGGGAGTTTTACTTTTCACTTGATATACTCCTATGCTGTTTGTTTACATTTTTAAGCATGAGTGTATTTTGTGACAAAGTAATTTATGAGATATAATGAGGGGTGCCTGACTGGCTCAGTCAGGGGAGCGTGTGACTCTTGGTCTTGGGGTCATGAGTTCGAGCCCCGTGTTGGGTGTGGAGAGCACTTATATAAATAAACTTTAAAAAACAAGATGTAACGAATGTAATGTGGGTGGAAATACTGATGAAATTAGTGAACAAGCAAAATGTATAACTGTATATACAGTATAATTACATATGTAATTATTAAAAACCCTATGTAAGAACGTAGACTAAAAAAGTTAATTGTTCTAGACACTGTGCTAGGGGCTTCCATGTATAACATCACTACACTCAAATGGTAGATGTGTGACCCTGCTGTTTGATTTGCTTTCCCCTCATTTAGATCACCTCCAGTTTACCCAGGGAGAAGGGAAAATTGAATGTCCACAGAAACAAGAGGGTCTCCTAGGCAAGGCTTTGAGCTGTGAGTTCATCGAGCAAGTCCAGGGTGACATTCTGTGTTTGGTGAGTACTCATTTAGTACCATGGTAGTACCAAAGATGTTCTCTTAAGAGTTGGAAAACTTGGAAGGCCCTTGACACCATTTTATTTGTTTTTTCATTAAGTTTTTTTTACTTTAATTCCAGTATTGTTAGTGTGCAGTGTTATATTAGTTTCAGGTGTACAATACAGTGTTTCAACAATTCTGTCCTTTACTCAGTGTTTACCGTGATAAGTGTACTCTTAATCCCCATCACCTATTTCACCCATCTCCCAACCCACTTCCCCTTTGGTAACTATCTATTTGTTCTCCATAGTTAAAATCTTGTCTATTTCTTGGTTTCTCTCTCTCTTTCTTATTTTCCCTTTGCTGATTTGTTTTGTTTCTTAAATTCCACGTGTGAGTGAGATCATAGGATGTTTGTCTTTCTCTGACTGACTTATTTCTCTTACCAGTATACTCTCTAGCTCCATCTGTGTTGTTNTTTTTTTTTTTTTTTTTTTTTTTTTTTTTTTTTTGGCTGAGTAGTATTCCGGTGTATATATATATACCACTTCTTTATCCATTCATCTATCAATGAATACTTGGGCTGGTTCCATAGTTTGGCTATTGTAAATAATGCTGCTGTAAACATAGGGATGCCTGTATCCCTTTAAATTAGTGTTTTTGTATTTGGGGGGTAAATACCCAATAGTGTGATTACCGAATTGTAGGGTAGCTCTATTTTTAACTTTTTGAGGAAACTCCATGCTGTTTTCCACAGTGGCTGCACCAGTTTGCACTCCCATCAACAGTGCAAAAGGATTACTTTTTCTCTGCATCCTCACTGACACCAATTGTTTCTTGTATTTTTTATTTTAGCCATTCTGACAGGGGTAAGGTGTTATCTCATCATGGCTTTGATTTGCATTTCTCTGATGATGAGTGATGCTGAACATCTTTTCATATGTCTGTTGGCCATCTGGATTTCTTCTTTGAAGAAATGTCTGTTTATGGCTCCTGCCCATTTTTTAATGGAACTATTAGTTTTCTGGATTTTAAGTTGTTATCAGTTCTTTATATATTTTGGATACCAACCAAAATACATATTGGATATATATTGGATATGTCATTTGCAAATACCTTCTCCCATTCAGGAGATTGCCTTTTAGCTTTATTGATTGTTCCTTTGCTGTACAGATTTTATTTTGATGTAGTCCCAATAGTTTATTTTTGCCTTTGTTTCCCTTGCCTCAGGAGACCTATCTAGAAAGATGTTGTTATGGCCAATGTCAGAAAAATTACTGCGTGTTGTACTCTTCTAGGATTTTTATGATTTCAGGTCTCACATTTAGGTCTTTCATCCATTTTGAATTTATTTTCGTATATGGCGTACGAAACTAGTTTTATTCTTTTGCATGTAGCTGTCCCAGTTTCCCAACTCCATTTGTTGAAGAAACTTTTTCTCATTGTGTTTTCTTTACTACTTTGTCAAAAATTAATTGATCATATAATTGTGGGCTTATTTCTGGGCTCTCTATTCTGTTCTATTGATCCATGTGTCTATTTTTTGCCAGTACCACACAGTTTTGATTACTACAGCTTTGTAATATAAAGTCTGTATTGAATATTGTAGTCTGAAATTGTGATAGCTCCAGTTTTATTTTTCTTTTTCAAGACTGCTTTGGCTATTTGGGGTCTTCTCTGATTCCATACAAACTTTAGGATTGTTCGCTCTAGCTCTATGAAAAATTTTGAAAGGAATTGCATTAAATGTATAGATTGCTTTGGGTAGTATAGACATTTTAACAGTATTTGTTCTAACAAGCATAGAATGTCTTCCCATTTTGTGTGTGTGTGTGTGTGTTGTCTTTAATTTCTTTCATCAGTGTTTTATAGTTTTCAGAATGTAGGTCTTTTACGTCTTTGGTGAAAGTTTATTCCTGGTATTTTACTATTTTTGGTGCAATTGTAAATGGGATTGTTATTTAATTTCACTTTCTGCTTCTTCGTTATTAGTGTATAGAGATGCAGCAGATTTCTGTGCTATTCTGTGTCCTGCGACTTTACTGAATTCATTTATAAGTTCTAAGAGTTTTTTGGTGGAGTCTTTAGGGTTTTCTTCTTAACACCCTTTAAAAGGCCTGTGGTTTACTATGAAAACGTTTTAAATTGTGTTCCTAAGATACTGAGGGCTTTGTTATATATAGGAAGCATCATATAAAACTTAAAAACATTAGGCTGTAACTGATACTGGCAATGTCACACATTTAACTTAATCTGTATAGATGGCACATAGCTATGAACTTGACCAAGCGAGCTTTTTGGCAAAGATCGTGCCTTAAAACTTTTCCGATCTGTATGTGTCTCATCCTCCTTGATAACATACTTTTATTTTTTTGAATCCTCCAGCTTCCTGGCCCTCAAAATAGGTTGTCAGGCAGACCATTTGTTCCCTTTGATTCTATTTTTAGAGTGGCTTTCCTTCGGACAGGGTCATTAGAGCAGCTGCAAGGCTGATTTCTGTTCATCTGTGGCAAGAAAAAAAAAAAAGAGAAAAGAAAAGACCTTCACAAACAAGGGGACACCAACACCGTCCCTGAACCACTCCAAATGTGGCTCTAAGCAGGCGAGCCCTGCTGGTCAAGAGATGTAGGGTCCTTTTCTCCTGAACCAGTTGGTGCTGGATTGAGGGATATTTATAATAAATATGTGGGTATAAAAAAAGGAAGTAGACTAATCTATAGCAGTTAACATTAAAAATTACTTCCTTAGGATACATCATCAGAAAGTATTAAAGAATAGAAAGGAAGAATTTACATATACCTTTGCTAGGTTGAATCAAGGAGGACTCAAGTATATGTTCTGCTCTCAAGGAGTGAATAGGCTGAGACACAGGGTAGCAAGTGATGAATTTTATATTTAACAACTAATATTTTTGCATGTCAACCATGTGGTGTCGGCACTGTCCTACACCCTTGAACCTGTTTTAGCTCATCTTCCCAACCACTCTGTGAGGTAGGCTGCTAGGAAAACAGACAAGAACAGCCAGAATCAAGCAATTACCAGGAGATTAAGTGACATTAAAAATGTGAAACTTCATTTCTTCATTTCCCAGCCATAGGTTACGTAAACTAATCCCAAATACCAGCTAGATGGAAGCTCAGGGGAAAGGAGGACATGTGTCCACTTGCTGGGTACCCCGTAACCCGACCTGCTCCTTCCTCCTGCCAGCAGCAGCCCCAGCAGGCCGCCTGTGCCCCTGTGCTCTGCCCACACGATCCAAGAGCATTCCGGGCACTTCCCTCAAATGGCCATGAGCAGCGTGTCAGTTGACGTTTCTGAGATGAGGGACAGAAGTAAAGGGTCAGTCTGGAGCCAGCGAGGCAGGTGGCCAGTGAAGGTTGCTTCATAAGAGGTAACATGTTCAGCTCCAATTCGAAGTCCACGGTAAGCTATTTTTACCCCTGGCTACCTCAAAGGAACCTTATTTCTGCCCAGAGAGTAACTCAGGCACAGAGAATCTGGCTCACATAACACGACCTCAAATTGTATTAAAATGCTTTCAACTCATGAATGGCTTTAGGGCAGAGTTGTCAAATAATGAGCCCATCCATAGGCCTCCTCTCTGGGGATGGTATTGTTTTTAGATTTTGCTTCCCAGGAAAAGCTGAGCAATAAATTAGGGACAGAGACCCTGCCTCTGGTCCCCAGTATCCCCCAAGGCATGTGGCAGCACCGGGACACAAGTGCAAGTTCAAAACATCTTGACTGAATTTATCACTGAGACACAAGTGTGAATTCATTATGGCGCATCCTCACATCCTCATGTTTTAAGGGGAATTGCAAAGACACTAGCATAGAGGAGGTATTCCATTTTTCCTGGTTGGCAGGCAGAGAGGGAAAATTTCCCTTTACACTCTCCCTTCACACTTTCCCCTCCCCGCCGGAGCCTGCCATCTGTTCTGGAATATCATCATTCATGCAGGGTTACCCCCAGGGAGCCTTTTTAGACAGTGTTTTGTCATGAACTATAAGTAGCAGTGATCCAAAAGAGAGGTTAGAGGTGAATTTACTCCTCATCCCTTCCCTCGACACAAGCAGTACTGTACAGAAACACAGTGTTAGCTCGTATAGCTGAAGAAACCCCAAACAAGTGCTTTTTCGAGTCATTCACCCAGCTTGTGACGTCACCCACCTGCGGCGCCATACCCGTCATTCACGAAGGATCTGTTGAGCAGCCTGTGTGGGCAAGCAGTTGTGGGAGGCACAAGATGAGGAAAATACAGATGTTTCCCCATGGGACTTACAAAACAGCAGGGAAAATAAAACACACAATTGTAATATACAAAGCAGGAAGCGATAAAGTGCTGAGAGAAAGAGACACACACGGTGATACAGGATGGAACATAGGAGTTCTTGCGAGAGAACAGTCCCCATGTTTGGGAGTCGAGGGGAAGAATGCTTTCAAGGTACCTGAGCCAGGCCACAGCAAAAGGTAGGATTGAGTCCTGTGCGGTCAGGACCTAGCAGGGAGCAGCAGAAATTGAGGCACAAGGTGGGGCATGGCATGGACAGAGTCAGGAAGTAGGGAGCAAGGAATATGATATCATCAGCATGAGAATCCATCAAGGGCAATAGGAGGAAATTAAAGTCAGACTCCTGTCAGATCAGGAACCAGTCAAATTACAGGCTACACAGTTAGCCTTACTCCAGGGCTCCAGGGGCCAATGTTTGGTGCTTAGCAGTGGCACCCAAGGTGCATTTGAAGAAGTCTGAACCACTGCGGGCCCTCCCGGGAGGCAGCTGCACAAACCTACCTTTGGGTGCTTCCCATGTGCAGCCAGAGGGCAAAGGAGCTTCAGAGCACAGCGCTGAGAGGGGAAGGGTAGAGCGACATCTGGCTGGGCACATTTAGGATGTCCAGCCCAACAGACCCTGTATCCCCATGTCACAGGGGAGCAAATGGAGGCATGAGAGACCACATTGTCTGATGATGAGTACACTGTCATCTAGCAGAGGCAGGATCTGAACTCAGGTGCATCTGACTTCAAAGCTGGTATTCTTGAATTGTCTTAGCCTTGACCTCCTTGCAGAAGCATTGACATCCATTGGATAACACAGACATGCAGTTTAATTCCTATGGCGTCCACTCCATTTCAGCAAGTAACCTTTGGGTCATGGTGGCAGATGATCCAGACTGTTGGAGAATGTTACTGTAAAGTGACAAGCTGGGTCCCAGGCTTGGTAAAGGAAAAAGAGAATCCAGAAAGTTGCCAAGCATCTTTAAAGTTAATGAGGGGTCTAGGGACCAGAAGAGGAAAAAAGAAATAATTATTATAAAATAGCATTCTTGGTAAGTGCTAGTCAATATTGAAACACTTTACTTATATTTTCTGAATTTTCACAGCAGCTCATTGAAATGGGGGTAATTAATACCGTCCCTGGCACAGAAAGGTTCATTAACTTGCCTGAGTTCAGACAGCCAAGAGAGTAGCAGAGGCAGGATACAAAGCCAGGAATTTCCGTCTTTAGAGTCTGTGCACAGAACCTTCACAGACTGTCTCTGAAAGATGTCAAATAACCATGAAGAAAAGACATAGAGTCTCTAAGTATGAAATAAGACTTGTTAGGATTTTGGAGATTTGTGCTTACAGCAAAATCATGTAGCCTGTGGCTATCTAGAGACAGCTTTTTCCAAGGTAACCATTCATTATTTACGTCAGGTCTGAGTTTGCTTCCTTTCGATTTGCCTCCACAAACATACCCCCAGGGCTCCCCACCCGGACACTGTTGCTCGTTCTGGCCACTGTTCAAACATACCTGCCTCCCAGGTCTGCTTCCTGCCTCTTGTTTCTGGCACTAAGCAGTCCTGCTCCTGGCCCTGTAGGGCTAGCCGCAAAAAGACCCAGTTTCTTGAAGCAGGAATTTCAAGGATCCACATCCCTCCCTGCCACCCACCCTCTGCCCACCCCACCCCCGCCCGTCTTCAATAATAACATTTTTCTTCGAAACTTTGAATTTGGAAAATTTCATCTCTCATGGCATCTCTCTACCATGGATAGGGCCAGTCGACACTGAGGCATACCTGGCTTCTAGTTCTTTATTCGTATTAGCTCATTTATCCCCAGAAATAACCTGATGAGATGTTACTATTATTATCTCCAATTTGCAGGTAAGAATACAGGTTCAGGGAATTTATTTTATCTCCTGTCCCCTGGTCAGATAAACGTTGGAAGCAGGCAAGAATCTCCACTCTGCACGTGTTAAATTAGTTACGGTTTACTGGAGCCATGGGAAGTCCCATGATACTGAACATTAACATGATCATATCTCTGCTCAGGGGATGCTTGGTAGCGCTCATTCTTGATGACATGCCAAAAAAGCCATGTTGCAGAACCGCATTACTTAAGACAGTCGCCCCAAACAGACAGGGATTTGTGGCTCCTAACAGTAGCTTCAATAGCGAGATCCACAAGACACCATGTGGCCAAGATTTGTCTTTCCTCAAATCTCCACGTTCTTAGCAAATGGCCTTATCCTATGTGGAATCAACTCCGATATTGACCAAAGTAACAGTGTTTCATTTTTATTTTTACTTCGTTATGGCGAGAAGCAGAAAAAAAAAATCTACTCAGATAAACCGATTTGCATACTCACAAAGAAAAAATAAGAGGAAGAGAAAAGAAGTAACAACCTCCCACCGGTGAAATTCTCCTTCATGCAAAGTTAAGTAACACTGCCTTAGTGGCCCTGTCTGATTATTTCTTAGTATAAGGTCCTAGAAGTAGAACTGTTGTGTCAAAGGGTGTGATGGGAGGGCTTATGCCGTTGACCTTTGAACAACAGGTTTGCAACGGGCTGGTCCACTTACATGTAGATTTTTCACAGCACTAAAAATGTATTTTATTTTCCTTATGATTTTATTAATAACATTTTCTTTTCTCTAGCTTACTTTATTATAAGAATACAGTCTATAATACAGAAAGCATGCAAAATGTGTGTTAATTGACTGTTTTCATGATCAGTAAGGCTTCTGATCAACAGAAGGCTATTAGTAGTTAAGTTGTTGGGGAGTTAAAAGTTATCCTGGATTTTCCACTGTGGGGTTGGCTGGTGCTCCTAACCCCCCTCACCCACGGTGCGCAAGGGTCAACTGTAATACACTTCGCCAAGCTGTCCTCCAGAAGGGTGTCTCCCAGCATTACAGAAGAGCTCTGCTTTCCCACACTCACCCATGCTGGTATTATCCAGATGTCTTTGGATATGTGTTCAAATTCTGTTTGGTCTGTTTTTCTGTCCTGGAGGGGTCTGCAGTGCACACAGTCTAGCCCCGCCTACCACTGTGATCCCATTTCACACTCTAGCTCATCCCTGCTCAGCTCCAGCTACAGGGGTCTCCTTGCATTTCCTTCAATGTCTCCTGCCTCCACACCATCTTTGCACATGCCGCTGCCTCCTCCTGGAATCTCTCTCCCCAGGCTCTGCCTGGTGGACTCGTACTTTTCCTTCAACTCTGCACTTGACCATCTCTTTCTCAGAAATGCCATCCTTCTTTCCTGCATTCATCACACCTGCGTGAAGCACCCTTCAGAGTACCTCTCGGGTGAAACTTAACCCACTGTGTGATTTACTTATTAAGGTTCTATCTCCATGACTAAATTGTAGCTCTGTGAACCCGTAGTGTTCGGTTATTGTTGTTACTTGTTGTATTCTTAGCCTATGAGTGCCTAGGGCATGCTAGACACCCAACAAATAGTATTTGAATAAATGAATTAATGAATATTAACAAACAAGGAGAGCTTACCTTCATGTTGCTGTTACACAGGGACTATAAGTTAAACCCCATTAAATAGACTGACTGATGAAACCCTGAAGAGTCTTAGCTCTCAGAGATTTTTTCATTTAAAGAGTTCTCCCTTTAATTACTTGGAACCCTTCTGATTCCTCTCCCTATCTTCCTCCTTGACATTAATACCTAGATCCCATCCCCTAACTTTTTCCATTGCCCTTGCTCTGTAACCCAACCATGGACTTCCTTTCTAACACAATGAAAAATTCTGGGATCCTACTCCAGTGACCAGGAATGACCTCTTTCCAGAGTATTTGACCATCTTCTTGGCTCAGATATAATCTGCCATAGCCCGGAGTCCAAATAAAGAAAACAATGGTCTGTGTGTAAGCTGGTGAGTACTTAGCACCACCAACAAACCAACCCCCTCTTCTCTGCACCATCTCCTGGGTGATTTTCTGCCTGAGCGGTCACTTATTTGTCAAACCCTGAACATGGCTTCTGTAGAAAGAGAAGATGACTTGGATTTAGAAGCAACCTGGTGGCTGTTTCCATCATTTCTCCCATCAGAGTAGATCTGCTCGACACTGGACCATAATTCAAGTTCATGATACATATTTGGTATACCTGAGAACCAACCGGATTCCAGGGTTTATGTCAGGGGACTCAAACTGCCCTAGGCTGAATCCAACCCCATAAAAAGCTTATGTTTGTCCAGAACAGTGTGTAAGGGAATATGAATGCAGGCAAGGCGTGCCCTCCCCAGCCTGTCATGGCACCTTCACGTCAACGCTGCCCCACAGAGCAGCCCACACCCCCTTCTCACGCACACTGCCCATCAGGGAGCCCCTGGGTTAACGCCGCAGATTATACTCATTATCCCACTGCCGATATCAATGACTGCTCTTCCCACACGTACGTTTTCCTTTATTTGTTATTGTGAGATCTTTTTACCTCTCCCTGTTATTTTAAGAGGTCTTATAATATTTTCTCACCAGTCTTTCCTCCCACCTTTCATCATACATTGCTTTCTACTGTTCATTTGGCCACAAAATCCAATTGTTTTGGAGCCTGGCCCTGTCCATGGGCTCCAGCTCAAATCATGAGACGAGGCTTTATTCTGGACTCTGCCCTTGATAAGCCATGTGATGCTGGGAAAGTCACCTTGGAGCCCCAGCCCCCACTTGTCCATCCCAAAGTGAAGAAACAGGAATAGATGACCTCACTTTCCTATCGACTGTCACATGTTACACCTCTGTGATTTTTTTTTTCTCTTTTGTCACAATCCAAATAGAAGAAAATGTCAGGAGAAGAGTAACATTCACTTCATTTACTCAACAATTATTAGTTGAACAATGAGTAAGTGCTGGGGATAGAGCAGTGAGTAAGACAGATGAAGTCACTGCCTCGGCTAGAGGGAGAGAGTAAGCAGATAAACAGGTTGTCGGATTGCGGGACCTGCTATAAAGGGAATAAAGCATGGTCGCTTCATAAAGAGCCACCGCATGGTGACTAGTGAGGCCAGGGAGGGTATCTCTGCGAAGATGACATCCGAGCTGTGACCTGAGAGAGAGGAAGGGGTGAGCCCCACGAGGAACCTTCAAGGCAGAGGGAACAGCAAGTGCAAAGGCCATGAGGCTCAGTTGAGGAACTGAAAAGCCGGCTGATGTGTCTGAAGAGTGCTGATCAAAGGGATAGAAGGTAGAAGGAGAGGGGAGGGAAGGAGGAGAGGTCGGGTCATGCAGGGCCTTGCATGCGCGGAGGAGTGGGATGGTCTGAAGGGTTGGAAGCGGCGTGGTGTCACGGGGCAGGCCCTGAGGCTGCTGAGCCGGTGTGTGTGGGGGGCCAGCGGAGCCGTGTGGGGTCGTGCAGGTGGAGAAGGAAGCACTGATTCTGTTTTGGAGGTCGACCTGGCAGGGCTTGCTGACAGGCTGCAGAGATGCAAACAGGCCACAGGAATTCAGAATCACCCTTGGGATTTCGGACTGAGGAGCCGAATGGACCCTGTGTCACAGAGCTGGTGTTAGGAGATCCCCAGTCACAAACATGAAGTCCCACAACCCTTCCAGTCTTTTCCTGACAACCCCCTGCTCACCTTAGAAACGCCAGTTAAGACAGCTTTGTTCTTCCGTTCCGCACATAGTTATTAATTGCCTACTACAGGCTACTTTCAAAGTAGCGTGGCTGTTTGGTCACTCTGAGCATGGTTGGTTTAGACAGCGTCAGTGGGAACCCACTTAATCAGTCGTCGAACTACTGATGAAATGAATTCTTTTCTGAGCATTCGCAGGCTATTTGCAACAAGGGAAGATGCCTCAGCTTTGTACCAGCTGTGAGAAAATAGTTTTGGTTCTCAATGCGTAATATTCTAGAAATTCGCAGGAGATGACAAGGCTTGGGAATGTCTTGCCCTCGTCCAACTCTGCCCAGAGCCCAGACCCCAGGGAGGGGTGGGAGCAGGCTTGATCCTAGAACCCTGAGATCGTGACCTGAGCCAAAATCAACAGTCGTCTGCTTAACCCACTGAACCCAGACACCCCACGCCCAGTGTTTTTAAATAGTCAAACCTGCAGCTGAGATCATCACTTAGTAAAACCTCCAGTCATATGGAGTTATGCTGATGAATTATCTGAGACCTTTCCTAACTGGGGCAAAAGAAAAGGTGAAGCCTGTTTAGCTGTCTTAAGGGAAAAGAAGTCAAATCTTGACCAACTCCTGACCCATTTGGGTCCTAAAAATCATCAATTTGGTTGTTTTATTCCACTCATGAACCCTGACTTGTTCAAGTGTATAAATATTTCTGCTCTCTTAGGATGATCATTTTAAGAGGCTTCAGATAAACAGGTGCAAAGTCATTTACTGAACTTGGCTCCCTTCCAAATGGCAGAAGCCTCATCTAGACTTTGAACATTTTCAGCTGCCATTTGTAGGTGTTTCTACTCATTTCCATGCAACCAAGTGTGGAATCCCAAGCTCATGTCCCAAGTCCACTCCCAGCATTCGTCCCTTGAATGGTTGCAGCTGTCCTGGAAAGCTGTCTGCTTTTCATGGCTTGAGTGCCTCACAAAGGCTTCCTCACACTCCAGATCCCACCTTCCAATACCCCCCAAATGATGGCTGTTAGACCAGAGGAACAGGGTATCAGGTAGATGCTTTTTCCCGTTGTAGGGAATTTTGCTGAGGCCAGGAGAAAAGGGGAAAAGTCACTACCACATCCAGCAGCTAGAGGCAGCCACCTCCCCACAGGGTTGATGGAGAAGCCCCCATTTGAGACCTGGAAGTTCCGCTCCCTAACCTAACCACCTCTACCCCCATTCGTTATGGGATAATCAGGTGGGAGAAGGGAAGGTGGTCTCCTCTCCCCAAACTCTGGACAGGAAGGAAGCCTTGCCTCTCTTTCCTCTGTTTAAATCAATCTGCCCCAGGTTGGCAGGGCTGAGGGGGGCCATAGAGGGGCACCCTAGACCCCCACCATTTGGCACGAGTCTCCCTTGGGGCGAAGGGAACATGGAAGGAGGGTCAGTAGGACTGGCTGCCTCTCTGCCTGGAATCCTGCTTTATAGGTGGCTCTTTCTGGCCATTCATTGCTCAGTTCCAATATCATCTCTTCAGGGAGGCCCCTGCCCTCTGGATCTTATGCTCCAGAACAAGAGGATTCATTCAGTGGGGGGGAAACATGGAGCATCTTGGAAAGTGCATCTGTGGTATTCATTTTATTACCATAGAGGTCCACAGCAGCATCAGTTGGAGGCCTGGAAAACACAGCTCTTAGAATATCGGGGTTCCTCCCAGATAAGAATTCAGATAAAAGAACGTACTTACAGATATTTCAGTTCGAAGATTCAAGTAATTGAACTACTCAAGAAAGTAGAGAGGATTGCTAAATGATTCACAGGTCAGGACATCTCCATCCCACCCGCCACTGGCAGTTTTGCATGTGGGAGAGACAAGTGATATGTGCTGCACCGCCCCCCAAATTTGTCTTCTTACCGAGAAGCTGAAATCATCTTCACTGGGATGAAATATGTCTTAAACACTTGTTATTTTATGTAGACAAGTGAAATATCTGGTGGGTTTTTTTGTCTCTTTAAGGCCACTCTTGAGGCTAAAATTTGTCCTATGAAGGTAAGCTTATCAGGCCCACCCTTCCAGGTGACATTGGCTCTGTGCTACTGTAACCTTAGTGTTTGGTGTCAAAGATGAGACAAGTCCCTCTGAAGAAGACCATTGCCATATACTCTGTCATCTCTCAAGCACATATGTGTTGGTATTTCGATCATGTCATGTCCCTGTGTTGCACTGTCTGTGCATCTCGCAAGTGCTAATCACGTTCACGCATGGTTTCTACAGACAATTTAAAACAGTTTGGATATGACTTAGATGGTTTTGTGTCGGCGGCAAAAGCAAGCCACAGTCAGTAGGTAAAAGTCACAAAGTGTGCGTGTGCGGAAGAGTTTTGTAGAGGACATAGTTACAGAAGCCGATTCAGTATGTACGTGCAAATACAGATTTGAAAAGAATGCACACCAGCATGGTCAAGTGTGAACCTTTCACTGTACTTTGTGGGGTGGGTCAATATGATGTTCACTTTATATGATGCCTGCTCTGCAAGTAAGTCACATTTTAGTCCTCTCTTTCATTCATTAACTTTTTTGCCCCCATATATTATTTCATGTAGACTAAAAAAGTAATCATCAATGATAACGAACAGGAGCTAATCAGTAGCATGAAAGACTTAAAAAAAATGCGTAGACTTTTGAGTGTGCCTAAATTTTTCTGTAACTGGTTTCTTGCTTTGGCCCTTCCTAATACACATAAATTCAAAATTTAGGTTCTATATTGAGTGTGAAATTCAATTCCTAGTGACTGGGTGGACTATTATTTCACCATTGGCATTTTGATTTCATTTGTAATACGAGGGAAGCCAAAAGAAGATTTGGACAATACACACATGACTAATTTATTTAAAATATGTTTACAATCTACCAGTTTCTGTGAAAAGCATTTCTAAGCTCATTGCAGATGAATGGGGAAAAGATTGAGTATCATTCTTTCTGCTCCTTGCAGGAGAGCCACGCAAGCATTTTGGTACAATGCAAACTACTAATTTGACTGATGTTCCAGGTTAAATAAATTAGATTACTCAGTGTAGTCACTCTCAGTCATATGTCTGGTCAACTCCTACCCTACCCTGTACTTCCTTATCCCCTTTTCCTTTGTTTTCTTTTTCTACACAGCATTGCCCAGAACCTGGTATATGATTTGCCCTTGTTTGTTACTTATTGTCTTTCTTTCTCCTGCATGCTCTCCAGGAGGGCAGAGACTCTTGCCCGTTTTGTTGATTGCTTCCCCTGCTCCTAGAACAGTGCCTGGCACATACCATTGGAGACAACCAAAAATAGTTGTTGAATTCATAAGACAAAGAATGAACATGGGCTTCATCACCAGGGATAGGTTTAACACTGATTTACCCCACTTACTGATTGTGACCTGGGAAAATTCTTATTTTTAACTTGTAATTAGCTTTTTATTTCTCTGTTCACACACGCATGTGCATGTGCACGCACACACACACACATATGCTCATTATGAAATATTCAGAAATACAGAAAAATATGGAAAGTGGTAAAAAAATAATAATCCCAACCCCCCAAAGTTGACATTTTTCATATATAGCCTCTAAACACTAAACTTGCTTTCCATTCATAAGAAATTACAAGTATAGCAGACATTTGGTGGAACTGTTAGAGATAATGTATAGAAAACGACTGCCCCTCGGTCTGTTCTTTATCTGGATGGAAGGCAAGCATGATACTTCTCCAGATGCATAGGATACTCTCTGTTATTTTGAGACAAGTTCAAGAAAATATAACTCCAACTTCAGAGATTGGTAAGAATTGATGTTATAGAAAATTCTCCCTCTGCCTGCCACTCCCCCTGCTTATACTCTCTCTCTCTGACAAATAAATGAAATCTTTTTTAAAAAGCTAAATACATATGCAAATAAATTCAGCAAATATTCCGAGATGTGTACTCTGTGCCAGACTCTGTGTTTATTGTTTTCAGGTGTGTTTGTGTTTTATCTTCATAAAGGAATTAAATTCCTTTTATGTAACGTAAAATCCTTTTATGTTACTATTATTATTCCCATTTTAAGGATGAAACAGAGGTAGAAAGAGATTTAGACAGTAACCTGTCCAGGTCATAGGGCTTGAAAGTGAGGAAACCAGAAGGTCAACCCTGGATCTGACCGCAGGGTCCTCATTCATAGAGCATTTCAGAACACCATCCAGTGCAAACATGTTATAGACGTATGGGACCCTACATACTGTGAAGAAGGATGCTATTTAGGGAGAACATTTGGAAGATCCGGAGGATATGGATCATGATCAATAGGCACCAGCATTCTATTCCATCCTATCAACTTGTGATAGGATTATTCAATCATGTGGCTTTTATTGATATGAACCTGCCCTTTAAATCCTGATCACAACTAGGTGAACTGATGAAAATACTGATCCTCGAGGGGCACCTGGGCGGCTCAGTCAGTTAAGCGTCTGCCTTCAGCTCAGGTCATGATCCCAGGGTCCTAGGATCGAGTCCCACATCGGGCTCCCCTCTCTGACAAATAAACAGAAAAAGAAAAAAAGAAAGAAAAGAAAAGAAAATACCAGTCCTCAGACTTCAAAGTTCGGTTTAGGACTTTGGACTTACAATGACTTAATAAGGTGCAGGTCCCCGCTGCAGCCAAGATGGGACAGCTGCCCTCGCTCAGCACTGCCATCAGTGCCATCGATGAGATATTCTCTATCCTTCAGCTGGTTTCTGTTACCTGATAGAGAAATCAGGAAGATGGCTGGAAAATATGTATCTCTGATCAAAAAAACAATTTAATGCAGTGATTAGAATTTAATTCCTGATATGTCAGTTCACCCTTGGTAACATAATGGAAGGATCCTTTGATTGGCTGGGCATGCAGAGGTCTCACTGATGACCAGTCTGATTGGAAGCTGGACCATCCCAGGAGAACTCCAAACACTTCCTCCCCTTGCTTTGCAGCCCAAGCCTGCTTTCACCCCCAGGCCTCCGAACATGCGTCCTAGTGATTGCTTCCTGCTTCACCAACATTCTAGTATCCTTATTTCTAACAGGAGTCCAGGACCCTGCCTTCAGTTCTTCATGGGTCCCTTTGCTCGAATGCTTGCTGTTAGTGTTCTTGACCTTGGGCCACACCTCGTTGTACATAAATTCAGAACTTGGACTTCTTTTTTTGACATTGCTTATCCAGAAGGAAGAAATATTGTTGAAAGAAATCAAGGAACTTTGAGGTCAGACCAACTTGGACTGTAATTCAAGCCCCACATTCATGAGTCATGCAGACTTTGACTTCTCATCTCCAGAAAGAAATTTTTCCCCCCGTGAAATGGAGAAATTACCTCTGATCCTGCTCACTTGTTGGGAGTAGATGAAATGCTGAGTAAGCAACGGTCTGTGGCAGTGCAGAGACATTTTAGGCTCTTAGTAATCTTAGCCTTTTTTTCTCTGAGCTGCCTGCATGATTTTCTAGACCAGTCAACTATTTCTGCAAAGGACCAAAGGGTAAATATTTCAGCTTTCCTGTTCATAACTACTCATTCAGGCCAGTAAAGCTCATTACCTGTGTATATTGGCACCAGAGTTGTACATGAGCATTACATTCCACAATCAAACTGCAACCCAATACTAGAATTACTATAATTCAGTCCCTAAGAAGGTCTCTGACTCTTTCTGTTTCTCTTATAAGTCTTAGACACAAATACAAATTAAGCAGTTCCTTTCTACCTCCTCCTGCTTTTAATTTAGAGGAAAATCTACAATGGCTCTGCAATGGCATCAATTTTCCTGAAATCTGTCTAGCATTACAGTCTTAGGAGTAAATTGCTGGTATATAAGTTTTCTTTCTTTTTTTTTTAAGATTTTATTTATTTATTTGAGAGAGAGAGCACGCACACAAGCTGGGGAAAGGGGCAGAGGAAGAAGGAGAAGCAGGCTCCTGGCTGAGCAGGGAGTCCGATGATGTGGGGCTCAATCCCAGAACCCCAAGATCATGACCTGGCCAAAGGCAGATGCTTAACTGACTGAGCCACCCAGGTGCCCCTATAACTCTTCTACTACTCACAGAATGACTCCTTTGTGTGGCATCACAAAAGTAGGGGGAAAAAATCTACTCTCGGCATGTTTTAACCATGAATCCAAAGTGGCCAGAAAAATAATCCAAGAAAGGAAAGCACATCTATATGCCTTTTAAGATTTATACAAACGTTTACAGATAATGAAACCACAACAACAAAATCCACAAGAGCCCGCAGAAGAGTGTAACTTGACTTTTCACCTTTAAAGAGCCTGCACAGATGGAAGTCTGGTTGCGCAATGCCTCCTCCTCCAGGCTCAGCAAAAAAGTAACCCTAGCTGATCTCAGATCAACATCAACTACCACAGCATTTTTTTCTTCCTTCCTGGTTATACAATTCATCACGGCTAGTGAATAGTCCTGGAGATGTCCCCGTGGCAAAGAAGAAAGATGATGTCTTAGGCCTGATATAATGATAAATAAGAAGCAGGACTGGCAGTGTCATAAAAACTATCTACCAGGGCACCTGGGTGGCTCAGTGGGTTAAAACCTCTGCCTTCAGCTCAGGTCATGATCTCAGGGTCCTGGGATCGAGGCCCACATCAGGCTCTCTGCTCAGCAGGGAGCCTTCTTCCTCCTCTCTCTCTGTCTGCCTCTCAGCCTACTTGTGATCTCTCTCCCTCTGTGAAATAAATACATTAAATCTTTAAAAAAAAAAAAAGAAAGAAAGAAACTATCTACCAAGCACCTACTCGATGCCATGTAACCTCAACAGATGGATGCCTGGATAGATTGTTCTCATTTTGCACTCAAAAATACGAAGGTTCAGGGGTGCCTGGGTGGCTCAGTGGGTTAAAGCCTCTGCCTTCAGCTCAGGTCATGATCTCAGGGTCCTGAGATCAAGGCCCGCATCGGGCTTCCAGCTCGGCTGGGAGCCTGCTTCCTCCTCTCTTTCTGCCTGCCTCTCAGCCTACTTGTGATCTCTCTCTCTCTGTCAAATAAATAAATAAAATCTAAAACAAACAAACAAACAAACAAAAAACCTCAAAGGTTCAGGACGTCTGGGTGGCTCAGTTGGTTAAGCCTCTGCCTTTGGTTCGGGTCATGATCCCAGGGCCCTGGAATCTAGTCCTGAGTTGGGCTCCTTGCTCAGCAGGGAGCCTGCTTCTCCCTCTGCCTGCTGCTCCCCCCTGCTGGTGCACACACTCTCTCTCTCTCTCTGACGAATAAATAAAATCTTAAAAAAAATAAAAATATGAAGGCTCAGAGAGTTTATAGTCTTCTGCCCAAATTCATTTAAACAGTGGGTATCAAGTGAGACTTGAAATCCTCAAATTGTCAGCTATAAATGATCATTCTGCTTGTACAACAGTAAAGATGCCCCTTTCAAAGACAAGAAAAATAACTAAATAGCATAGGACCTTGGGAAATCCTACCTTATCTTTACTTCCTTTTCTAATTAGAGCTGATTTTACTTGATCATCAGCTTTCAAAAACAATGTCTTTAGGTTGCCTGGGTGGCTCAGTAGGTTAAAGCCTCTGCCTTCGGCTCAGGTCATGATCCCAGGGTCCTGGGATCGAGGCCCACATGGGGCTCTCTGCTCGGCGGGGAGCCTGCTTCCTCCTCTCTCTTCTCTCTCTGCCTGCCTCTCTGCCTACTTGTAATCCCTCTCTCTGTGTCAAATAAATAAATAAAATCTTTAAAAAAAAAGTCTTTAATTCATTTGTGCCTAACAAATTCTGTTTAAATAACTGTTTCAACTACATTGTGGGTTATACAGGCTTTCCTGAACTAGTCTGAAAATCTGTCCACCCTTTAAGTTTATTTTCCCTATGGTGAGTACTCCAAATTGCTGGGGAAACTCACTTATTAATACTCACTTAGAGTAATATTCAATTACATGTTATGGGTTTCCAATGTCAATGAGCAAATATTGCCAGAGTGTTACATATAGTATTAAAATTTCTGTGTTACGTTTACATCCGTTCATTTTTATTAGACTTTTAATAGTTCTGAATGGCTGTGGCTTATGAGTAGGAAAGACAGGACAGAAAATTAAGATCGGTGTAAATCTTAGCCTTGGGAATACCAAGAAATCACCCGGGGAACTTTTTATTTATTTATTTATTTAGATTTATTTATTTATTTGAGAGACAGAGAGAGAGAGAGGAAGGGGAAGAGAATCTCAAGGAGGGAGAGGAAGAGATTCTCCAGCCAACTCCACACTGAACGCAGAGCTGGATGCAGGGCTTGATCTTGTGACCCTGAGGTCATGATCTGAGCTAAAACCAAGCGTCAGACACTTAACCAACTGAGCCACCCAGGCACCTCAACACCTGGGGAGTTTTAAAATGCACAATGTCTGGGTCCAATGCTTAGAGATTCTGATATAATTTGGGTTGAAACCTTGGTATCAGGTATCAAGCTTCCTGGGTAATTCTAAAAAGCAGCCACGATTAAGAAGGGATAAAAAAGAAAAACAATAAAAAATACTCTAGAAAAAAACAGTACCCCATAGAAAGTACAGCACTAAGAGTGGACCCTAATGTAAACTGTGGACTTTGGGTGCTTACCATGTGTCAGTGTAGGTTTATCAATTGTAGCAAATGCACAACTCTGGTGGGGGCTGGTGATAAAGAGAAGTAGGCATATGTGGGGGCGGGGGACATAAGGAAAATCTCTACCTTCCTTTCAGTGTTGTTGTGAACCTAACTAAAATTGCTCTAAAACAAAAGAAGGGGGGCGCCTGGGTAGCTCAGTGGGTTAAAGCCTCTGCTTTCGGCTCAGGTCATGATCTCAGGGTCCTGGGATCGAGCCCCGCATCAGGCTCTCTGCTCAGCGGGGAGCCTGCTTCCTCCTCTCTCTGCCTGCCTCTCTGCCTACTTGTAATCTCTCTCTCTATGTCAAATAAATAAATAATAATAATAAAAAATAAAAGAAGGCTTTAATTTTAATAAGCATACAAAATAAATATTTCCAAAAGAATTGCTTCTTTGATTTTGTTATAAGAAATGTCAATATATATGGAAATATGTCTAGGAAAATATTTAAGATCATAATGTAAGCAGTTCTTTTAATTTGAAAGACTTTTTATGTGATACATGAAAGTACACTTTTAAAAAGTCTTACCTGCATGTGCCAGAACTTTCTAAATGTCTTACATCTGTTATTTCATGTAACCAAAATCATACTTTAAGGAAAATGAATGGCTTGTAAGTGTATATATTGGAAATTAAGGAAAACTGAAAATATATGATTCCAGCACAAAACTCAAGAAACCAAAAATAACAAAGAAAATCAAAGAAAAAAGGTAATGAAGGGAGGAAGCAATGAAGATAAAAGCAAAAATCAATCAAGTAGAAAATCTGAAGAAAAAATGAATAGCGATTAAAAATGAAAATCTGAGGGGTGCCCGGCTGGCTCAGTAGAATATGCAACTCTTGAACTCAGGCTCAAGAGTTCAAGCCCCATGTTGGGCATAAAGCCCACTTAAAATAAATAAATAAATATCTTTAAAAAAAAAAGAAAAGTTGAAAAGAGAAGTAAAATTGCTAAATCTAATATGACAAACAATCATTCCAAAAAGAGATAATGTATAAGCAACATTAGGGATAAAATAGAGTCTATAGTTACAAATAAAGTAGGGAATAAAACAACTTGAAGACAATACTATAGTCAATAAACTTAAAAGTCTATATAATTTTTCAGATATTTTTCTAGAGAAACACAAATTAAGATTAGTTCAAAAAGACTTAGGACACCTGACTAGAATAATCACCATAGGAGAAGACAAAGAAGAAGCTAATTGTGTTCTTTTCCTCTTTCCCTCCTAGGAAGGAGACTTCTTTTTTGTTGTTGTTTTAAGATTTTATTTCTTTCTTTATTTTAGAAAGAGCGAGAGAGATGGTGCAAGCAGGGGAAGGGGCAGAGGGAAAGAGTGAGAGAATCCCCAAGGAGGCTCCATGCTGTGTGCAGAGCCCAAAGCAGGGCTCAATCTCATGACCCGGAGATCATGACCTGAGCCACAACCAAGAGTCAGCTCCTTAACCAGCTGAGCCACCCAGGTGCCCCAGGAGGGAGACTTCTTAGTACTCCCACATCCAATGTCTGTTGCCATCTAATTAGCCAGAACTTAGTCACATGGCCACGAGAATTTGAAAAAGGTAATCTTTACCAGGAAAAGGAAAAGGAAAGGTGGAACAAAAGGACAAGGAGGTATTGGGAGGTGGCTAGAAAGACCTGCAAGCAGCAACGATCACCTAGATAAAATAATTGGAGAAAGATATAGTTGGGTTGGGTTTTTTTTTAAGCCACAAGAGTAACATGTCCAAGAAATGCATAATCGTTGTATAAGAAAAGAATCCAGTGTGTGCACCTGCAGGCCCGAGGGGATGTCAAAGGTGGCTTTTGGGGAGGGAGCATGAAGAGAGCTAGGACAGGCCGACGTGTGTCCTCAGGGTGGTGAGTCTCATGTGTGTACATGAAGCCCTGCTGGGCCTTTAAACTACTTCGACATATGATGTGTGGGCCTCCCTTCATGCTCTTGCTCCAGCCCCGTGTATGTTAAGGACAAATCTGGCTGGAGGAGAAGCGTGGGGATTCCTATTTTATATGATTCACCCTCCCTGTTAAGGTGAATGAGCAGAGAGCTGAGGGAATAAGAGAGCAATCCATATAGGTCACAAAATGAACAAGTGAGGAAATCACATTTAAAGTAATACAGAAGAAGACACAAATCAACCCATCCATACCCAAACCCCATATACATTTATGTCAGCGAAAGCCGTGTGAGAACTGGTTTTTTGAACGAATTCTTGGGAAATCTTGATTATGTCATGATCTAGTCAGCTTTTCAAACCGAATTATAAACCCCTAGCAAGAGTGAATCCGGCAGAGGCCTGAAATGGAGCGGCTAAGTGTGTGCTGAGGTCAGCAGCTATGTGTGGTGTGAAGGGCAGAGGGCTCCATGACGCTGGACTATACTTCTGGTAGAAATGCCAGCAGGCGGGGCTGGCAGCCAATGAAGAGCCTGAACTCATTAATCTCAGGAGCAGAGGTTACATTCATGTTTTTGCCCATTAGTGAGAAAGCACATGGTTCTTTACAAAACAAACTTCTAGCAAAACGGTTTTGGCATGTTGAACACACTCATTCTTTTAAAAGTACATCAGTGAATGAAACTGTGATTAAAATTATGTGGCAGAAGCTATGCAAATGAAAAAAGAACGCAAACTGATCCAAGTAAAAATGGTAATAGTTTTCCTTGGTTGTTGGGGTAATTTTTTCTGCACTTCAAATTTTTCTCTCACATACTCAGTAGTTTAATATTAGAAAAAATAAGCTAACAAATGAATTTGATAAAATCAAAGCTCTATCGATTAAAGGTAATCGATTAAATTTCTAGGCCTTATGAACCTAGTAAGATTGATAATTAGGACATAAATATTTATTTTTTTAAATTTGTTTTTAGGAGACAAATATGTTTAAATCAGCAGTTGTCCTGTATTGTCATAATCAATTAGAATGATGGTTTGGAAAGAGATGTCACTATATATATAGTTCACCCAGGAATAAACTTAACAAGAAATGTGCAAGATCTATGTTTGTGAAAAAATATTAAAAAATACACACACACACACACACACATATGTGTGGGGGGGAGACATCTTGTTTCTGCATGGAATGATAAATACTATAAAATCCACATTAGTGTATTAAAATGCAATTTCAGTAAAAAATTAATTCCAATTAGACTTTGCTTTAGAAGCTGACATGGGATTTCTAAATTCATCTGGAAAAAAGTGGAGAAGGACTTTATTTTAAAAAGAAGAGAAACTAAAGAATAACAATAATGAGAAAAGAGTTGTCTTTCTAGAAGTCTTATAAAACTGCAAATATCATAGGAGCTTTAGACGGTCACAGAGAGACATAAGGAGGAGACCAGACTGTGTGTGTGGGATGGATTGTATGATCCAGTGGGTATTTCAAATTCAGGAGTGACAATGACCTGCTGCTCCATGAATAGTGCTAAGAATGGCATTTTGGAAATAAAAGAAACAAAGTAAAAGTTCTCCTTCAAGTCATAAGTAAAATACTATTTTTCATATGGACCAATTACCAGACAGATGAACGAATGACAAATTTATCCAAGTAAGTCAATGGTAAAACCAAAAATCTATTTTATAATCTTGGAATGAGGAATTCTTTCTTAAACAAAAATAAAATTCCTTTGGGCGCCTGGGTGGCTCAGTGGGTTAAAGCCTCTGCCTTCAGCTCAGGTAATGATCTCAGGGTCCTGGGATCAAGCCCCACATAGGGCTTTCTGCTCAGCGGGGAGTCTGCTTCCCCCTCTCTCTCTGCCTGCCTCTCTGCCTACTTGTAATCTCACTCTCTCTGTCAAATAAATAAGTAAAATCTTTAAAAATAAATAAATAAAATAAAATAAAATTCCGAAGTCATGAAAGAAAATTGTAGCATAAATAGTAGACAAAAGATTCATATAAAAAGGTAAGCAACCAAATAGTTAAGGGGGCAAATCCAAAGGAGAAATACTTAAGTCTAATAAATATATTAGAAGATATTCATCCTCATGCATTCATCATGACATGTAGACTAAAGTACCATTAAGAGCCATTTTCCATACATTAGATAGGTTAATATTGAAAATATTGATCACACCCAGTAGCTGCAAGGTGGTGGGGAAAGGATTTCTAGATGTGATGGTGGGAATGTAATTTGGTGAGCCTTTGAGGGGTTAATTTGAAAATAAATATTTAAATAACCCAGCAATTCCACATCTAGAATTCCATTCCACAGCAATCTGCACACATACCCCTGGATATGTGCCCAAAGTGTAATCTATAAAACTGAAAAACTAGGGGCACCTGGGTGGTTAAGTGCATTAAGCATCTGCCTGCAGCTCAGGTCATGATCTCCCAGGGTCCTGGGATTGAGTCCTGCAATGGGCTCCTTGCTCAACCCCGCAATAGACTCCTGCTTCTCCCTGTGCCACTACCCCTCCCTCCGGCTCGTACACTCTCTCTCTCTCAAATAAATAAATAACATTTTTTGTAAAAAAAAAAAAAAAAAAAAACAAAACTGAAAAATTAGAATCAACTGGATGCCTATGAGAGATTAGTGAGATGAATTCTGGTTTCACCATGCTAGAGGATGTAATGCAGAGTCAGTAAGGGCGAAACAGGTCTGCATGTAGGGACGATGAAAGAAGCTTATGACATAGCACTCAGTTAGAAAACTGTTGCACGAATATGTGCAGGGATAGCTTAATTTGACTTTTTAAAAAAGATTTTCATTATTTATTTGTCAGAGAGAAAGAGAGAGAGCACAAGCAGGGGGAGCAGCAAAGGGAGAAGCAAGCTCCCCGCTGAGCAAGGAGCCCTATGTGGGACTCGATCTCGTGACCTGAGCCAAAAGCAGACTTTCAACCAAGTGAGCCACCCAGATGTCCTTTAATTCGATTTTTTTTTAATTCTTTATATTATGTGGAGAACGGGGGATTTTTCACTTTCATTTTATAAGCTTTTATATTGTTTCAAATTTTATTACTCTTGTCTTTCAAACACTCAATTTAGCTGAAGTATTCAAAATTAAGTAGCTCTCTCTCAGTTCGAGACTCCAACTTTCCTGCCCTCACTGGGGTCCAAGCTACTCATCGCCTCTACTCTGTATATAAAAGTTCCCTGGAAAGCTTTTAGAAAATAGCGATGCTATTTTCAAGTAAGTCCGAATCTCCAGGGTTAGAACGGAGGCACCTGAAGCATGGTCTGAGAGCTTGTTAGAAATCCAGACTCTCAGGCCCCACCCCAGACGTACTCCATCAAAATATGCCTCTTAAATCACATCCCCCATGCGATTCGTTTGCACATTAGATTGAGAAATGCTGACTATTTCATTTATTGACTCAGAGTCCATTACTTAATGTCTAGAAACTCCATTTTCCTCAACTGTAACATAGGGGTAAATAATACCTATGAAGTCTAAATGAGCTTGTGTATATAAAGGGTCCAGTGTCTCACCAGGCACGTAGTAGGGACTTAGTAAATGGTAACTCTTTTTGTGTTCATCACTTCCAACTTTGCTCCTCCAAAGTAGACGGCTCACCCAGCCGACCTCCACTTAACAACTCACCAGAAAATCCTGTGCTCTCCATTCTGTCTCTGGGACATACAGACCAACGTTGAGGATACACTAGCTAGTGGAGACTCCACCGCACCCACATGCTTCTGCTCCCGCAAGGTCAGCTCTGTATTTACCTAGAGGCAACTGGGTGACATAAACCCTGTTTATGCCAGTAGTACTTGTTACTGAATTACATACTTTAATTAAATATTATGTAAACCGATGAAATAGGAGTCCAAAAAGGAAAATTGTTTCTATGAAACACTAAATTGAAGCCTTCCAAAAGACCCAGTAAATGCACATTTCTAAAAATGGGTATGGGTGAAATGACCGTAGAAGACAAAAGAAATCATATACCTATGTATAGTTATATTCAGGTTGCTTGGAAAGGTTTGTAAAATTTTCAGTCCACTATAAGGAAGCCAAAATCAAAACCGTTGTACAAGTTATAAACACTGTCATCTGTGTGGACGGGACCGCCTACAGTTGTGCAGTGTACGACCTGAACGATCATCCTCAGAGTTCAGACACTAGTCTACTGAATTCCAGAGAACACACATCGAGCTCCTCAAGTGACTCCCTCGAAGCCTTTCTCACTCAGATGGCAAAGTGAGGAAGCACATCTCTCCCTGCCCCCCGGCTAAGAAAAGGGGGAAATGTCCTGGCTCTCCAAGAACTTTGTCCGTAAGAATTTGCAAGAAGCAAATTTCCTTCAAGCCCCTCCAACTGCGGTGAAACTACGGGGCCATTAGGTGGATAGCAATGTCCTGTTAATGACCCTGATGCCCAAAGACACTGCTGGGCAGGAGTCATTTTTGTTTTGTTACCATGGGCAATGTTGAAAAAAATTAGTTTCCAACCTTTAGATATTAAGATATTTCATGTGAAGAGGTGATTTTTTTTTTCTTATCTTAAAATTGGAGTCTCTCTCTACATACTGGGCCTGAATTCCTCCATGGCAACAGACAACTCAAACCCTGTTTCTTGATACACTATGATAACAAACGCACTTGAAAATGTAGGCCCTGAAATTGTACAGCAGTGTCCAGGGGTAAGATGAGTCACAGAGATAATGCAGGTTTGCTTAACTAACTTCAAAAAGATTCTCCTAAAAGTAAAAGCTAAACTTGAAATTCTCTTTAAGGAATTTCATGGACTGCACGGCAATCTCCTCTGCTCATTGGAGAAACAGACTCTCATGGAGTCCTTATCTGATTCGCCTGGAAGACACCTCCAGATCCTCCAGGACCACGCCAGACTTTATGTCCCGTGCCAAAACATCACTAGCTTCCTTGGGCTGATTCCCTGGGTTTCTATTATACCTAATTCTAGTTAGCCTGTTGCTGACTACATAATCATCGTGTGTGTCCACAATTGGACTATGAGCAATTTGAGGAAAAAAGGTAGTAATTTACAAGGTATTCTGAGTGTCTGAGCTGTAATAGCCAATTAATGCTTATTTAATAGTGCATCATCCTTCGGGTCTCTGATTAAATATCATCCCTTTTTTTAAGATTTTATTTATTATTTATTTGAGAGAGAGAGAGAGAGTGAGAGAGAGCATGAGAGGGAAGAAGGTCAGAGGGAGAAGCAGACTCCCCATGGAGCTGGGAGCCTGATGTGGGACTGGATCCTGGGACTGCCAAAGGCAGTCGCTTAACCAACTGAGCCACCCAGGTGCACTAAATATCATTTCTATGTAGAAGGCATTCAACCTTTCCTGACTCAACTGACTTTACCAGGACCCTTGTTATGTCTCTCAAAATCTGGTGAACTTCTCTCGTTCACAGTAGTTGTTACAATGGTAGTTCATTGTTTGGTGGGAATTATTATTTTTTTAAAGATTTTATTTATTTATTTGAGAGAGAGGGAGAGAGAGCATGAGCAGGTGGAGGGACAGGCAGAGGGAGAAGCAGACTCCCTGCTGAGCAGGGAGCCTGACTCAGGGCTGGATCCCAGGACCCTGGGATCATAACCTGAGACACTTAAACCGACTGAGCCACCCAGGTCCCCCAGTGGGAATTACTTGTTTGTGATGGCTTTCCTCCACCATATTGATGAGGTGAGACCTATATCCTCTTGCTTCTCAATGTATTCACCTGTCTGCCTTGTACAGTGTCCAACAGCCCTTCTCAAGTGGTTGGATGGCTGATTCTCAATCATCCAGAGTCATGAGTACCCAGCTTTCTGTAGCTGGCCCGGTGCTCCTGTTTGCTAGCACGTATCTGCGTCGGTATGTTCCAAGAGCAAGGGCCCATACCTTCTTTTGCTTACTGTCGTGGCTCCAGTCCAATGCCTAATTCAGTGCTTGTGCATATGGAGTACCACCCATGCCCACCTCCTGTTCCAGCCACTGCCCCAGCCCCCAGTTCTGTGTAAGCATTCAGCTACATGGTGCAGATGTGATCCATCAGTACCTCACTGGGCCCACACCACATAGCTCTCTCTTCCTGCCCCGGTGCTTCTCTGGCCCGTGGTGTGGAATCCCAGGAGAACCCACTTGACTCACAAGAATACACAAGCCAGAGGCCAGGGTGTTAATGCCTGTGGGGCCACTCTTGGTCCATGTGGACAGTTCTGAGATCCACTTCAGAAAGCTTCTCAAGAGGTCCAGGGGGCTGGGACAAGCATCCCACAGTGCTAGCCAACTGTTTAAATGCATCCTTTGCTGCTGTCTTCCTCTCTGTCCTTTTTCAGTCTCTTGGCCTCTCACTTCTCCCTGGGATCACTTCCCAAATATACCTCATCTCAGGCTCTGCTTTCAGGGAAATCCAGGCTAAGACATGATGCAACAATTTGTTGTTGGAAGAATGAATGAATGACCCAGGGAATGAATGAAACCTTAACCACTTTGGAGTGTAACTGGTTCACCAAAAATATCATGAGTGATTATTTGCCTTCATTATAGCTCCTAAGAACAGAATTGCCTCTGATAGGTAAAAAGATGTTATTCCAAAGGACATCTTTAAAAGAATACAGTCATTAAAAAGCAGGAAGAGAATGGTGGGTGGTTGCCAGAGACTGGAGGGAAAGGGGGTAGGGAGTTATCTTCAATGGGTACAGGATTCCAGTTTAGGAAGGTAAAAATTTCTGGAGCTGGCAGGTGGTGACGGTTGGACAACAAGATGAAGATACGTAGCACCACTGAAATGTACACCTAAAGATGGTTAGCATGATAAAGTTTGTTAAGTATATTTTACCGTAATAAAGAATTATAACAAAATTATAAGCATATGATTATAATGATAAAAAAATACAAAGAACATAAACAAATATTAGTAGGAAATAAATACAAATGTTGATAGCTGTGATATGAGAGTGGGATTTTGGAATATATAATTTTTAGCTTCCAGTTTTCTCTGTCGTTCTTCTACTGCACTCTTAACCTAATAGTGTGATGATATTGCTATTATTCTTTTGAGATGACCCCAAAACATAAATCTCCATATTTTAGCTAACATTAAATCCCAAGTACAAAAGGAGACTTACTAATGAGACTGCCTCTCTTTAATAATGATAATTTAATGATAGTGGGAAATTTTGTTTTGTTCTCTTCAATTTCTCCTTCATTAGGACTTAATTTTGATAGGAGGTAAAAATGAGACCATAACCATTGTGTGGCTTGCTTTTTTAATGGATATGCTTATGACATGTATTACATATATGTAATGTCTTAAGTAAAATGTGAACATCGTAGGAAGGAGTACTTCCACTTTTTATAAAGATAAATCTAAGCCCCCATTAATTACCTCCTTAATCTCCTTACCACCTCCCTTTTTTATTGTTACTATGTATCATTGATTCTACATTAACATCGGTGTTTATCAAGGTGGTCACAATTTCCTCTCCCACTATTATGGATTTAACTAAGCCTATTTATCTCCAAGCTTAGTGACCAGTGTGCACACTCCATAGGCATCCTGAGGCTACTACCAATGACAGTATTCTGGGATTCCAACTCAGTTTCATCACAGCCACAATCTCTGTGTTCTGGAGCAAGTTGCTATATCTTGTTTCCAACTGACTTTTCAGAAACAGTAGAGACAACATAATAAAATTTAGAAATGCTTAAAATCCCTATATGAATTTTCCAAGGGTAGTCCCATGAAAATAGGTTTTATGGTCAAATATATATGAAGAAAGGTTACATGTTTGTCCTCCTATTAGAGACCAACAATGCACAATAGTATTTTAAAGGCTCTAAGAAGTCCTTCACTAAAAAGAAAGAGAAAAGAAAAAAAGTAGTAATTTATCTTTGCTGATAAATGAATAAATACCTGACTACTGAAATTTTTCTTTTATGTAACACCAATTTTTTTAAAGATTCTATTTACTCTTTTTTTAAAAGGTATTTATTTATTTATTTATTTATTTATTTATTTATTTATTTGACATAGAGATAGTGAAGGAGAGCACAAGCGAGGGTAGCGGCAGGCAGGCAGAGGGAGAAGGAGAAGCAGGCTCCCCAGAGAGCAAGGAGCCTGATGTGGGGCTTGATCCCAGGACCCTGGGATCATGACCTGAGCTGAAGGCAGCCACTTAACCGACTGAGCCATCTAGGTGCCCCAGATTTTATTTATTCTTTGGGAGGGAGAACGCGCATGTGAGAGAGTAAGTGGGGGGAGGGGCAGAGGGAGAGGGAGCATTGAGCATGGAGCCCTTGAGGCCAGGCTCGATCCCAGGACCCTAAGATCATGACCTGAGCCGAACAGCAGACACTTAACCGACTGAGCCACCCGGACGCCTGTAATACCGATTTTAACATCCCTTGGAATGAAGGTTCTACAGAACGTACTTTGGGTTTTACACAAATAAAAGTAACTAATTCCAGGTGAGGGGGAGATGAAAAGATCTTCTTGATGCAGTGGAGAATTTCCTGTCACTGAAAAACGTCAATGATAGGACAATTAGAAAATGGATCATGATTTGAAGCTCTCTGTGGCAAACTGAATTGCCTCCAGTGACGAGGTAGAAATGAGAAAAAGAGCCAAGATGGGTGCGAGGCAACCCACATATCAGCAATGGAACTGACCCACAGGGGGCATGTGCCCTCTCTCTCAGGTGTAGTCACCACTGAACATCAGCTGCTCTTCACATGTACATGCCCGGGTCTGGTACTGCCAGATTGTATGATTGCTCATGAAACCGCCTTTTCTATGGAAATTGTTCTATGAAACAATATATTGTTCTGTGCGGGATGCCTGGGGGCTCAGTCGGTAAGACATCTGCCTTCGGCTCAGGTCATGATCCCAGGGTCCTAGGATCGAGTCCCGTATCGGGCTCCCTGCTCAGTGGGGATCCTGCTTCTCCCTCTTCCCGCCGCTCCCCCTGCTTGTGCGCTCTCTCTCTCTCTCTGACAAATAAATAGAATCTTTAAAAATAAATAAATCTAAGAAGTGCCTTTAAAAATATATATTGTTCTGTGGACACATACCTTGAATAAAGTATTCAAAAATATTAGCTCAATTAAAAAAAAATAAAAACACTGTAAAGGCCAAACAAAACACTTGGGCAGCCCAAATTTGGTCCATAGGACAACTGTCTTAAGCCTCACAATGATGCTCAGAAATGAGTGCCCCTGCCCTCATGGATCTAAAACTGAGGGTTTGGGAATTCCTGTGCCATGTTTTCAATCGTTGGGCTCCATCCCAATCCACTGGCCACCTCTTGCCATGCATGCCTTCTTGACTGCCCGGGAACGGAATTGATTGAAATATGTGACAAAAGAATGAAAATGTATTGAGTGAGTATGTGAAGGAACCTCCTATGGGGAAAGAATAAGGAACCTGCAATATCTGGGTTTTGATCATCTTATTCTTTCCAGCTGTTTTCCACATAGCATGGAGTCAATGTGTTGCCCTAGAGGACTCAGAGACAGACATGAAACTTTCAGAAGACAATTTTAATAAATTCTTCTGTTCAGAAATAGCTTTTACAATTTAAAGCTGTTTTAAGGCAACATATAATTGATCCCAACTTGCACAAACACAAGCCACTATGGTTTCAAGATTGTATGATTGCTGGTCTTCTTTATTTTTCTTTTATTTTTTTAAGATTTTATTTATTTATTTGACAGAAAGAGAGAGACAGCGAGAGAGGGAACACAGCAGGGGGAGTGGGAGAAGCAGGCTTCCCGTGGAACAGGGAGCCCAATGCAGGGCTCGATCCCAGGACCCTGGGATCACAACCTGAGCTGAAGGCAGATGCTTAACGACTGAGCTACCCAGGCGCCCCTGCTGGTCTTCTATAAAAGGGGGATGGGGGCCAGAATGAAATTGATTGATGAAACTTTACCAAAAAGACACACATCTCTCCTTTCAATTCTTTAAATCATGCATAATGATAGAGCTTTTGATCACAGTGAGGCACAGGAGAAGCATTTTAATGGAAGAGCTGGCTGAGTGGGAAAGGAGAGCAGGGTAGGAAGGAGAGAGTGGGGCCATCACTTATCTAGGGCATTGAGTAAAAGGCACTTTCAGTCTTTTAATTACCTTTTAATTACCTTGTCAATTACATTGTTATAATGTGGTAAGTGCCACACAGACAGCTATACCCATGGCATCATGGGAACACGGAAGGAATCACCTAACACAGCCTGGAGGGAGGCAGGAGAAGGAGGGCGGACAGGTCAGGAAGGAGTCTACACGGAGAAGGTAATTGGTGGGGAAAAGCCATTCAACACTTGGTAATAGTGAGAGTTATCTCATATTAACTCAATACAGCCACAGGAGCACTGTGGCCAAGAAAGCAAGTTCCTGAATAAGAGGCTTTTACATTTTAGATGGGTTGACTCTGCAATAGTGTCACACCAAGTGAGTGTCAGTCCTCCGCTTTCATATGTAGATTATTTTTATTATTTGGTATCAAAAAGCAATCCTCAGCGACTGTACGCTTATAATCATTGGAGAAGCGGGCTGTGTGTTTTGAAAATTGTCAGACTCTTAGCAGTGCTTTCAATGAGTATGTTTTCTCCTTTACAAGTGTGTCTTTGTACCAAAACAGTACTGCCTCCTTTAAAATGTCATAACAGAGCATGTGGCTTGCGAGTGTCCTCTTACGTCAAGAACCTCTTAACTATACCAAGCACAGTCATGCGCAATTGGCAGTCGTAGATGCTGTTGGAAAAGTCTGTGTAAATTCATGCATTCGCTGCAGTGTCCATGAAAGTTTTTGTGTCATTGACTGACCTCATGTTTATTTTCCAAAAGTAAGAATTTAATGGGACCTTTAACATGTCTGTGCTGGACTTTGCTAGTCAATGTTATCTGCTTAAAACCTACGTGTTCAAAATAATGAACTAGAACCCTTGTGTCACCTTGAAAAGGCAATGCTTCACGTCTACTATCTGAAAATTCTTGGCATATGGACTCTCCTAGGTCTGCCTCTCTTCCTTTTGTTTTTAACCGTCACTAACAGCTCCTTTTTGAAAGATTACTACTCCCGTAATAAAGATGAGAAACTCTTGGTTGTCCCCTGTGACCAAACCCTGAGCCAGTCCTTCTTAGTAAAGACAAATAGATTAAGACGGGTGTGACCCTGATGTCAGCTGACATCCCCAAGCCTTTCCAATATTTAAATAAAATTGGCTTAACCTTTCTAAGTCATAGCCGTTGAGAAGTTCCATGCCCTCACCAGGATTTGGGGGAATGAGCCAGGGCCCTAGGCTCACGTGCTGTCACTTCTGACTCCAAGTTACTGATCTGTCGAGCTGCCCCTCAGAGCCCGTATCCATACTCTCCTGTCATTTTTGTTCTGTTCCAACCTGGGTGACTTCTCATTGATTTCCACTGAAAACACCCACCCAAAATATCTATGTAGAGAAGTCTTTACTGAAGTTTCCTGCCCTGGAGAGCATTTATGGGGCAGAAATGCAAAGTGAATGCTCAGCAGGTATCTTTAGGCACTTTTGTTGGCACAAGTCCCTCGGCCACCCTGCCATCAGAAAGGACTCTATGCTCCCTGGCTCCGGTCTTGTAACTTGGCCCATCTCCCTCAAGACTCCCACAATCTCTAAATAAAATCTTTAAAAAGGGCGGGGGGGCGGCGCCTGGGCGGCTCAGTGGGTTAAAGCCTCTGCCTTCAGCTCAGGTTGTGATCTCAGGGTCCTGGGATCGAGGCCCGCATCCCACTCCCTGCTCAGCAGGGAGCCTGCTTCCTCCTCTCTCTCTGCCTGCCTCTCTGCCTACTTGTAATCTCTCTGTGTCAAATAAATANAAAATCTTAAAAAAAAAAAAAAAAAACGACTCCCACCATCTCCATGCTTCCCCGTTTTTCAGGCTGTCCTCTCTCCGTTTCGGTCCCTTGGGTCCCCCTCATTTCCTTATACAGAGGAGCTGAGCTCCTGAGCCCATCTGCGGAGTAACCAAGGAAGGAAATCTGAAAGGTTACCATGGGGCTCCCACACTCACTCCTAGACCGCCAAAGAGGCCAGAAAAAGGACGGGAACAAACACAGTCTCCGCAGCCGGAGCCAGAGCGAAGAGCCCCAGACACCATGGCTGCCCCTACGGAACAGCAGAAGCCACTGCTGGAAGTCCCCAGGCCCCTGGCTCCAGATGCAGAGGCCACCACCGGCCCCGCTGCCAGTGCTGCTCCTGCAAACAGATGTTGCCGGTGCTGCTCGCCAGGGCCACCCCTGCCCCAGAAGAGCTTCCTCTCTGCCCCACTTCTGTGCATCGCTGGCTCCCTATTTCTAATGCGGGGTGCAGGCAGCCAATCAGTCACACCCGTGACCTATGCCCGTTCTTGCCATAGCAGACAAGAAGCCAGACAAAGGCATCCGGCTTTTGGGCTTCTATGGTGGAGACAGACTCTGCTTCCCACCCGACCTCATACAGTGGAAAAGGAAATACACAACCATTGGAAAGGGGTTCAGAGGTCCAGCAGCCCCAAAGTAAAAATGTCCGCATCACTTTCCATTGCCTGTTTGTCTCTTGGCCTTTCTGGCACCAACCAACCAAGGACTTATAATAACTCTTGTGAAACAAAGTGAGACGTTCTCCATCCTTGCCTTCTAGGATGCAGAAACTGTCAATTTGTTTCTCTCAGACTTCCCTGTCTTCTACCTGAAATGAAACTGCATACTTCAGGCAGCCTAAATTTTAGAAGCATCAAGGCAGGTGCTCAAACCCTACTGTTTAAGATGAACCGTGATGATTTTTTTTCCAGTTTCCATTTAAAGAAAAACTGTAAGACAACTTCTGTCCCTGAAGTTCAGTTTTTATTTTGAACAGTTTCTAGTACATCCTGGGATTGTAACAGAAGGAGTAACTGTAAGGACAAGAGATACTCTATTGACTTCCAGAGGCTGTGTCCTCCTTCCGAGTTTTCTTTACACCTGCACTGACCATGCACCTGCATTGTCCTTATACTTAGTGTCTAATACTAACTACTGGACACTTGAAATAGGGCACATCCAAATATCAGCACTTGAAATGTCTCGAAAGTATAAAAGACCAGATTTTGAAGACTTAGTACTTACTTAGCTTGTAAAATATTTCATAATTTTATATTGATTATCTATGGAAACAATATTACATATATATTGAGTTCAGTAAAATATATTATTAAAATTCATTTCATGGGCACCTGGGTGGTTCAGATGGTTAAGCATCTGCCTTTTTGGCTCAGGTCATGATCCCAGAGTCCTGGGATAGAGTCCCACATTGGGGTCCCTGCTCAGTGGAGAGTCTGCTTCTCCCTCTCTCTCTGCCCCTTCCCCTGCTTGTGCTCTCTCTCGCTCTGTTAAATAAACAAACAAAATCTTTTAAAAAAATAAATAAAATAAAATTCATTTCACCTGTTCCCTTTTTACATTTTCTGATGTGACTCCTAGAAAATCTGAAGTTATGTGTGTGGCTTACATAATCCTTGTATAACACTGATTTGCACTCTGAAATACACCTATACTTTTTTAAAATTTCATTTTAATTTTGGTATAGTTAACATCCAGTGTATTAGTTTCAGGTATACAGTATAGTCATTCAGCAATTCCGTATATTACTTAGTCTCATCATGATAAGTGTACTCTTACTCCCCTTCACCTTTTTCACCCATTCTCCCATCCAGCTGGTAACCATCTGTTTGTTCTCCAACTGTTAACCCAGTTAAGAGGTTAAGAGACTGGGTTTTTTTTTTTTTTTTGGGTTTTCCTTTTTTTTTTTTTTTTTGGTTTGTCTCTTCCCCCCTCTTTTTTCTTTTTTTTTTTTTTTATTTCTTAAATTCCACACATGAATGAAATCATTTGGTATTTGTCTTTCTCTTAACTGGCTTATTTCACTTAGCATTATACTCTCTAGATCCATCCATGTTGTTTGCAAGGGGCAGGATTTCATTCTTTTTGTGGCTGAATAATATTCCACTGTGTGTATGTATAATTGTATATATATATCTCTTCTTTATCCATTTATCTATCAATGCACACTTGGGCTGCTTCCATAATTTGGCTATTATAGATAATGCTGCAATAAGTATAGGGGTACATGTGTCCCTTTGAATTAGTGTTTTGTATTCTTTAGGTAAATACTCAGTATGAGATTACTGGATCATGCAATTATTCTATTTTTAATTTTTAGAGGAAACTCCATACTGATTCCACAGTGGCTGCACCAGTTTGCATTCCCACCAACAGAGTATGAGTGCTTCTTTTTCTCCACATCCTCACCAACACCTGTTGTTTCTTGTGTTTTTTTTATTTTAGCCATTCTGATAGGGATGCGGTGATATCAGTGTGGTTTTGATTTGCATTTCTCTGATGATGGGTGATGTTGAGCATCTTTTCATGTGTCCGTTGGCCATCTGGATGTCTTCTCTGAAGAAATGCCTGTTCATGTCTTTTGCCCGTTTTTAATGGGATTATTTGTTTTTTGGGTGTTGAGTTGTATCAGTTCTTTATATATTTTGGATACTAAACCTTTATTGGATATATCATTTGAAAATATCTTCTATTCAGTAACTTGCCTTTTAGTTTTGTTGTATGTTTCCTGTGCTGTGCAGAAGCTTTTTATTTTAATGTAGTCCCAATAGTTTATTTGTGCTTTTATCATCCTTGCTTCAGGAGACATACCTAGAAAGATGTTATGGTCAATGTCAGATAAATTACCTGTGTTCCCTACTAGAATTTTTATGGTTTCAGGTCTCATATTTAGATCTTTAATCTATTGTGAGTTTATTTTTGTGTATGGTGTAAGAAAGTGGTCCAGTTCCATTGTTTTGCCATGTGGCTGTCCCATTTTCCAAAACCATTTGTTGAAGAGACTGCCTTTTTCCCATTGTATATTCTTACCTCCTTTGCTGAAGATTAATTGAGCATATAATTGTGGGTTTCTTTCTGGGCTTTATATTCTGTTCCATTGTCATATGCATCTATTTTTGCATAGGTGCCATACTGTTTTGATTACTACAGCTCTGTAGTATAACTTGAAATCTGGGATTCTGATCCTTCTAGCTTTCTTTTTCTTTTTCAAGATTTCTCTGACTGTTTGGGGTCTTTTATGGTTCCCTACAAATTTTAGGATTGTTTGTTCTAGTTCTGTGAAAAATGCTGTTGGTGTGCACCTGTAATTCTCAGTCAGCATTTAGCCTATTCTATTCCTACATACCACAAAATGGAAAAAGCCTTTGAGACCAAAAAGGCACAATTATACTCAAAATACTCTTATAAAATTCCTTTGTATGAACAAAAACAACATTTATTCATCACTCATTTAGCAATTTTCTAAATTAAGTAATGAATTAACCAATTATTGATCACTAGTACGTGTCAAACCCTGTGTTGTTAATTGGGCCTATAGTTATAAACAAATGAGTTAACATTCACTGCTTCATGCAGAATGAAGTGGTTAAAAGCACAGACCATGGAGTGTGACAATGTGGGTCCAATTTTTGGCTCCATTCCTTAGCAGCATGTGCTCTGGGGTAAGTTAAAAGTTCTTCAGTTTTCTTATCTACAAAATATGAATCCTATCTAATATTGTAAGGACTATGTTAGTTTATAAGGAAAAGCACATAGAAGGGTACTGTATCAGTTACCTATTGCTGCATAAATTAGCAGCTTAAAACAGTATACTTTCATTATCTCACAGTTTCAGTAGTTCAGGGATCCAAGCAGAGCTTAACTAGAGTCTTTCTTTCATGAAATCAAAGTACTACACAAAGCACTGGATGTTTGATTACTAAGTCATTAGCTGACTAAGCAAATGTGAGAAGCAAACTTCACAGAACAGCTTCCTGTCAGCCAAGGCCACAAACACTGTGTATGACAGTTCAAACTGACAGATTTTGAAATGTTCAAAATACAACATTAGTGCACACAGGGGATCCCTGGTGCCAGAAACAAAGGTGACAGGGGAGCAAAGCTGGTCCTTAGTAGTTTCATCCTCCTAGATTTTATTTATTTTTTTTTTTTAAAGATTATTATTTATTGAGAGAGAGAAAGAGCAAGTGAGAGCATAAGAGGGGAAGAGGTCAGAGGGAGAAGCAGACTCCCCGTGGAGCTGAGAGCCTGATGCAGGACTCGATCCCAGGACTCCGGGATCATGACCTGAGCTGAAGGCAGTTGCTTAACCAACTGAGCCACCCAGGCTCCCTACCCTCCTCGATTTTAACTGAAGCACTCTCTTGAGCTTTGGCCCACATAGAGCAGTTGATCTCCAAGCCGATGGCTTTGACCAGGGGTGGCAGCGCTGTGTTACCCACCTGCCTGTGCTTATCCAGGATGTTCACAAGGGTTGAGGTCTCATCTGAAGGCTCACCTGAGGAAGGATCCACTTGCAAGTTCATGCAGGGGTGGTTGGCAGGATGCCACATCTTTGGGGATGTTGGACTAAGGGCGTCATTTCCTAGCCGGCTGTTCCTTGCCTGGGTATTTCAGGTGTGACACTGAACTTGATTAAAGCCACCAAGGAAGAGAGTCTGCTCTCAATGTGAAAGTTGGAATCTTTTGTAATCTAGTCATAGAAATGATATCCCCTCAACATTAAGGTATTCTATTGTTGAGAAGTAAGTTGCTAAAAGTTAAGACATTATTTAATGCTCTGAATCGCAGGGGGCAGAGATCATTTAGAAGTCATCTTAGAAGCTACCTACCAGTGGTACTTGGTACAGAATAAGTACATGCTAGCTTTTGTTGTTTATGGACCTTATAGTCCAATGAAGGGTTGTTGAACTGTGAAGTGGACATGGAAATAGACAGCATTTTGGGAACAAGTATGATGACCTTAAGGCAGGAGAGAGATATGGTATATTTGAAGTATGGAGAGGACTGGTTTTGATGGAACATGATCATAGAGAAAATCAGGGATCGGGTGGCTGAAAGGCACTATAAACCAGAGAAGGATTTGGGACTCTATCCTGAGGAAATAGAAAGCTATTGAATTTTCTGCAAGGAAGTTACATGATAAAATTTGAATATATCACTTTGGCTACATTGTGTGGAGGATGGACTGGAGAGAACCAAGAGTGAACACAGGAAGGCCGTTTTGGGGAATTCACAATGGTCCAGGTGAGAGGTAATAATAGCTGGGACCAGAATGATAGCAGTGGGAAAGTTATTACAAATATATAATAACAGGACATGGTGAATAATGAGATGAGGAGATGGAGGTGCAGGGTGGAGAGAATGAGGCAAATGATGATGCCAAGTCCACCCTTTAAGGAACTAGGTGAGTAATGGCTTGTATACTGCCAAAGGGAATATTGTAGAAAGAGCATATTTTGAGGGAAAAGATAACTTGAGTCTTGGAAGTAATGAATTTTAAGGACCCTGTAAGATGTCTAAGGGTGTATGAGCTCATCTGCCAAATGCAGCTTTAAAAAGTGAAGAGAGTCTAGAACAGCTCTGAAGTCCTTTAACCCGCAAGAGTTGCATAGAAGATTTTCTAGAAAAGGAGAAGAAATGACCAGGGCAACTGGATAAAAACCAAAACCAATAGGAAAAGAGAATTTTTAGTCAAAGTGATTGGTCAACTGTATGAAGTAATTCCAAAAGGTCAAGCACTGGCAAATGTCCAAAAAACGAGGTGACTCAGGGTAATTTATGACTTTGGCATAAGCACTTCAGTGGAAGGGAAAACAGGGAAGCTTAGTTGGATTGATTTGAGGAGAAAATGGGAAGCAACATGATAGAGGCTACAGATATAAATATACACAATACATCTGAGAAGTTTGCCTTTGAAGAAGTAGAGAGAAATATGGCCTCATCTAGAGGAGAAAATGGACTAAATTGAAAGCTTTGCTTTGTTGCAGTGGTTTTAAATAGAAGAGCTTGTGTTCCATTAAACAGAGGTAGAAATTGGCTGGCAGAAACGGGGGTTGCTGGGTAAGAGGAGTAGGATGAACTGATACAGCAAAGTTCCTGAACAGGTGGTTATATCTGCAACCCAAAGTACCAGTATGGGGTCTGGGTTTCAAAGGAGGGCTGTTCCATTTTAACAAGGCAAAGAAAGAAAGGTTGTAGACTTCTTCCTAGTGGATTTGTAGATTTGCCATTAGAACGTTGAATGTGTTCTGACAGAATGGCTTTTACTGCCTTTTTAAGAAACGCTTTTCCTTCCGGTGTTAGGGAGCCAAAGCATTCTAAATCCTTGCTACTCCAAGTGTGGTCTTTAGATCAGCAATATCAGCATTACCTGTGAGCTTGTTAGAAAAACAGAATCTCGGGCGCCTGGGTGGCTCAGTGGGTTAAAGCCTCTGCTTTCGGCTCAGGTCATGATCTCAGCGTCCTGGGATCGAGGCCCGCATCGGGCTCTCTGCTCAGCAGGGAGCCTGCTTCCTCCTCTCCCTGTCTCTCTGCCTGCCTCTCTGCCTACTTGTAATTTCTCTCTCTGTGTAAAATAAATAAATAAAATCTTTAAAAAAAAAACAAAACAGAATCTCAGGCCCCTACCTTATCAAAACTGATTTTTCACAAGGTTCCCAGGTAATTTCTGCTTACTTCTTGAAGGACCCCTCCATAATCATATCGTCATTATCATAAATACTGATCTCAAGCTGATTTTTACCATACTACTAAGAAGAGAGTTGAATGCCTTGGTCCTTGACTGAATCAAGGAGGCAGAAACATGAAGGATCACTTGGGAGTGGTCCTCTGTTAGCTTTGTGTAAATCAAACCTAAAGAGCTTCTTTGATTGAATTCTGACACATTTGCAGCTGGAGATCGATGGGTGAAAACAAAGAATTTTTTTAATCAAAATAGTTTTCCTTGCTAAAGAGCTGAATGGAATTTAAGCCTAAGTGGTAACTAAGATGCTAACCAGTGAGCTGAGAAGTGTGGGAGGTCCAGAAGCCAATACACATGGCATCATAGAGTCTTAGAGTTGGAATTATATCAGAGATGAGCTAATGCAAGTGCCCAGCCAGAGCGAGAGTCCCTACACCACCTTTTACCTCCTCACTTCCATTCATAAGGAACTGGCTCCTTCTCATCATTAGGACCCATTTTCATCATTAGAAGCCAGTTGCTATCAGAGTTTTCTTTCCTTATTTTTAATATTTCCCTGGAATTTTCACCCATGGGGCCCAATGTTGGCCACGATAGGCTATACGAATGTTCACTGAATCCCCTTGTTGTCAAACGACGCCCAATACACTTGCCACAGGTGTTTCATCCATCCTAAGTCCTCTCTTGGTATTTTTCTTCAGATTGTCCCAACAGTCACAGCTTCTGAAGGTCTCTTCATTCCTACCACCTCCTTCAGGATGCAGAATAATTTCCCAGGGTGCCCACGGGCAAAGGGATACCTAACCCATCATCCGATGAATAAAAAATAATCATAACATTAATTTTCCATTATCTATTTTTCCATTATTGCAGTCTAATATCACATTAACTCTTAGCAGCCGTTTCACACCCTTGGCATCTATTAAAAACTCATGGTCAGTCGTAATCCTCTGATTTTGTTTGTTCATTTTCACATGGAGTACTGCTGAAGTAGGTATTTCTACACCTGCACGCGTGCTAGAGTGTGTGTTAGTCTCAGACGTCCCTATGCATCACCGGAGAGTCAAGGACTAGCCACAAACCTCACTCTGTGAAACTATACCATAATCCTAATCATGTTGATGCCATATGTGAGGTACCAAAGAAAGCACTTGGTCCTCCTAAACATGTGCTGTGCTTCTAAAGAACAGCCTATTTATAAACTCGATCTTTTCAGAGGACCTGAGGTGACCAGGCGATTTACCTTTCTAGAAGCTAATTTTTTCTTCACAAACTTCCCTTCTTCTTACGAAGTATGTACCCTGAAATCCCTGCTTCCAACCATTCAATTCCCTCCTAATTAATTTTCTTTCCTCTCACCCAGGGTGATGGACTCTTGACTTAATTTTTTTTTTTTTTTTTACACAACTGAGCAGGCCAAGAAACCCAACCCCTTTCCACCAACCAGAGCCCCGCCTCTGCCCCAGGAGGCCTGGAGTTGAAGGCCAAAGAGGGAGAGGGGACTGCGCTCCGGGTGGGGGAGTGTGGGCTCTGCTGTCTCATCCAGTAGGACCGTCAAGGGTCACTCTCAAAATTGCTGCTGCTGAGACTCGTCAGGTGGCTGCTGGTGGCTCCCCACCACATTTTCCTTCTCCCTCCCTCTCTCCCCACAGATTTGCTTCCCAAGAGGAGCCTGCTGCTGAAAACTCCTCATTACACGTCCAGACACCACACAGGAGGGTAAGGAGCTGAGGCCACGATCTCCAATTCCTGTCTTCTAGATTCTAGGGTGCGTACGGGTGTGTGGGTGGGAGAGGGTGGAGGTGTCTGTGGTGGTGGTGGCTCGTGGCGGTGGAGCTGTGTCACTGACAGGCAGTCTATAGCCGGGCCACATTGCTCGTGTTCTGGATCTGAAATTGGGAGCCAGAACACATTCTCTCACATGTAGGGAATGCTGTAGATCAGGAGAAAGTCATAGTAATAGAAATGCATGAGAAGGATGCCTTAAAATAGTAAAATGACTTGTCATTTCCATTAATAGTTTTCAGTCTCTAAAGCCTGATGCATGTCTGTCTTTCCTCCATTTTATAGAGAAAGGAGGGACAAAGTAGAATTCGTAGGCTTCGTTCACAAAGTTTAGAATTCCATCTTCATTATTATGAGGAACCTTGTAAACATTCAGTATCTGATAGGTTTAGATGAAATACAATCACTTTCAATTCAACTGGTAGCACAAAAGTCAGAGCACTCCTCGAATTCCCAGAAATATTCCTATTGGCAAAATAGAAACTCCCCCTATAAAAAGAACACAGGTTTTACTTAACCATAAAACGAGTTTTTGTTCTCAATGTGCACCCATGGCTATCCTGACCTCGGTTGTATGTTAGAAGTGAAACGGTGAAGTGGAAAACCCCCCCTTAAGTCGGGCTTCACTTAAAATAGCAAACTGCAGAAGCTGGAATGTTTCTATTCCCGGAGTCGGTGCTGATGAGCTGGGACAGATGCAGCGACTGGAATGTGACAGGACGGGGAAGGCACAGCTGATTCGCCCCTTTGGCAAGGACACATTCTGGGATCCCAGCTTATTCTGGCGTGAGAGTGACAGTGACACTTTAGCACACATGGCTTTGCAGCTTGCCCTGTGTAGAGTCTCTCCCAGGAGGCAAGGGGAGAAGGCAGCAGAAAAGACAATGTTCTTAAATATAAAGTGACAATTCTTTTCCTATAATCAGTTGTAGGAGGTTTTCATCTGAGAGCTATGTCAGGCCAGGAGGAGCTTCCCTCTAGGGTAGCTCCTCAAAGAGAGTAGAATTACACCACCATTTCTTGTCTGCACCGTCCTCAGCCCAATGGTTCTGGGTCTATTTGGGGTCATGGGTCTTTTTCAGAACCTCATGGAAGCTCTAGGCCCACTCCTCAGAAAGAGACACATAAACACACATGTATAACATGTTTCATAATATTCTAGAAATTTCCATGGAATTCATGGACTCACTTGAAACCCAACCCAGAGCAGGGTTGCTAGATAAAATACAAAACACCCAGACTCCATTTGAATTTCAGATAAAACACAAACCAGTTTTTTGTATAAGGCTGTCCCAAAATACTATAGGAGATATACTTATTCTCAAATATGATTCATGGTTGATCTGAAATTCAAAGTTAACTGGACATCTTGTATTTTTATTGGCTAAATCTGGCAACCTAGACCCCACTGCGTGCCTCCTAGGTGAAGAATCCCCTGTCCCACTTAGTGTATCTGTATCTGATCGAGTTGATCCCAGAACTCTGAAAAACCATATTGAGGGGAGAAAAGATACAGGGCAAGATTTTGACCGTTCTGGCAGCAAAAGTCAGCTGTTTATTCTTAACTCTGTGTAAAGTTTTAGAACTGAAAGGCACACATATGGTTAAACTGATTCCTAATTCATCGATGTTTTGCCATAGGTCTATTAGATGGTTAGAGCAAAAAGAACACTAAAACCTGATTTCCAGTTCCGTGACAACCAGAGAGACGTGAATCTGAAAAATGACATTTCCAACCACCCCCTCCAACATATAAACGCACAAAAGACTAGGAAGAGAAAGAGCTATTTTCCTGAAATTTCAATAAAACCCAAACCAAAAATTTTAGCACTGGATCCTTGTGTCCTGTATCCAGTCTTGGTGAATGGAATTACAGTTAACTTTGTGCATAGTTTCTGTTTACTTTATAAATAAAAGCCAGGCATAAGCCTCTAGCTAAGTTGAACCATATAGAATTAATATTTGTTTTTAAACAAAAATTGATGATTTCATATTCAACCCAACACTTAAAAGGAAGTGCTTTGTGCTCTGATCAACAAATTCATGCAGGATCTCCTTGAGCCTATTTCTATTTTTGGCTTACCCAACCTGTGGGAGTTTTCTATCTTTACTACCTGTAAGAAGATTAAGAAATCCACAGGTTCTGTTTATCCCCAGATTTATTTTACACTCAAAAAGGGAATCCTTTTATTTCAGTGTTTGGAGTTACAAAGAACCATTTCATGTTCTCTGCATCCATATTTTTATTTGACAATCTCAGGCCTGCATCACTCAGTCTCTCTCTTCTCATGCTGGAAAGAGCTAACTTTTTAACCTGCTATAGCTTTTAACCTACCCTGGCTTTAAGGGAGGTGATTACGGGGGTCAGGACTCAGTCTGGGTTTGAGTCTTTGCTCCATTACACATCGCACGCTGGTGTGACCTTGGATATGTTTTTAAACTCTCTCTGAATCTTAATCTCTTCATTTGTAAAATGAACACAATAAAACCATCTTTTTGGATTTCAGTGACGCTTAAATTAAAAAAAAATAATAACAAAGTCATGTAAAGTACTTAACCCAGGGCTCAGCACACAGTAAGTTCTCAATTAATAAATTAATGTAATTATTATTTTAATTAGAAATGGAGGTAACAATTTACAATTAATAGGTAATATAGATTCATGCTTGGTGATTTATATTTAGGAATAATTATTAATGTACTTAAATTTGGCAAAATTCAAAAGACGGTGAAAAATACGATGGCTCACATGACTGCCCAGCTGTTTATTGGATGTCGAATGTATGACACTATCGTAATAGAAATGACACGAGAGCCAAGGTCTATGGTGGACAATAGGAGGAGAGTGTGGAGGTGCCTCTCTATTACCCTTCTATCTAGTTGCTAATGGGCAGCTCTTCCAGGAACCCGAGAGACTGCTCTGGGTAATCCTGGATGGAGCAGAGAGGGGAAGGAGGCTGTCGTGGCTGTGACCAGAGAAAGAGAATTCTCTTGTGTGTTCTGCACAGAATGAAGGGATAGTTTGGAAGCATAGGGAGCCTTCTATAACCCTCTGCACCCTGTGCAAAGTATTTCCTTTCTCCCAAAAAGGGAAGGGGCTGGAAAGGATTTGCAGTGCCTCTAAATAGCTGCTCACCCCCTTACACAACCTCCCCTCAAGCTGGTCCTCTTTCCACCAGAGTCTTACAATAGTAAGGGCTGTGGGGAAAGTGCAAGTTGTATCTGTCTCAGGGAGTGTGTATAGCTCTTCCTTTCTTTGATTTCCGTGGTAGGAGGGCTCCCCCACCCTGCAGCTCACTGGAGCTGGGGGGGGGGGAGGGAGAATCAAGCCTCTTGTGCTGTAAGAAAAACAGAAACAATCTTGAAACTCTCCCAGCCATGGGCACCTCAGCAAGGCTGCGTGCTCCTCACCGTGAGACCATGACCCCAGTCAAAGCCCTACCTCCCACCCCAACAGTAGCCATGGTGACTGCCCAGCTACCAAGCCCAGAAAATCCCCGAGTGGCTGGCCACAAGGCACTCACTCAGTTTAAAAAAAAGAAAAAGAAAAAAAACTTTAAAAAAATAACAATAACTAAAACCCTCATCCAACTCTGAATTAAAACATAAGTGAATCAAGAAGAATGGGAGGCTTTCAAAATTTATTGCTTAATGTCTAGGTTATACTCTAGATTTGTCCAGCTTCAGAGGGGTGACTGGTCCTCAGGCTTCTCTAAGGCGTCTGTGGCGTCCTGATGATTGGAGGAACAGGACACAGACTAAGAACACCTGGGCAGGTGGATAGACAGCCTCACCTCCGAGGCGCACACCTAGGGAAAGGATGTAGTGGAGGCTCTTGTAAAGAACGATTGAATTTGTGAGCATATCTGGGAAAATATGGCCACTAAGAAGTGGAATGTAGGTAAGGCTCTAATTTCAGTGGTCTCTTAATTGGTCTCCTGACTCTTTCTCTCCCTCTCCCTCTCCCAGAGCTAAAGAAGCCAGTTACCTCTATAGAGTGATTTTAAGGGCTCTAAAAGCCCTCTCTTATTTTAAAAATGTATATATTAAAATATTATTTTAAATATTAATAGGAGCCCCTGGCTGGCTCAGTCGGTAGAGCATGTGACCCTTGATCTCAGGGTTGTGCGTTCAAGCCCCACACTGAGTGTAAAAATTACTTGAAAATAAAATCTTTGAAAAAATTAATAATATTAAAATCAGATTAATTGAATTAATTGATATTATTTAAGGAATAAAATGACATATCCATAATAAATAGCTAACCCTTGAACAACACGGGGGTTTGGGGCACCAGCCTCCTGCATAATGAAAAATCTGCATATAACTTTTGACTCCCCAAAAACTGAATTACTGCCATACACAAGTTACTGGAGAAACAAACTCTTTATGCGGAGATGATTAGTGTCACACAGCATGTTGCAACACTTGAGCTCACTGCAATAGTACCAGTGAGTGCTACAAAATTCTTAGGTAGTACTGTATGGACTATAGTTGCTTTTATGCAGTTATGACTTCATACTGTAGCATTACACTTGTTTAAATTTCTCCCAACTATAAATGGTGCCATGCATGGTCTGTAAGTGTTTGTATGCCTACGTTTTGACAAATTATAAATTTTTATAATAGATGTATGCATATCTCATGGTAGTAAATGATAAAATAGACTAGTATCTGTGTACATTTTATGCATTCACGACAGACCAAACTTTTTCTTAATTTTTTCAATATTTCTAGACTACATGGTTCATCTTTTTTTTTCAAATTATTGCAAATCTCTAAAAATATACTTATTGAAAAAAACCTGTGTGTAAGTGGACCCACGCAGTTCAGGCTTGTGCTGTTCAAGAGTCAACTGTATATATATGTGTATGTACATAAAAGGAATAAAAAGTGGCAAAGGGAATAAAAGAAGGAAGGCCTGGAAGAACTACCGATTTCACTGGGGCCTCAGATTGTCCTCTTCCTTCCTGGAGATTTTATAATCCTTCTTGATCACAAAGGAATTTATTGAATCAAAACCCTTCTCAGCATCCAACATCCTTTATATATTGACCTAATATGCCTACCCACTGTCTCCATGCTTTATGTATTGGCCTAAGATGCCCACCCAGGGTCTCCTTCATGACTCAGCTATCAGAGTCTGTGCATACCATGCTGAGTCATGGCTCCCTGCTTCAGCATGAGGCATTTCCTCTACTTCTGATGACCTTCTCCCTCCTGTACCCGCTCCTCTTAAAAATCCTTTGTTTGGTACCAGGACCAGCAAGACTCCTGTTAACTGCAAATCTTCCCATCCCAACACCACTTCGCCAAAAAGATCCGAAAACATACTCTGTATGACTCCAATGCTTTTAGATTTATGGAGACATGTTTTGTGTTCCAGCATAGGGTCTGTCTTGGTGACTGTACCAAGTGCACCTGAGGACAATTTTTATTCTGCATTTGTTGGGTGTAATGTTCTACAAATATCAATTCAGTCAGGGTGATTAATAATGTTCTTCAGATAATCTATACCTTTACTGATTTTTTTGGGGGGGTCTGGTAGTTTTCTTAATGTCTGAGAGACAGTTATGAACATTTTCAAATATAATTGAGGAATTGCCTGTTTCTCCCTTTAATTCAGTCACATTGTTTTGCTTCACATAATTTTGAAAGTCTGTTATTTGCACATATACACTTATATTTGTTATGTCCTGTGATGATTTGACCTTCCAATCATTATGAAATTCCCTCTTCATTGCTGGTTATTGTTTTTCTCGTGAGGTGTATTTCACCTGCATGTTAACATACCCACTCCAGTCTTCTTACGTCTACCATTTCCATGGTAAATCTTTTTATGCCCATTTATTTTTTACCTATCTGTGTCTTTATGTTTATAGTGAGTCTTTTGTAGACAGCATATATTTGGGTCTTGGCTTTCTTATCTGAAAGAATAAGATTTTTCTATTCTATTTTTCTTTTCTATTCTGAGAACCTGTGCCTTTTAATTACAATGTTTCACTCATTAATATTTAATATAATGAGTAACATAATTGGATTTAGGTTTACCATTAAATTATTTGGAGTTTTTTTGTCTCCTCTAATTTTTGTCCCTCTGTTCCAAATTTCCTGCCCTCTTGAATTCCACTTAAATTTACCTATTGGTTTTTCAGCTATACTTTGCATTCTTTAAGTGATTGTTTTAGGGTTCTGCTATCCATCACCATTCATCAGTCACATGTGGCTATTAAGCACTTGAAGTGTAGCTAGTCCAAAATGAGAGCTGTGCTATAAATATAAAATACACCTTGTGTTTTGAAGACTTACGATTAAAAAATGTAAAATATCACATTAATAATTGCTTACCAATTACATGTTGAATTGATAATATTTTATAGATATTAGGTTGAATAAACTCTATTACTAAAATTAACTTCACCTGGTTCCTTTTAGCATTTTAATGTCACTACTGGAATTTTTTAATTATATATGTGACTCATGTTATATTTCTGTTGGACAGCACTACTCTGGAGATTACAATATGCAAAGTTAAACACAGCTATAGAAGTTAATATTTACTACTTCACATAAAATGTAGAAACCTTGCAATGGTAAGATTCACTTACCATCACCCCATCCTTTATCCTGTAATTATCATATGTGCTACATCTAGAAATGTTAGAAACTCCACGAGACAATGTTATCAGTTTTGCTTTGAAGAGTTATATGAATTTTAAAGAAGTTCAGAGGGGGGATAAAAGTATTTTATATGCATCCAAACATTTATTATTTCTGATGCTCTTCATTCCTTTATTCCCCTTTCTGGATCTCTCTTTTCCAGAATTCCCAGCTCACTTTCCAGGGGATGTGGTTGCCACAAACCCTCTGCTTCTTCAATGCAGCGATACTTTCTGTTGGAGTTGTAGCTGCCCTATAAAGTACCAATTGCAGTCTGCTGTTAGGCGAAAAGCCACCCCCCCAAAACAAAAAACAAAATCCACAAAAAACACTCCAAAATCATACAAGGGTAGGGGGACTTATGCTATGCTATTTCTTTTTTCCAACTCTTGACTCCTCTATGAAATTATCCTGTTTTTTCACTCCCTACAGACCCTTGATAGTTTCTCTTACTTCTCTCCCTACCCCCTCCAATTCTTGGCTCCCCACCCTCATCCCCTAGAGCTCCTTCTTAAACTCAAGTGGTCCTTCTTCAGAAGGTGGTCTTCCCAGGAATACTATATGATAGTACTAAAGGCAGAGATTGAGCTAGTTAGCAATCTATCAAACTTAATTATGGATACTTGAGGATACCTAAAATAAGTGTGATATAGGACAATAACAATGTAGAAAAAGAAGATTTGAAACCAAAAAACATACATTAGTGCTCCTATAGTCCACCTTTGGATTCCTTTGGAATTCCCTGCTGGCCCTTTGTCTCCTTAGCCTCATCATATCGCTTTATTGTCAAAGCCAGATTCTCTCTTTTCTCCAGACACCTCAGAATTACACCTTGTCCCTGGAACAAGAATGATTCAGTACAATATACAGTTGTTAAAATAGAGAGATCCTTCTGTATGGAGTTGGTAAATGGGCTAATAAATAGCCAAATAGTTGCTGCCCTGACCTCCCTCTGAATCCCCTTCACCCCTCCATCCTTCCCTGAGAAGCCCCTGGGCCCCACTATCATCCAGCAAACAAAGACTTACACAGAGTCCTCCAGGGAAGGCTCTGGAACCCAGCTCCAGAACTGTGGTCTGTGAATCCATAGTATTTAGTCAGTGTCCTGTTTTATCAGTTGTTGAATATTTAAATACCACCCTGCATGCTGCCAATGAAAACAGGAGTTGCCCCTTATCCACAGGGGGATCTTCCAAGCCCCCTGGTGATGCCTAAATTTGCAGATAGTTCTGAGGCTTAGATATACTATGTTTTTTCCTATACATATATACCTGTGATAAAGTTTATTTTATAACTTAGACATAATAAGAGATTAACAACTATAACTAATAATGCTTCCTGATCACAGCTGACCATGGGAAACCGAGGAAAGCAAAACCACAGATAAAAAGGGGACTACTCTGAAAAAAAAAAGGGAGGGGACTACTCTGATCATGTACTGATAGATAAACAGAATATTTACCATTTCAGACTAAAACATTCATGTTACTCCTCAAGGTCAGGATTTCCTTCAAAATTATGAGTGGTCATGAGCCCTACATCTACATGAATAGAAACTTCTCCAAAGGGGTTCTTCTAGGAAAATAGACAAGGCTTTTCCCAAAGACACATTGGTGCTTCTACTCCATATGGTAGAAACTGATGCTAAAAAAAAAAATTCTGCTGTGCTTGCCTAGTTACTTGTTACCATTTTGTGCTTGTCATGTCTTGTCTGTCTCACATAACTTACATATTGTATGGCTCTATCATTCCCAGCACAGTGCTACCCACACAGCAGTAGGTGTCTGATAACTGCTTGCTGAACAAAATTTTTAAAATTTTCCCCAGAAAAATCCATCACGGGGACACTTACCACCTAAGTCAAATGCATTTGAATATTAAACTGATGGTGGGTTGAAAATCTGTTTCACAAGGTAAGGTTGCATCTGGCATTGCTTGCAAGAAAGAATGAGGAAGGACAAATGGGCTGTAGTTTATAAACAAATATAAATATGAATATGACAATTCGAGTTTAATGAGGAAGACAAAAGCCCTGGCAAAGGGATAGATCTCTGTTCCCTACCTACTGGTTTTCCTTCTTCCACGTGGAAAGGAATAAGGACAAATACAATAGAAAGGTTATAGAATTGGTAAACATACCTTCCAGTAATTAAATGGAAGGGCATTTCGGGAGGGGCAGTCAAAGCCAAGTTTTACCCTTCAGGATGAACTCAGCAGTGTGACTTAAAAGGACACATACACATACATACACACCCCTCAAGAAAACGATAAAACACCTAAATACCTAAATGTCCATCAGTAGAAGAACAGCATAAGTTTTGTATATCTTTAGTATGCAACTATTAGAATGATGCGAATTTATGTGTGTAGCGATATGGAAGGAGGTACATTAGTTACTGCTAGGCGAACAAACCAAACTGCCCAATAATAAAGCATAAACATGCTTTGATGCAAGTTCTCATAGAGTGGTATGCTGGAGCTGATTTGCACTGGCTCATGAGGACAATTGTTACATTTTCAGGAATTTGACAGGCTGGTTGTTAAGCAGTAGATAGCTTAAAATCAGCTACAATGAGTGTATTTGCACCAAAGAAATCTATACCTTACAAGGGGCGCTTGGGTGGCCTAGTCGTTAAGTATCTGCCTTCGGCTCAGGTCGTGATCCCAGAGTACTGGGTTCGAGTCCCACATCGGGCTCCCTGCTCGGTGGGAAGCCTGCTTCTCCCTCTCCCCCTGCTTGTATTCCCTCTCTCACTGTCTCTCTCTCTGCGTCAAATAAATAAATAAAATCTTAAAAAAAAAAAAGAAAAAGAAATCTACACCTTACAAATAAGGGCTCCCCACCCCCAGCCTCGCCTTAGAGAACTGGTTTATCAGCACACCACTGTTAAAAATGTGCAGATAAGAGTTTGTATAAGCATAGCTAATTATCTGGGATAATATATACCAAATTGTGAATTGTTAAATTTACACATACTGATTTTATAATCTTTTTTGAAAAGATTTTATTTATTTATTTGACAGAGAGAGACACAGCCAGAGAGGGAACACAAGCAGGGGGAGTGGGAGAAGGAGAAGCAGGCTTCCCACCCAGCAGAGAGCCTGATGTGGGGCTCAATCCCAGGACCCTGGGATCATGACCTGAGCGGAAGGCAGAGGCTTAATGACTGAGCCACCCAGGTGCCCCTGATTTTATTATCTTAAAAATGAAAAGAAAAAAAAAAGAGTAATTTCACAAAAAAGTGAATGCTACCATGCTGTAAGTAAAATCTACTGAAAAGTCCAAGTTATCTTCTGATAACTATGCTCAGTATTTTGAAAAATTCTAAAACAATTCTAAAACAATTTAATCAATGATATTTTAAGGGTTCTGCATGTATTTGCTAAACTTAATATATCAAGTCTGTTTAATACTAAGGTGGTTCAGACCACTTCATACAGGTTTAAAAACTGGTTCAAATATTGGGGCACCTGGGTGGCTCATTTGGTTAAGCATCCAAGTCTTGGTTTTGGCTTAGGTCATGATCTCAGGGTCCTGAGACTGAGCCTGTGTTGGGCTCCGAGCTGGGTATGGAGTCAGCCTAAGATTCTCTCTCTCTGCCTCCCTCTGCCCCTTCCCTAATCACTCGTGCTCGCTCTCTCTCTCTCTAAAAACAAACACACAAAAAACTGGCTCAAATATTTATAACACAGATAATAGAAAATGGTTACTATCCATATAAATATATCTTTATGAGGATATATCTGTATGAGCACATTCATACATTTAGATTTAATGTCAAAGCAAAGACTATATCCATCATACTCTCATCAACAATGTATGGACAGTACCACAGCAAAATCTGATATTGCGAATACTAAAAAATATTTTAACCATCTGATAAGCAAAACGTATCCACAAAAAAATAAAAAGATCTCTGTATTTCAGTTGACAGTTCCCTGATTACAGTTTAGCTTTTAAAAAATGTGTTTATCAACTATTTGTATTTTATTTTCTGTGAACAACCTAGTTACCTAGTCACAGTCTTTGATAACATTTAATTGAATTACCTTTTCCTTATTAATTAATTGTTGGAGCTCTTTAAACATGTCAGTTAACCTTTTGTCTGTCAAGAGTGTTACAAACATCTTTCACTATCAATTGCTTGTCTTTTAATAGTTGATATTGTTTTATAGAAGTTTTGGGGTTTGTTATTGTTTTTGTTGTTGTTATTGTTTGTATTCAGATATTTCAGTCTTTTTCCCTATGGCTTCTGGATTTTGGGTTATGCTTACGAGGGCCTTTCCTACCCTAAAATTAAAATAAACAAACAAAAACCTACTTGGTTCTAGTTTTTGTGTATGATGATTTAGCAATTTAGGAAGTTATTTTAGTGACTACATAGAGTAGAAATCAGTTTAACCAATGTATCGCTACAAGTCCTTACCCATTGATTTTTAAGTTCCACATTTATTCTGATATACACACACACACACATTTTACATGGATTCCTGAATTTTAGTATTTTTTTAAGGAAATCTTCAGAGTTATAATCCACTTTTTTTTTTTACAGGAGAGTAAACCCTTCAAGCGATGTTTAACTACAATTCTATAGTTGCTGTACAGCTAGATCAGAGACTATTTGCTCATTTCTGCTGTATCAAATGACTTGGCAATATAGGTATGGAGAGGTCACATATGATAATATAAATCTTTCTAGAATTGTCTTCAGTGCTTGATGCTGAAGTAAACCATCAATAAAATGTACATTTAGTTTAATGTAAATCTTTAAATCCCCTTTGAGGTTTAATCTACATTATGTCATTTAAAAACTATTATGAAAAAGAACAGTTTCTCAGTGTAGCATTTCAAAGTCCAAAGCGCCATTAAAATAAAACCATGCCTTTTTTTTTTTAGCAAAATCTTGCCCGTGACAGCGTGTTTGCCAACATGGCCCCCAAAAAGAAGACTGTCAAAAAGAGCAAAGGAGATATCAATGAAATGACCATAATCGTAGAAGACAGCCCTCTAAACAAACTGAATACTTTGAATGGGCTCCTAGAGGGAGGCAATGGCCTTAGCTGCCTTTCTTCTGAATTAACTGATGCTTCTTATGGCCCCAACCTCTTGGAAGGCTTAAGTAAAATGAGGCAGGAGAACTTCCTTTGCGACCTAGTCATTGGCACCAAAACGAAGTCCTTTGATGTTCACAAGTCAGTGATGGCTTCATGCAGTGAATACTTCTACAACATCCTAAAAAAAGACCCATCTACCCAAAGGGTGGATCTCAATGATATCTCACCACTGGGCCTGGCTACTGTCATCGCATATGCCTACACTGGAAAGTTGACACTCTCTTTGTATACCATAGGAAGCATTATTTCTGCTGCTGTCTACCTTCAGATCCATACCCTTGTAAAGATGTGCAGTGATTTTCTGATACGAGAGATGAGTGTTGAGAATTGCATGTACATTGCTAACATTGCTGAAACATACTCCCTGAGAATTGCAAAAGCAGCAGCCCAAAAATTTATCCGGGATAACTTCCTTGAATTTGCAGAGTCAGATCAGTTTTTGAAACTTACGTTTGAGCAAATTAATGAACTTCTTATAGATGATGATTTACAGTTGCCTTCTGAAATAGTAGCATTCCAGATTGCAATGAAATGGCTAGAATTTGACCAAAAGAGAGTGAAATACGCTGCAGATCTTCTGAGCAATATCCGCTTTGGTACCATCTCTGCACAAGACCTGGTAAATTATGTCCAGTCTGTACCAAGAATGATGCAAGATGCTGATTGTCACAAACTTCTTGTAGATGCTATGAACTACCACTTACTTCCATATCATCAGAACACATTGCAGTCCAGGCGCACGAGAATCCGCGGGGGCTGTCGAGTCCTCGTCACTGTTGGGGGACGACCAGGCCTTACTGAGAAGTCCCTTAGTAGAGACATCCTCTACAGAGACCCTGAAAACGGATGGAGCAAGCTTACGGAAATGCCAGCCAAGAGTTTTAATCAGTGTGTGGCTGTGATGGACGGATTTCTTTATGTGGCCGGTGGTGAAGACCAGAATGATGCAAGAAATCAAGCCAAGCATGCGGTCAGCAATTTCTGCAGGTATTTGATCCTTTATTAGGAACTGAAATCGTTCAATATTATGAGGAAATTGCTATGACATAGAAGTAAATGAGTCCTGCCTGTTAGCTTAGTTCACTGGCTCAGTAAATCAATAATAATAATAATGCCACATTACATATATACAGTCCACATTACATAAAGTATATGCATATATAGAATGCACTCCAGATTTCTAAATAAGCCTATGAAATGAGCTGGGAAAATGTGGTTATTCTGATTTTACATGGGAGAAATCTGATACCCAGACAAGTTATACCACAAGTGAGGGGTAATTCATATTCTCTCATTCATAGTAAGATGCCCTTCACAGTACACTGTTTTTCTGAAAAGAAACTGGGTACAAATTTAGTTTTTAACACTGAGTGGTAAGAAAGGTCAAAATAATACAGACTTTCTTTTAAATGACTGTTACTCATGACTGTCATTGGTAATTGGCAAATACAATGAGGTCATTAAAAATGTGGCAGGTCATTAATTCTAAATATTTTTTGAAGAATGAATAGTATAAAAAATGTCAATATCTTTGATGCATGTAGAAACAGGGTATATCTTTCAGAAAATGGAATTTGAATGCTATGTTGTTTGTGTATATTTATAATAAAAACACTTTCATATATATGAAATGTCAGGGAGTCATGCTTATATCGTGGTAGAAGTACAAAATCAAACATAACTGATGAGCAAGATCTGAAAATTTAGAAAGTATATCACAAAAAAATATTCTTTATTATTTCATTATATGTCTGTGTGTCATTTAAATGAATCCAAACAGTTAACCGATTTTTGTCCTTTAATATGTAACTATAGTTAAGTTTTGATTTGGAGGTTAAAAGGGACAAAAATGAAGGAACATCAAACTAACGCAGGGAGGTCTGTGTTTACAATATTTTGGAACTGTGTAAACAGTTAAAACAGGTTTTCTAGAACTGATTATTTCTCTCCTGCTGATAGCTCTGTTAAGTATTCAAGTAACTGTTTTTGCAGTATTGATTTCAGTACTTGTGATATAGTAACTGTAATACAGAACACTGAAAAAATAGATCTCTAAACTGAAAATTCTTATGTATGGATAAGTGCTAGAAAATAGAGAAATACTGAAAGTTAAGGCTCTTGGTGATGCTTTTGGACATGATTTCCATTGATCTCATTCTAAGGAGATGGTAGAAGACTTGGTTGAGTGACTTAGCTTTAGTCTTGCAGTGGCCAGGTGAGGTGTATGAATGAGAAGGTGTCTGTGACACGTGGAGAAGTCCAATTAGCCAACTCCTACCTTAATTAAGCAGTAAGAATGAGCCGGGGATGGCTGGTGTCTGAAGATGTGTGGAACTGACTTAAATATGGCAGTGTTCCCTTTCTGATTGCCACAAATACTCAGCTGCCACCTGCCTGCCCCACAAGCACGTCTCCTAAACCCCCCGCTCCCCACCCCGCCCGATGATGGACAGTGTGGAGTATGGAAGAAGAGGGACTGACCGGTTGGTCTCTGTGGGGGTTCCTCCAAGACGCCCCATCAAGGCAGTGGTTTTATAACCGGGAGGAGGGGGAGTCACAAGGCCCGTCTTGTCTTTATCCAGTGTCACACTTTTTCACTGGCTGAGAAACGAACCCCAGCCTCCAGGTGAGGACCTGCGCTCTGGCTCTGCGCCTAGCGTAGCCTCCCGGCCCTGAAGAGTGTCACAGTTGCCACGCTGTGGTTCGTGGAGTCACGTGGGTTCCCTGGCTGCCGCCGACAAGGCTGTCACGCTTGCTCTGCCATTTTCAGATACGACCCCCGCTTCAACACCTGGATACACCTGGCCAACATGACCCAGAAGCGCACGCACTTCAGCCTGAGCGTGTTCAACGGGCTCCTTTACGCCGTGGGCGGCCGCAACACCGAAGGCAGCCTGGCCTCGATCGAGTGCTACGTGCCCTCCACCAACCAGTGGCATCCCAAGACGCCCCTGGAGGTGGCGCGCTGCTGCCACGCCAGCGCGGTCACCGACGGCCGCGTGCTGGTGACCGGCGGCTACATCGGCAGCGCGTACTCGCGCTCCGTGTGCGCCTACGACCCGACCCGCGACTCGTGGCAGGAGCTGCCGGGCCTCAGCACGCCCCGAGGCTGGCACTGCGCGCTCACGCTGGCCGACCGGGTGTACGTGATGGGCGGCAGCCAGCTGGGGCCGCGAGGGGAGCGCGTGGACGTGCTGACCGTGGAGTGCTACAGCCCGGCCAGCGGCCAGTGGAGCTACGCGGCGCCGCTGCTGGTGGGCGTGAGCACGGCGGGCGCCTCGGCGCTGCACGGCCGCGCCTACCTGCTGGGGGGCTGGAACGAGGGCGAGAAGAAGTACAAGAAGTGCATCCAGTGCTTCAGCCCGGAGCTCAACGAGTGGACGGAGGACGACGAGTTGCCCGAGGCCACCGTGGGCGTGTCCTGCTGCACCCTCTCGATGCCCAACAGCGTGACCCGGGAATCCCGAGCCAGCTCGGTGTCCTCGGTGCCAGTCAGTATCTGAACCCAGGTAGACGCGGGCACGCAGGAAGGGCAAATAGGCGTGCGGGGGCTAGCGGAAAGGAAAATATAGAACATTTACTACAATGATTGTATCTAACGCTGTACCGAGGCGTCGGTCTTGGTAGCTTTGAATTCCTGGTATGGCGGGCGTAATCTACCTCTGTCTTTTTCTTTTTTCTTTTTTTTTGAGCTGACTACGGGGCCCTGGCCAACAAAGAAAAGAAACCATTTATTTCAGCGGCCACTAGGTGGCAGACAGAATTCGTCGTAGGCACTCTTCCCACCGGGGGTGTTCCCTTAATGGACAACGGTTACACCCACATTGGAGATTTTTCTTCTACCCTTTAGTACACATGAAGCTTATGTGAGTAAGCGGTTTCATGTACGAAAGTTTATCTTCTTCTCTGGTCTTTTTCTTTAGGAAATTGAAAGTATTCATTTTAGCTTATATTTTGAAATGGAAGTCCATCTATCTATGTCCATAAAGATTAAATTCTGCATTTAAATGCAGTTTCTTTTTCTATACACGACTGAGTAAAGAATATTGAAAGGCGTCCCATTATAAAGTCATAAAGCTTAAAACAAGTTGGACTGGAAAGAAACAGGGATTCCATCCTGGGACTGTCACACTGATCCCTTTGGTTTACCCCTTAATTCTCCTCTTCCTCTGTGCCTCAGTCCCCAGGGTATTTGCTATCGAAAAATACTTGCTCTCAAAGAAGAAATTGCTAGTCATTTAGTTTATGGTGTAAATTTCAGTCATTGTGTTGTTTCTCCTAGAAGTATTTGCACTTTAACCTTTGTCCCCTATTAAAGTAATTGCCAGTATCATGGGAGTCTTTGACCTTAAAAAGATGCAGCCTTGACCCTAATATAAGCCTCAAGAAGAACACTAAATAAAACTATGGCCATAGGACTATTAACTTAAAGCCATATGTATATAGCCCGAAGGTTATACAACTGATAACAATAATTTGATTTCCCCCATTTTTTATATATATAGATGAGAATGAAGGGAACATTTGGAATTCTTGGGTTTGGCAATAACAGGATGAATGGCTTCTCCTGTTGGTAAATGTCACTGTTGCCCATTTCACAGCAATTCTCCTGATTTCTTAATTAAAACTCTAACACATTCATTTCACATGGGAGTATTAATGCCCATTCTGTTCTATATGTTTTAACTTCATCTGCTCCAGGTCAGCTTTACAAATTAAAATGTATCCACTGGATATCATTTTTCTTATATATTTGCCAAATTTTAAAGCAAGGGAATGATTGTAGTAAATGATACATATTTTCCTTTCTTATAATTTATCACTCTATTCTTTGTGGTTTATTTGTTTTGGAGATGTGGCCCGTCAATTATGGGTTATGTGCAATTGGGTTTTGAAAAATAAAACTATTTAAATGGTTAAACATGAGATATATGGAAATCTAACTGGGTTTTCATTAATCCCGTTTCTCCTACTTTGTGTAGCTAGGTTATTGCTAGAGTTACAATATTTATATTTAAAATATTTTATTTGAACTGTGAAAAGTGGTTCATATAGTACACTTTGTGGAACAATTTTATATCATTGCCCCTTATGAAAAGTTCAGTCTCTGTGTATTTAACAGCAACACTTGGTAAAGCCTATAACACTGTAAACTAAGAACAAGGCATTATTAATGTAAAAACACTGGGCTGTTTCCTCATCACGCACAGCACATTCGAAGCTTCTCCAAGTAGGAAGCAGGTCGAAAGGCACCTGCTCCCTTGACTCCTCTGTCCACACTGGAGAAAAAAGCTGTGTGAGAAACCAGTTTATGGAACAAGTTAAATCATTGAGGCCCTTAAGCTCTCAGTGTGCAAACTATAGATAATTTTTGTCCTTGCAGCATGATTGGTAAAATAAACTTCATTTTTAATGACTTAGTTTGGCCACAACTGACAAAACCTATGTGAGAGTGGCTATGACATATTTTAGTTGGTATAAATGTATATTCTTATACAATTGAGCAGCCTATAGTATATTATAAATTTTGAGAGGAAAAAAGGTGATTTATTGTGGGTCACAGGTCATAAGTGGGCAAGTAGGCATAATTCCTGATGTACGATAGTAGATGTGTCTCCCATTGAGATTATAGAGGTTTTGCGAAATGGAGGACCTAAGGCTTGAAATGAAATAGGAATCAATCGGGCGCCTGGGTGGCTCAGTGGGTTAAAGCCACTGCCTTCGGCTCAGGTCATGATCCCAGGGTCCTGGGATCAAGGCCCACATCGGGCTCTCTGCTCAGCGGGAAGCCTGCTTTCTCCTCTCTCCTCTCTCTCTGCCTGCCTCTCTGCCTACTTGTAATCTCTCTCTCTGTGTCAAATAAATAAGTAAAATCTTTAAAAAAAAAAAAAAAGAAAGAAATAGGAATCAATCAGTTGTAACACNGTAATCTCTCTCTCTGTGTCAAATAAATAAATAAAATCTTTTAAAAAAAAAAAAGAAAGAAATAGGAATCAATCAGTTGTAACACTTTATCTTGGAAGAATGAGGAGAGATTGAAACTAGAGGATTTTTCAGCCTTCAGAGCTTGGTAAGAAGTTGCACACAGATTTGGCAGTGGCTTTCTAGACATCAGAGTGAAGATGTGAGCTGGATAAATCGTTTGAAATGACCATGTAACGTATTTTCTACATTGTTTATCTGAAGACTCCGAAAACACACCCATCGGGGCTTATCAGGTTCCTGGGTGCACTGCTGTTCTATCTTCTGTTTCAATAATTAGGTCAACAAACAAAGACCGTATGAATTTAGAATCCTCGAATTTCTGGCATAGCAAATTGATAGGGAACATGGAACATAAGGGTGGTCGAAGGTGTTCAATGCTGTAACATCTCTCACTGACAACTGAAAGACATGGAGGTCTATAGATTCAAAACAATGTGTGTCCCATTTCATGTGTTGGAGCCATTGCTTCTAGAAAATATGACGGTTTGTCCATGTTTCCCGGCTGGAAAACAACTTCATATTAATGTGTTTTAAGCTGACATTTAGTTACACTCCCAGCCTCAGGATCCAACCCTGGACCACCTTTTATTTTTCCGAAAGTAAAGGATATATTATTTTTGTAATGTGTATTATTTTTGTAATTGCCAAGTCCAGCGATTAAATAAAAGCATCAGTTCATCAGAGCAGTAGCAAGTTCCTCAGCCGCTGAAGTGATAAGCTTTCTTTTTCTGAATGGGCCAGAGACCTGATGTGCAAGTCTCGAGGAAGCAAGACTTTAATGTAGTCTGTCCACTTTTAGTTAGACTCTTGGTGCTCTGCTGTCGTCCCTGATGCACTAGTTGCTTTAAGTGGCTTGGGATGAGTTTTATGTTTACTTCTTCTGGTGTAAGACTGGTTAAGTCTAGAAAGTCGGTGATGGTACAGATTAATATAATTCTAATCGGTGGTTCAGTGGTAGTGGGGTGTTACGAGTGAAGAGGTATAACTGGGGAAAGAAGGAAGTGAGAAAGTACTAAATGGTTCTGATTCAAGGCGGAGCAGCAAGTATAGTAAGTGTATTTTACCAACACAGGTGAAACTAGAGGCTTCCCTGGAAATATGTAAGTGTTACAAGGTCGATTTTTCGCTGGTTATCTTGGCCAAATATCTTCAGAAATTGATCCAAGATACTAGATAAAAGAAACTAGAATCACTTCATTTAGTCTTTTTCCCCTGAGTTACAAAGAAACACGTTTAGGTAATCTTCTTTGAAGGACTCTTCTGCATTCTTTTCTGAACGAATGTTCTGTGAATGAGCTCCGACCTCATCCAAGCCGCTGACGAATACGTTCTCTAGCACAAGACAGCATTACAAGGAATTATTTTTCAGTATGTCTCTTCAGACCATTAAAAACTACAGCATAATCACCTAAACACTCCTCCGTGGTAATTATAAGAACTAAAGATCCTAAAACATTAAAGATTTACCCCCCAGCACATTCAGAGGGTAAAGACCACCTAAATTTCCCTCCCAGAGAATTTGAGATAAAAATACTTGCCTCGGACACTCCTTTAAAAAAAAAAAAAACAACTTTGTATTTATTCAGCAAATTCTCGCAAAACAAATTTTTTGCTTAAAACATTCTGTTATATAAGGAACAACAAACTAAAATGTATGTGATATCTGTATCCTCATCACTATCAATAAAGCTGTATTTAGTAAGAGCTTAGTCAATGATCAAATGTGGGTAGCTTTGCAGTGGCCTTTGTGTGATGATTGGGGTGTTTGGTTTTCTCCTCTAGTTAGTTTTCATGATGATTCACCTCAACAAAATACAACAGCAATGAAAGAGATGACAAATAATTGAAGAGCTGTTCCAATAGCTTGCAGACTAGTAAAAAAAATGTATAAAACGTCAATAGTGACTTGCTTGTAACTCAGACAAAAGCCTACGTTTGGCCTATCTCAGCAGTGACCACTTAGAAATCACAGATTAAGTGTGGTCATTTCTAACCTCATTCCCGCCCTGACCACAGCCAACCTGGCGCAGAACGGACTCGGGTTCATCATCACTTGAAATGAAGCTATATTTTTGGAGATGAAATCATATTGCTGTCCCGGCAAACCCTCACTGCCTTAACCCTTCCACCTCGCCTTCCAAATGAGCAAAGGAAATGTAACCCACATAAGATGCTCAAACTTTGACCTAGTAGTTAAAGAATAACAGTTGAGGCGGTCATTTCTAGAAAATTCTAAATGGTAGCAATTACTTTTTCTTAAACTTCTCCAAGCTTTGTAATCATGAAAAGAGATTAGAATGGTCCCCACACAGAAGCAAGCTGGTGCCACATTCCCAGTTTTGAGCATGTTGGCAGGAGCCCCAGAGTTTCCTTGAGTTCTCTTTGAACTCCCACATCTAGAACTCCAAGCTTCCCACAGGTCTCCACCCCCTCCCACATTCACATACTGTCTATCCAGTTCTCGGCACATGTGAAATTATTTAATGACACGAATGACATCTAAGCTACTCCAGGATGTAGCAAAGAAATAACCATTTTGCACCTACTGTGTTTGCCAAATTTGATAGAAAGACTAGCGACAAATATCAAGATATTCAAGATATGTTGATATCTTGATATTCAAACCCACCTCTAGGCTTTTTCCCCATCAGGGTGATAAGAAGTGCATTAGGAAGTCCACTTCAGGAAAGGGGACAGGCCTTGAGGGAAAGAGGGTATCCAGCCCCTGCCCTCTGGGAATACTCCACTCAGCCCCTCTTTTTTCCTTTCCAGCCACATTCACAAGTTGGGTTACGAACGTAGGTGTGTGATGAATTATTCCTTACACCAGTGCCAGTCTTCCACCCAGTTTCAGACCAGACATGCTCCTTAGAGAGTGGTGAGAAAGGGAGGCACTTTTTCCTAACCTTTGGACAAATGTAGTAGCTTCTGGTTAGCCAGCCAAAAATCCTATATTGCTTCTCTTCTTATTCCTTTCAGAGAAGCACCTTTTAAAGTCAGGCTGACTCAGGTCTTGCAGAAACGACCGTTCAGATTTTGCCTCAATATTCAGTCATAGCTATAGAAGCAATGTTCAAAAAAGGCCTTTTATTTATTATTTATTTATTTATTTATTTATTTATTTAATATTTTAGTTACTTATTGTCAGCGAGAGAGAGAGAGCACAAGCAGGGGGAGCAGCAGGCAGAGGGAGAAGCAGCCTTCCTGCTGAGCAAGGAGCCCAACATGAGACTCAATCCCAGGACCTGGGATCACGACCTGAGCTAAAGACAGACACTTAAGCAAATGAACCACCCAGGTGTCACCAAAAAAGACTTTGAAAATTACTATTTCTCTCACTGGGATGGGGTGATATATCAAAAGGGAAGAAACAAGACTATGATTTTGTAACAAACATGTCTCTGTACCCCAGTCCCACCATCGCAGCATGTACCCACAAGAGAGAAGTGCCTGTGATATGAATGAAGGACTTAGCATCTTTGTATCTGGCTGGTTTTGCTTTGTGCTCACCTTTAGGTTATCCCCATAGGCTCTGCATTCAGAAATTCTTTTTCCGTCTTGAAGACATCATTACCTTCAGTTAGAGGGGGAAATTGAGCAGGATCCATTTTTGGTGAGCCAGGAATGAAGCAACTTATGTCAGTTCTGCCTATGTCACTTTGGCCAGAACTGGGCATCTGGCCATACCTAGATGCAAATGGAGCTAGAGAAGAAGACTTTAAGTGAACCCAAGAGGAAGAAGAAAGGATTTCATATAGCATCATTGAATGATTACATTTTGGAAACCACTGCTCCCATCTTCCTTTCTGGTTGCACATTGAATGATTACATTTTGGAAACCACTGCTCCCATCTTCCTTTCTGGTTGCCTATAGAGCAAAGAGCTTCTCAGGCAAACTGCCTGCCCTCAGTCTCTGGGTCCGAGTTCTCCTCTTTTCCTTTCCTGGCTCGTAAGACTTGCACTCAGCTCCTCTAGTGTGTCTTGCCTTTTCCCTTCTGAAGGACAAGCCCAAACAACTCTTGCAGCCTTTTCTCGATTCAGGGCACTTATAGGTCTACAGCATACATTAAATTTATTCAGTAAGCCTGCAGTGTTGGTGCAAATCTTGTTCCCACAAACCATCAGGGAAATCCATCCAGTATCAGAATCACCCCCTCATCCCTCCCTCCTTGGGTCTCCCTCTCCCTCTACTTCTAGAATACTCTAAACTCTTCCTGACTTTTACCTCTCCTGAAACATATTGACTATAAATCATACATCTGTGACTAAATTCTTCTCACTCCAGCTGTAGGATCCAGACATGTGATGTAGTTTAAAAGAGACAATGCAAGGATCTATTCTTAATCACCGTAAGAAGAGAGGATTCCTCGGGAGAGAGAGAGAAGGAAACTGAGATGGCTGTAAGCTGACTCCCAAGTCTTCTTCCCTAACCTTTTTTTTCCCCTAACCTTTATAGGATGTGTGATGTAGGTGTGTGATGAATTATTCCTTATGCCAATGCCTATCTTCCATCCAGTTTCAGACCAGACAAGCTCCTTAGAGAGTGCAGCCTCTCCATTAGTTGCAGAGTTCCAAGTTGAGAAGTGTTTTATTCTATCACAATTTTGCACCTGGGTAACAAAGGAAATTCTGTATGCAAAAAGAATGCTTTCCTTGTATAGCGAATGTTCACTGAACGTAACTGTGTACCAAGCACACTGTTGGAATACTGTCATGAAAAGGTGCTGTGTTTCCCCGGGGCAAGTGAAGAACCAGAATCCCCAGGGTAGACCGCTGTCTAAAGGACCCTGACATTCAGGCAGAGCCAACCCCACAAAGTGCAATTACATTCACAGGCATTTACTTCTTGCCAAGCTCTGTGCCCTCTAGGTCCAGTGAGGAAGAGAAAAATAAACCCGACTTAGAGCCTGCCCTCAAGGAGCTTAGTGGTAAAAGTTTTTCTAGTTGACTCCATTTGGAGTTTATTCTCCTTTTGTTTTCTAGCCCCAAGCCTTGGATCCTGCTCTTTCTCTGCCCTGCTCTGTACTCTAGGAGGCTGACCCCGGGACTCAGATCCTTTGTTCCACAGGTTGTATTTACCCTGTGGGAGGCATCAGGAGAAGGTAGAGGGCCAAAGAGAGTGCTTGGGCTTCAGCACCGCCCTCTGGCCAAGCCAGGAACTCTCCAGCTACAGCTCCTGCTGGGCAGGCCTGCCTCCCGGGCTCCCCCTCCCCTCACGGAGTCACACCTGCCACTGGGGGTGGGAAGGGAGGGTGTTTTCTTGCTGCTCTGGGTGTGTTCTGCCACCCCTTTTAGAATCTGCTCTTTAAAAGTAAGAACCCTGTCTGCCTTGGTCTCTGCTATACCTCGGGTGTCTAGAACAACTGCTGGTGTACAGGAGGGGATCGGTCTTTTTCATTGAGTGAATGAATGAATGAATAAATGAAGTGATAAAACCATCATGACTTCCTGCTTTCTAGATTCCTGTTCCAATATTACTCATTTATTTAATCAATACTTTCTGCGCAGCTACTCTATTCAAAGCTCTTTCCCTTACCCCAGGAAGACGTGAGCACAAATAACACAACCATGGTAATTAGGTCTTCTCCAGACCAGTGGAAGCTAAAAGTTACATTGCCAAGAAAGAGTACAGGTGGAAGGAATTATCCAACCAAACCTTGACCGTACATTTCTGTTCCTAAAGAAATCTATCAGAAGATTGATAATATTTCTAGAGTTATTATTATTATTATTAAATTTTTAAAAATCACTTGTTTTCTCTAATTGCTAGATCTTCAAAAGCAGTGTGGGACTTGTTGCAGCATTTAGCTGGCGAGTGTTTCTTTTGTCATATTTGATGTCAATATTTAAATTGTTTTTTCATATGTTTAGTTATATATATATGTACAAACATTTGATAGACTACATGTAGGTATTTATGTATATATTTGCATACATTCTATCAAATGCTATGCGTATATCTATGTACACATATCTATATTTAGTAAGCACTAAATAAACACCAGCTAAATGCTGAAACTAGTCCTATTTGGAATAAGATCCAAAACAGGATCCAAAATAGGATCCACGTGCCGCGTGAGGATCCAGGTGAGAAGATGGCCTTCTGTAACCCAGGAAGACTGCCTTCACCCAGAATCCAGCTGCCCTGGGGTCCTTATTTCAGACTTTGGAGCCTCCAGAACTGTGAGAAATGTAAGCCCCTGGTCTTTGGTATTTTGTCACAGCAGCGTCAGCCCACACCGATTAAGAGATCTAGAGAAGGAGATAAAGAGATAGGGACAGAGGCCTAGACATATCTATATTTATATCTTACCTTGTCGTCACATGCTTGCACTCTGAGATTTATAGCTGTTCTCATTTCATCTCCTACTTTACATGAGAGCTAAACGAGTTGATAGGTAATGTTCATCTCTTTAACTACTTTTTTTTTAAGATTTTATTTATTTGAGAGAGAGTGAGCAAGAGAGAGAGCGTGAGCAGAGGGAGGGGCAGAAGCAGAGGGAGAAGCAGACTCCCTGCTGAGCAGGGAGCCTGACTCTGGGCTCAATCCCAGGACCCTGAGCTGAGCCAAAGGCAGATGCTTAACCGACTGAGCCCCACCCCGGGCGCCCCATTTCTTTAAATACTTCTTGAGGGCAGCCATGTTCCTGACCACATGGAGGAACGTGAAAAGTTTAGAGCCTACCCATTGACACCCAGAGGACTTCTCCCAATTCAGGAATAGGAGATAGAAGGAGTGGGGCGCCTGGGTGGCTCAGTCATTAAGCATCTGCCTTCGGCTCAGGTCATGATGCCAGGGTCCTGGGATTGAGCCCAATATCAGGCTCCTTGCTCAGCGGGAAGCCTGCTTCTCCCTCTCCCACTCCCCCTGCTTGTGTTCCCTCTCTCACTGTGTCTCTCTGTCAAATAAATAAATAAAATCTTTAAAAAAAAAAAAAAGCTAGAAGGAGGGACTCAGAGAGCAGGGCACTAGCAGCCCGAGCCCTGGCCCCGTTCAGAACCCCCAGACCCACCTCCATCCGAGGTTCTCTCATTTCTTTCAAAGTTAAGGATACCGAAGACAAGGCAGAGTCCTGGGTGATAGACAGTAAGGCTCTGGGTCTAAGTGGACCAGAGATACTAGGAGAGCGAGATGTTATATTAAAAAGATAAAAAGTGGCAAACTCAGTTGCAAGGGGGATCTTCCCGTTGTTCTTCAGAGACACTACGCGGAGGCACACTTCTGAAGGTGATGTGTGGCCGGCGGACCGACCCCGTGCACACTTGGGAGCCATGCTCTGAAGGTGGCAGTGCCATTGGAAGAGTCTCCCCATGGAACGCTTGCATTGAATGGGGACAAACTGGCTCCATCAAAAATCCATGAAATATGAAGACATGTCAGCTCCCCCCTTGATTTCTCCCGAATTTTCCCAGTTGAAATCCAGCTCAGTAAGTTAGTACCTTTGGTGAAGCCCTCTGCCCCTGCCTCCATTGACCAAACACAACAGAGAGAGGGCGCCCTAAGGGGTGGGAGGTCCCTGTGATCACTGTGGACAGACCAGAGTTCCGGGCTGCAGAAGGAAACATTAAATCAGAGGAGTGAGCCTCCCCCAGGGATTTGGGTGTGTGAGCCCTCTACTTCAGGGTGTGCCACCAGTCAGCCCTGACATGCGGGCACTGGGGTCTGGAGCAGCACTGCTTTGATGCCTCCCAGGTGTGCTGCTGGGCTTTTGCTGTAGGTTTGCAGGGAGAGCTGAAAGAGGCGAGTGCTCACAGGCTGGTCTCTGGCAGCATCAGCCTTTTCCCTTCTGCAACGCCCCCCGCCTTGCAACCTCCCACCCCCCAGTGCACCATACAAACAATTTCTTTGTGCACTTTCTCTTTCCTTGGGCAGAGCAAAGTTAGACAACCCTGTTGTACGAAATCTGGCCTCCCACCTCCCTGTCCCACTAGTGGTCTGTCCCAGATGGAGGCAGGAGGGGTTTGGGTCAGAGGTGGAACAGTCTGCAGGTTCTGTGCCAGCAGTAGTGGCTAAGGACACCAGCAACCAGAGGTGGCACTATAGTACCCTTTGGAGGGACAGAGGGCCTGCCAACTGGCACAACAATGACCTTCCAGCAGTCCTGAGCAGCTGTGCTGGCCTCAGCCAGGCCTGCCCGGGAAGCTGGAGACAATGCCCAATTCTCTCTGGGTCTCCTGGTGATTCTGGTATTTGCTTTTTATAATAAAGAGCCCGTGTGCTTTATTTTATTTTTTTTATTTACTCTTTTTAAATTTTTTTTTATTATTATTTGCCCCAGGGATACAGGTCTGTGAATCATCAGGCTTACACATTTCACAGCAGTCACCGTAGCTCAAACCCTCACCAATGTCCATAACCCATCCACCTTATCCCTACCTTCCCACCCCCCCAGTAAGAGCCCGTGTACTTTAAAGAGGAGGAAAAGAGCTAGGCAAAAGATTTTCTGTGCAGGGTGGAAGAATATGGTGAAGTCGGTGAGACGCGGGGACTGCTTACAAGACCGGGAAGGCCTCAAGTCACCGCCAGCCAGGTGAGTCCTCAAGTTACAATCGTCATGCCTGCCTTCAAGGAGAGACACATGGCCGCTTGCAGATGAATCAAAATCCCTCCAATCCCTCAAAACTCACATCAGAAATGTCCTAAAGGCTCTTGATTTCATCTCAGTCATGATCTCAGGGTCCTGGGCTGGAGCTCTGCATCAGAGGCTGGTGAAATCTGGAGCGGAGAAACCAGCCGAACTAACCCAGGCTCTAACCTGCCAAGCTCAAAGGCAATAAATGTGTATTGCTTTAAGGTACTCAGTTGGAAGGGTGATTTGTTCAGCCACAGAAGAAAACTAAAGTCCCTGCTATTCAGTGAGCAGCCCCTGGCCCAGGCCCAAGAGAATCGGGACATCCCCTGATCAGCAGGTCCTCAGGGGAAGAGCAGGGTTAAGCTGGGAGAACTCTGGAAACCTGGGTCACATGCAGGTTTGATTCAACTTGCAAAGCCCTGACCCCTGAGCGTCCACGGCCACTGGCGATAGGCCTGTGTTCTCTCTCTTTAAAAGTCATTTTGATAGACCTCTTTTTAGTTTAACTACTATTATTTAATTGATGCTACATTTACTGTTAGGGCTAATAGAATGATAATTCCTAAGGTAGTGTTTTTCAGATACAGATAGTTGTTCTATAATTCTTGTGCAAACATCATTTCCACTTCCGTGGGTCCTGTAGACTATACATGATGTATTTTGCTCAAAGAAAAGTGTCCATTATTACTTAAATGATCATTGAACTTTGACACAACCAAATGGAGACATTCAGAAGAATAACGACTCCGAGCTGCTATTAGAAATCAGTAGAAGTCGGACACCTGGGTGGCTCAGTCAGTCAAGCATCTGCCTTCGGCTCAGGTCATGATCCCAGGGTCCTAGGATCGAGTCCCACATCGGGCTCCTTGCTCAGCAGGAAGCCTGATTCTCCCTCTGCCTGCCACACGTGCTCTCTCTCTCTGACAAAAAATACAGTATTTTAAAAAAAGAAATCAATAAAAGTAAGTAAATATTACCTCCAAATGGTATGACTGGTTTTTAAACCAATGCATACACACAACCCCAAATGCCAGCATCATCCCCAGCTAAACTTAGTGATGTTTTTATTATTATTAATTCATAGGTTAGCGGATTTGACATTTGCAACCATTTGTTTCTTATTTTTCTATTTCCTTTTAATTTTTATTTCATTTTTTATATTCCCTAACTGTTTAAATGTTTCTGAATTTTAGGCAGTCAAATAAGTTTTCCTTTTAGGGAAAAAATAAAGATCCTTCTTGAGGATTTCCTGTGTCTAGCAAGCCGATAGGTGCTGGAGACCCAAGATGGCTCACTCTTGTCTCACTGTCCCCTGGGGGTTTGGGGGGCCGGGAGGAGGAGTCTGGAGAGGCAGACGTGCACACGAATTATTGCTGTGTGACAGGATACATGTAATTACAGGGCTAGGAATGCAGCCTCATGGGGTTGCTGCAAGGGTGACAGATTCTTATCCGGAAGGGTCAAAGCAAAAGAGGCAAGCTTGGAGCTGAATTTTAAGAAGATTTTGGAATTCAGTGTCACTATGGATTATGTACTATGTTCACAGACCTTTATCAAGCCTATGTGTGCTCTTGCCTGTCTTGAATTTTGCAAGAAATTTAGCCAGGGTTGACCCCAAAATGCCTCTTCTATCGTCTTTGGAAAGTAGTCTAAACTGAGAGTTGGACTGAAATTTTATACCTAGACCCAGCATCTGCTAAACAAATGGTTTGGGTCTCAGTTCTTGTAAAAATGGTAATTGATCATAACCATCCAGCTTACTTCATTGGACAATTATAAAGATTGAATTAGATCATGTGTGTGAAAACACCAAGCCACTCCAAAATTAATCGAGGTCACATCATTTCTGTTCCGAGTTGCAGGTGATCAATCTTAATTACTACTATGTATTAAAAGAGACAGTAATCAGAGTAACAAAAATGTTTGATGCCTTAGAGTTTCATAGCACCTTTCCTCTGAAACTTGGCACCTCTGTTCCCTCCTTAGGCCTTCTAACATCTTTCCAGGATAAGCTGCGGCCTGCGTCATTACCCCACACTTGCAGAAGAATGGGGAAGATTAAGTAGGAGGCCCAGGATCGACAGGCAGAATCAAGACTTGAGCCCCAGCTCTTGCCTTCAGACCATTTCCTGGTACACAAAGCGTGAAGAGCACCGGGAAGGCATGACCTCGGTGCCTTCTCACAAATTATTTCAATAGGGGGCTCCTGGGTGGCTCATTCATTAAGCCTCTGCCTTCGGCTGGGGTCATGACCTCAGGGTCCTGGGATCATGGCCTGCACAGGGCTCCCTGCTCAGCAGAGATCCTGCTTCTCCCTCTCCCCTTCCCCCTGCTTGGATTCCCTCTCTTGCTGTCTCTATGTCAAATAAATAAAATCTAAAAAAAAATAAATTTTGACAAACAAGATTAAAAGCAAAACAAAACAAAACAAATTACTTCAAACAGATAAAGATAAAGATATATTTATTCCAATTACAGATGCTCAGCTGTGAAGTTCATTCTCTTCAAAATTCAACTGGAATTAAAATAATAATAATAATAATAATAATAATAATGCCTTTAAGTTTTAAAAGGAGAAAGCCCTACCTCACTCCTTCTCCTCTTTGTCCTGCAGGCTCCACCCATTCCAGGCACAGAAGACACTTCCCAGTCTACACCTGTGGGAAATCACCCAGCCCTAAACTCAGCTGCAATGCCATTCCCCAATCCCACCTGCTGGGAACATCTCCCTCTCTGGAAATCCCTGGACTTAGACTAGTGGGTGTGAACTCAGGCTCCTAAGGCCATCCGTCTATGTCTAAATCCCAGTCCTGATACTTCCTAGCAGCTTCTTTTCCTCTGGTCCCTCATCTGTCAGTGGGACACTTGTGGAGACATTAAAAAACAAACAACAATAACAAAAAGCGTGGTCATTACAGGTATTGAAAAGATTAACAAGAAGCGTCTGGATGGCGCAGTTGGTTAAGCATCTTGACTCTTGATTTCAGCTTCGGTCATGATCTCGGGTTCAAGAGAATGAGTCCCCTGTCTGGCTGTTGGGCTCTGCACTGCAGGTGGAGCCCGATTAAAATTTTCTCTCTCGCTCTCCCAATGCCCCTCCCTCCCCCCACCCCTGCGCCAACACGCGTGCACACACATTCTCTCTTTCAAAAAAAAATATAATAAAAAGATAATGGACGTAGAGCATTAATGACACATGGCAATACCCGATAAATATTAGCTGTCCAATTCTCATCGGTTCCTTTGCAGGTTTTTCATGTGTACCCAGGTAGCCAGTGTCCGGGGAAAGGAACTGATTCCAGAGCACCCCTTGCCTAGTGCGTAAGAGAACATCCCAGCTCTGCCATTTATGAGCTCTGTGGGCTTAGCCTGTAACTTAATTTGTGTCTCAGCCCTTCATCTGTAAAATGGGGAGAAGATGAAAATTAAAAGCAATAATTTATATATATATCTTAGCCATTATTTGGTGTTTGAGAGTCTATATTAAAATTATATTAAAGAGTTAAGGCTCTGGTGTCGTGTTTCTCAGACCGTATTTTCTGACCTATCACAGATCAAAATTAGGAGGGAGAGAGAGAGAGAAAGAGAGAAAATGCAATGTGAGCATGCTCAGGGCTGGTAGGACAGCTGCAGGCTGTCTTATGAGATATCCTCTCCAGGAGAGACAAGAAACCCCCAACTCTGCGATTGCAAGGGGGCCACCACCTCCTCCCTGATGAAGGGGAGGAGGAGGAGGAGATGGGGAGAGCAGAGCAAGGAGGGGAGGAAGTAAGGGAACGAGTAGGATGAATAAGAGTGGTGGCAGAGGGAAAGAGGAGAAGGGAGAGAGGAGAGGGAGACTGAGACAGGAGAGGACAGGGGATGAGAGAGATTTATAAGTAAGGCAGCCCGAACCCTAGTAGCCACGATTTGGAGTGATATAACCCCTAGAAGTGTGGACATTTCCCAGGGTGGTTGTTTGTTCCAACAACTGAAGTTCGGATGTGGTAGATACGTGGAATGTGTGAAATGGCCCCACAACTAAATAGTCCCACATCCTACTTAACTGTCATATTCATTCAAGTAGGTGACAAATTCAGGACTCGAGTCTATTTCCCACATTAATGCAGTATCTTTTCTTGGTTTTGATATAGGCTGAATATCTCAGCAGTACCACTAAATTTGAGGGGAGGGATGGCTGGGTGGCACAATCTGTTAAGCATCTGCCTTCAGCTCAGGTCATGATCCTGGGGTCCTGGGACTAAGTCCCGCATCAGGCTCCTTGCTCAGCAGGAAGTCTGCTTCTCCCTCTGCCTGCAGCTCCCCCTGCCTATGCTCTCTCTCTCTCTCTCTCTCTCTCACAAATAAATAAAATCTTTCAAAAAATTAAAAAAAAAGAATTGCAAATTCTAGGGAAAAAAATTGAGGGGAAATTGTATATTGTTTCATTGACAACTTTTTTTTTTTTAATCAGGGGAAGATTACGTGCTGTTTTACTAATAACTTTACATAGATTACTCAGCAACAGGACACTCACCTCAGAGGTAAGGCCACTCTCAGCGTATAAGTCACACCACACCCTTGTATCGGTGCATACTTGCATTTGCACATTCAGGTGCAAGCATTTGACTACATCATTATGAATTTACTAGAGTTGGTCCTGAGCAATAAACATCACACTCTTTAATTTCTACTTCCTTTCCTTTGGTTTTTTCCTTTACGATTCAGCTGGGGCATTACATTGATTTTTAATTATGTATAGAAGTAGGTTATATTATCTATGAAAGTCATTTTAGGATAAAAGGGTTTTAATAAAAAAAAACTGTTATAGGTAGGGGGTGTTGGGACCAATGAGATTAAACCCCTGTCCTAAAAGCAACTCTGACCCCTCCATTCCCTAATCCTTTCTCCTCTTGACCACTTCAACATTAGGAGCCACTGGCTTGCAGGAGCCTCGCCCAGGAAAGGCATTGAACTCTGGCCCTCTCTTTCCTGGGTCTCTGCTACGTCACTCCAAATGTGTATTGTGTACGGAGGTAAGTAGACCTGCAATCAATCACAATCGCTATCATTAATTTTATTGTGTAATAACATGATACAAAAGTAAAACATTTAATTTTGCAAACGTTGTGATATTTCCAGTTAGCGGGCCTAGTTGGAGAAGATATGACTGATTAAAAATGGTGCCCGTGTGGCCTAGATCATTCAAAGGTCAAGAAACCTCTGTAACGTCATCCAATCACCAAGGCTCTAGAGCTGAATTCCAGAGGCTCATTCAGTCCCCTTCCTGCAAAGACGATCCTGCCACCTTGGGCAAGTACACAGATCCAAAGTTTTCATTAGCTGAAAAGGACATAAAAACACTGATTTTCAGTGAGGAAAACATGACAACGTTCAGATCCAGGGTGGGAGTGTTTCCCAGGTAGAAAAGAAACAGAGTAATGGTTAAAGAAAAGACTTTGCAACCAGACCACCTGGGTTCATTATCTTAGCCCTGGCCCACAGCGGCCCTGTGACCTTGGGTAAGTTTTGCTTATCGTTGCCATAAATTAGTTTCTTATCTCTAAAGGGGAGAGAACACTACCACCTGCCCCTTAGGGTCCTTAAAGAATAAAAACATTATCCGCTGTCAAGCTCTAGGGGAGTGTTTGGCACGTGGGACTCACTCAAGAAATGTCAGCTCTTAGACTTCCTCTGTGTGGGAACATTCCTTCCTGCACGGCAGCCTGACTTTCACCATGTGATTCTGCTCTACCAGGTACAGGCCTCCTTTATAACCATGTCATCAAGTACAGGTCAAATTAGAGGGGAAAGCGCTAAAGGGAAAACAAAGACACCCGAGGATTCCTCTTTGACAGACACAGCTGAAGACAAAAGCACTTATGTGACCACTGGCCATATATTCAGAAAAGTGTGGACAATACAGTGTTTTGTTGTATTTCCTGAGTTCAGAGGGACCCAAAGAAGCTAATAGAGGAGAACAAGAGCTGACATATCAGGTTTTTCAGTCATGCTATCAGTTGCTGACAGTTTGCCAAACTGCCCTTGGCCTGGCTCTGAATTCACATCATGAAAAGAGGGAAAGTATTAAAATGATCACTTCCGTTGGACTTCAAAAGTCCCAGGTTTTCAGCAAGATACCTCAAAGTAAAATCAGAATTACCAAGCTTACTCCCCTACCGAGGTATCTAGATCGTGAGGAGAAGGACATTTAACAAAGATGAGCAGAGGGAAGTGTGCTACAGAATTTATGTGAGTTATTTGACGTCAGCCCGCAGTATTAGTATTAGTGTATCGGTGTATTAGTTTTCTAGGACCACCATAACAAATTACCACAAACTGAGCAGCTTCAAACCATAGCAGTGCATTGCTTTCACAGTTCTGAAGGCTAGAAGTCCAAAACTGAGGTGCCGACAAGGTTGGTTCCTTCTGGAGGCCTCTGACAAAGAGAGCCTGTTCCATGCTTCTCCCCTCGCTTCTGGAAGATACTGGTCCTCCTGGATATTTCTTGGCTGGTAGTTACCTCACTCCAGTCTCTGCTTCTGTTGTCACATGACTGTCTTCTCCCTGCGCATCTCTGTCTTCACAGGGCGTTCTCCTGTGTGTGGGTCTGTGTCTGGATTTCCCTCTCCTCACAAAACACCGTCCATACTGCATTAGGATTTACCCTAATGACTTCAACTTAACTCAATTACATCTGCAACAACCTTATTTCCAAGTAAGGTGGCATTCACGGGTCCCAGGGGTCAACCTGTCACTGGATCTTTTGGGAAGACACAGTCCGACTGATAACAGGTGGTGAATCTGCTAATTGCTGAAGACAATCTGGTGTCAACCAAGTACTACCCTGCCATCTGAGTGTTCTCATTCCTTAGATAAGGAGGGCAAACGTGTTTAACCTTTGGACCTGATTTTGGCTAGGATATCTCTGTTCTAGTAGTTTTTCACTCAAGTTCTCTGTTTGGAACTTTTCTGCATTTTAGGAGAAATCACATTTGCCTCATCTTTAAATCTATTAACTCGTTACTTGGATAAGCCACTCCAAAGAGAGTAAAATTACAAAGGCTGTTTAGATGGTCGCTGTTGCCAGTGAAACGTGGACAAAGAAAGAGTAGAGGCTGCCTAAGGGGGTACTCAAGTCTGACCAGAGGTTGTCTGTGCAGGAAGACTATGTGCTAAATGGGAGGAAAAAATAGAAAATGGGGTCCCCTTCTTTAAAATTAAAAAACTTACCAGAGCACATTGCAGTCCCTCTGTATCTTAAAAGTAGGCAAGATGTTTGGTTTAAGGTCATTAGCTTCTGAAGTTACAAATGTAAAAGAGAAGGTAAATGACAGTGATTTATAGTTCCATGAAGACAAAATGGTTCCTCCTTCCCCCTGACCTTTAGAAAAGGACAATTAGAAAGACGGTTGCTCATGGAGAGTATAAAGTGTATTTATCTGTCCGTTTATTTCTATCCTGGATCACCCATGGTGGCCCACATGCCAAATCTGACTGCTACCTGTTTTGTGAGTAAAGTTGTACTGGAACACAAATATACCTGTTTGTTTTACTGTCTATCACAGATTCCCACCACAATGGCAGACCAGAATGTTGCCAGCAAAGCCAAAAGTATTTACCATCTGGCCCTTAGCAGAAAAAGTCTGCCAACCCTTTACTTAGATTTAGGGGGTTAGGAACTGAAGATTACCACAAGACAGCAAGCAAGAATGGGTTACAAGTAGTGACTTGCAACAAATCTCTTGGCATTACCATGTCTTTGACAAGCCTGTGGATTTGGTGGTAAAAGCTTGGCATTGGTGCCTATTGGTATGAGCCAAGTAGGATTTAAACAACCAAAACCCTGAGTAATCATAATCATCCCCATGCCAGAAGCCAGTATCATGAACAATTAGAATCCTAGACCTGATAGAAAAGAAGACTGAATCCCAGTCCGGTACAACCCTTGCTGGGCTCAGAGTAGGGAATGAAAATCCTCTTCTACTTTTTGCAACTACTTTTTGGTGTTGGGATGAAATGTGGCACAGCTTTTCCCTGCTCTCATGATTCTTGTACTCCGTCCCTTCCTTTGCCTAGGTCCAGACTGTGGGAGGGTATGCCTAAATAGTGCTGGAGACCCCATGGCCCTTCTCAGGCTTCCTGAGGGTACCCCCACACCAGCGCTCTATAAAACGTAACTGCTGCTTTATTCCAGGGCCTGAGAATGCTCTCCAGGGCGCTGCACCCCTCCTGCAGGCCTCTTGCTTTGATCTGGTGCACCCACATTCTCAATCCAAACTGTGCCTCTCTGGCCAGCCCCTATGGATGAATGCCTCAGTCGAACTGTCTGCCTGGCTTCCCATCAGCTCATCTTTGAATCCAGGCCTGCTGCAGAAGTGCCAGACCTGATCTCTCCCTGTCTGCTCTGACCTCATCGTTTTTCCCCTAAGGGCACCATGTCCAATCCCTGCCACTAAGCCACGGGGACTTCCACGTAACATATTGGCTGGTCCCTTTTTGCTGATGTGTTTTTTCATGACAGTTTCTGGGTTAGCTTGTCTTAGAACATACCAGAACTTGAAAGGTCTGCTAATCCTTTATGCTCTAAGAGAAAAAAGAAATTGTGTGTGTGTGTGTGTAAAATATACTATATATATATATATATATATATATATATATAGTATATTAGTATATATAGTATGTATATAAATAGTGTGTGTGTGCCTGACAATGAAAAGCATCTAATATAGGTTATTTTATCAAGGTCTGAGCCAGCAATTGTAGTTTATTCAAGGCTACATGGTGTTCAGAGAGCTTCTGGAACCAAGCATTTACTTCTAAGAATAGTATTGGATGTTGAAACTCTAGTCTTAACTAGTATCTCTTTTTACTGTTTCTCAATCCCCGTTTTCAGGCAGAGAAGAAAGTCTTGGAAAATGTGTCTTTAAAGAAGGAAAGACTGCCTGCATTTATTTTTCTTATTTTATTTTTAAGCACTGAAACTCAGGTTGGCCAATAGATCAGTGATCCTTGAACCCTTACCAGCTTTGTCTAAAACAAGCATTTTTTTTTCATCTTCCTAACAGAATGTCTTTTATGCTTTCGTGTGCAGCAAGAAAACAGTAGCCCAGAAGGAATCACTCAGAGCAAGAGGCTGTCTGTTAGCCCAATATGACTCCACTGGGCCACCTATTTTCACGTCTTGCTAAATTATCCATGATAATGATGTGCTGAGTGTTTGCTGCTCACTTCCTGAGCTTCAGGTCCCTCCATGACTGGTTTCTTGCCCTTTGAGCTCTTCTACCAGCTGGCCTTGGGAGACAGGGCTATGAGGCAGCATGTGATAGAAATCAGGAAGCAAAGGTGCTGGTTCCCCAGCAGGAGCCAGAGGTGGAAACAGGCCTCTTTCAAAGATCGTGGGGGATAAATCCATGCGATAATGTTCCTGATACTACCTGTCTGGTGTCTGTTCCAGGAGTAGCAATGTGGGTTGGATAATAATTAATGGGCCTGTAGGGACCAGACCAATAACTGGGTAGCCACTGGGAAATTTCAGACTGTGGGCATGACTCCAGATGTGAGATAATATATTATCTTTAGACTCATTTAGAATAGCTGGAGCTGGAGCTGGGCCCATACTGGCTTGCAGGTAAAGGACCTCCCAGGGACATGTTGTCCCATGCAAAGCCCAGAAGATTCCTTATATCTTTATTTTCTTTATTGTAGTCCTTATCACAAATATCATAAATGTTTATATCCCCTATTTGAACCCTGAGCTCCTTAAGGGTTTTGATCATATATAATTTTCATGTTTAAGTCCCCAATGCCTACTGATCAATCAATTAATTAATCGATCAATCAATCAATCAAGTTTAGGTTAAAAAAGAACACTATATTTACACTCTTCAATTAGACCAAAGAGTTGAGACAGTAATGAGGCTTTAGGAACTCCTCCAGGGTGGATTAAAAGTAGTATTTTCCTCTCTCCTACCTCAATCTCTGAGGTCATTCGCAAATAGACTGGGAATATTGGTCCCACTCTTGTCTTAAAACTAAAAGGCTCTGGATGTGCTGTCCTGGAAGAACATGGAGGAGTAATGAAATTTCTTCCACCCATCTGCCAGGGGGCATGAACCCCCTCCAAGCCTAGATAGAGGGATTCACCCAAATGCTTGCTGTAATCTATTGCATATCCTCTCCTAGGACGGCAGAAAATTGCTTCCATATCTGTGTCTCTGAATGTCCTTTCTGTCTCAAATCTGACTAAAGAGCATCTCTTGATGTTTTACTGCTGACAGCATTGCCCATTCCAGTAGTTTCAGTGTTGTCCTGACCAAACCCTCTGCAAGTGTGCATGACTCATCAAGTCCCATCTTCTGGAGCTTACGATGGGATGAATAGTACAGTAGGGTCACAGCCATAGCGACAGAGGTGACCAACCTGGCCCTTACCCAAGAACAAAGACCACAGCAAGTTCTTTCCATTCTTTATCTTCCTGAATACTCCATTTATATTATTTCTTTCAACGAACCTAAATTTGCCTTTCTGTTCCTTAATCTTAGTCCCTCACTCTAGATCAGTTTAGATTCAGTGACCTCTATGTAACTCTTGACAACCCACTGGTTCACCATCTGAGTTTGACCTTCTGGATTCGGACCTCTGGTCAAATATCTGATACAAAAAATGAAGACTTTCCAACTTCCAAAGGATAAGAACCAGAACAGCACACCCAATCCCAACAAGTCTCCATGTCTCTCAGAAGTAACAACTATTTGGATGTTAAGAGACTAACAGAGATACCTCACACTCTACATTCCCCTGATTTAACTGACTACAAGAAGGGGGTGGAAAACAGAAGGGAATGGAGGGGAACCAAGTAGGAGGTTCGCTGGCTCGAAGCCACATGCCTTGTGGGGGAAACAAATTCTTTGCCCACCCCCAACCACGTCTCCCAACTTTTTGGAATCTTGGCACCTATCATTATCTACTTGACCATCCAGTCTTGATATGTCGGCCTCCATTCATGCACATGCATGAAAATGAAATGCAATTCATTTAATGTTTTTAAATGACTGTGAATGAACAAGACTTGAATTGCAAGCATTTTGCAGCATCCTTTGTAACAACTTGCAACACATTGGCTAAGCGGAAAGCTGCTTTTTAAAATAAAATTGAGCGGTTGTGTAGTTGTTACGACCCTGTAGTCACGTCATGAGGTGAGCCTTGCTGCAACAGTCCTAGGAAATAGCCGGAGCCGTTGGAACCTCGATCGGGGAGACCGTGCAAGGCAGAAAGAGTTCCCAGGAGGTCCAGATACCTTCCTGCAAATAAACTCCAGGACATAAGCTCACATCCTTCTGGTGAACCCTCCTTTACTTGAGCTGCTTTCAGTTGCTTTCAGTCCCTATAAACAAATGATTCTTGCCTAAATCATGCTAAATCAGCACGTAGATAAAGGATCTGTGGAGAGCAGTAAAAACCCTTGGCAGGCCCACGCCCTGCCTCCCTCTGACCATCAGAGCACAGGGCCTTGTGGGGAGCTGAAGAGGGTCAGAGAGTTGCCTCAACGTCTGGAATTACAGATGTGCTGCCCAGTTTTGCTACAATCAGATCTGTGCTCTCCTACCCAACAGAGCTGGTATATGAATGTTTAACTCTGGATAAAAGGGGGCACACTTTGCTTGGCTCCCTTGACCAGCATCTTTGCACAGAGCAAGAGGAAAGGGGACACTAAACAACACAGAGAGGGAAAATAAAAGATGGAGATTTATGGCCAATATATTCCCACCCAAACATGCACACTCCCTTCTACAGAGCGCATAAAAGAAAAGACCCTCAGATTTAGAAAAAGACTATTTCATAGGAATGATACTTACTGGGCTTTTCAACAAAAATGTTTTGCCCTACAGACAGATGGTCAGGCCGCTTCATTTCTACTATAAAACAAGCTCCAACTTGGTCTGGCCTTAAGGGGGAAATGTGAAGTTTGAAAATTTTCTATTACCCCGGCTTCTTGCAGGGCTCCGCCTCCCACGTTATTGTGCCAACTTCCTGACTTCCACCCCCAGGTACCCACAACTGCCTTATTTCCCTCTTGCCCATGGCCTGCTCAACACGTATCAGTCAGCGGTCATTTCCTCAAGTCTCTGCCTTCTGCCTTATGTCTGCGGGTGGTACCAGTTCACACAGAAAGTAGTAGTGTAGACAAAAGGCTTTGGATTAGACAGGCTGACAGACACAACTAAGTAGGCTTGTGCGTTCTCTGGGCTCCGTTTCCTAGTGTGTAAGATGGAGATTTCTTTGACAGTAAATGTTGGCAAGGATGTAGAGCAAAGGGAACCCACGCACACTGCTGGTGGGAGTGCAAACTGCAGCCACCGTGGAAAACAGTATGGTGGTTCCTCAAAAAGGTAAAAATAGGACTACCCTATGATTCATTCGATAATCACACTGCTAGGGTTTTTACCCCCCAAGCCCAAAAACAGTGTCTCAAAGGGATACATGCACCTCTATGTTTATAAAGCATTATTTACCATAGCCAAATTATGGAAGCAGCCTAAGCGCCCACTGATTGATGAATGGGAAAAAGATGTGGTATATATATACAATGAAATATTACTCAGTCATCAGAAAGGATGAAATCTTGCCATTTTCAAAGACATGGATGGAGCTAGAGAATCTAATGCTAAGTAAAATCAGAGAAAGACAAATACCATATGATTTCACTCATATGTGGAGTTTAAGAAACAAAAAAGCAAAGGGAGAAAAAAGAGAGAGAGATACAAACCAAAACACAGACTCTTAGCTGTAGAGAACAAACTGAGGGTTACCAGAGGGGAGGTGGGGGTGGTGGTGAAACAGGTGGTGGGGATGAAGGAGGGCACTTGTCCCAAGGAACACCGGGTGTTGTATGGAAGTGTTGGATCACTACATTGTACCCCTGAAACTAATATAACACACTGTATGTTAACTCCATGGGAATTTAACATTTTAAAAAATGGAGATTTCTTGTCTCTTGGTGTTGCTGACTGGATGGAATAAGGTAGCAAATACAAAGCTCCAGGCTGAGGGCGGGCACACGGAAGCCTCTCCACACTTTCCAGGATTGGCGGGGGTGGGGGGGTGGGGGGGGGGTCTGGCCTTTCCTTCGAGATAACAAAGTACTTGCCTCCTTAGAGCTAATGTAAGTGTAGGTCTGAAAGTGTGTGAGTTGAAGGACAAGTTTACGAGGCAGGGGGCAGAGGATGGAGGACATTCTGCTCCAGGGGGTTTCAGGCCCTCATGGTGGGAATATGCTTCCATATACCTACTATGGTCTCAGAGGAAAACCTCAGGACGCTGAGCAGTAGAACTCAGTACAATGCTGCATAAGGATCAAAACCAGAATTGGGCAGATAAAAATTTATTGTGAAAGAGGTGACTTGGGAATGACAATGTGATGACATGAAATTAACTGATTTTATGTACTGAGTTGGAAAAAAATGATTAAAATCATTCTTACTGTTAAATGCTTAGCCAATTCAGAGTCCTTTGGAAGAAACAAAATGCCCCTTAACATGTTAAAAAAAACATTAAATTACTCATTTTAGAGACTTAATAAATCTCTTTGACTCTTTGCTGGCAAAGACTTTAAATCGATCGCTTCCTGAAATTAATTTTGGTCATTTAGTAACTTTTGATTCCAAGACATTTTGACCTTTCAGATTCCAAGCTTTGACCATGCAGGTGAAACACCAAATCCAGAAAATGAGTTTGAGAGAACTTAGCTGATAGTATGGCTGGGCATTTCATCCTCTGAAGTATCTTAGAAAATAAAGTCTTTGGTTGTTCATGCGAAGATAGTAATGCAAGTCACATCATTGTGTCAGTCTTTAGTTGGTTATAGTTTGTTTTTTTTTAAAGATTTTATTTATTTGAGAGTGAGAGAGAGTGAAGGTGCATTAACCGTGGCAGGGGAGGGGGGAACAGGGGGAGCAGATGCAGAGGGAGAGAGAGAAGCAGACTCCCCGCTGAGCAAGGAGCCCACTGCAGGGGCTCATCCCAAGACTTGGGGATAATGACCTGAGCCTAAAGCAGCGGCTTAACTGACTGAACAGCTCAGGTGCCCCTAGTTGGTTGTAGTATTTAAATTTAACTAGTGAGTTAGTTATTCCCGCACTATATTCCATAAAGGCTAAAACGCCACTTGGAAGGCTTTATGAAAGATAGCTTGATAACATAAATTACATAGAGGTGGAAACCAAAGGGGAAAACAGAGGTAATTTCCTGAACTAGAACTAGGAATGAAGGGGCGCCTGGGTGGCTCAGTGGGTTAAAGCCTCTGCCTTTGGCTCAGGTCATGATCTAACAGTCTTGGGATTGAGCTCCGAATCCGAATTAGGCTCTCTGCTCAGCAGGGAGCCTACTTCCTCCTCTCTCTGCCTACTTGTAACTCTCTCTCCCTGTCAAATAAATAAATAAAATCTTAAAAAAAAAAAAAGATCTAAAAAAAAAAAAAAGAACCAGGAATGAATACAACAAAAGATTAATTGTTTACTATATGAAGCTATTTAGTGACTTTGGTACCAACTTTTTAACCAGATGAGGAAAAAAGTTTGACTTTTTATAAATAGAAAATGTTTAACTTTTTACTCTTTCCAGTTTAAATTTTACCTATTTCGGGCGCCTGGGTGGCTCAGTGGGTTAAAGCCTCTGCCTTCGGCTCAGGTCATGATCTCAGGGTCCTGGGATCGAGGCCCGCATCCGGCTCCCTGCTCAGTGGGGAGCCTGCTTCCTCCTCTCTCTCTCTCTCTCTGCCTACTTGTGATCTGCTTTCTCTCTCTGTGTCAAATAAATAAATAAAATCTTAAAAAAAATTTTTTTTACCTATTTGAAGGATATTTCAAAAATATTCCAGTGCACATCTCGGGATCTTCCACTAAGTCTTCTTAGAATCAAAATTTTATCTTATTGTCAAATTAAATGATTTTTTTCTACCTGATGGTTCAAAAATAAGGACTAGTCAAACATTAGAAAATCTTGCAAGAAAGCAAATCTCAGCAATAGTGTGAACTTGTGGGAAGTGAAAAGATTGAATTATTTTTGAAATTTAATTTGATTTTTATAATTATATAAAATCTTTACATGTTTCTAAAATCAAATTCCCAAACAAGGTATAATCCAAAGTGCAGTTTTTAATCTGTATTTCCTTCATCCTATTCCCAATATAGGTAACCAATTTTTTTAGGCTTTTTTTTAAAGATTTTATTTATTTATTTGACACAGAGAGACAGATCACTAGTAGGCAGAGAGGCAGGCAGAGAGAGAGGAGGAAGCAGGCTCTCTGCTGAGCAGAGAGCCCGATGCAGGCCTTGATCCCAGGACCTGGAGATCATGACTTGAGCCGAAGGCAGAGGTTTAACCCACTTAGCCACCCAGGTGCCCCTCAGGTTTTTTTTTTTTATTTATACCCTTTTGTTATGACTTCAAGTATAAGCAAATGCATATTCATATCCCTGCCACATTTGGGGGGTCAAGAGAGGAATATTATATACTTTCCTTCATCTTGTCTTTTTCAGGTAATAATGCATCCTATGGAGTATATATCAACAGCAGCAAGTGGATCAACATACCATTGACTTTAAAATGGATATGTGGCAACTCTTTATTAGCCAATTAATATAATTTTATCAAATTATTTTTTCTCATGCATTTTTATTCTTTCCAACAGAACTATCTTCAAGGTATGCCTTAACTTATCATCTTTGGAGGGTTTTCATATTTGAAACTTTTTAAAAGACTCTTCAGATAAAATAGTCCAATCTACAGCTCAGAAAATGTTACCATCACTCTTGAAGACTATAAATTAAAACTCCTCCATCTTTCAAGTTGGAAAACTGGGTCTCCAAATCACAGGACTAATTTTTTTTCACTTTTTAGGAAAAAAATGAAAAAATTTCAAATTTATGGAAAGTTGCAAAAACAGAAAAAAGAATCCTGTATAACCCAAATCCATCAAATGTTAATATTTTGCCACATTTAATTTTCCAGTCTCTTTCTCTTCGTCTCACTCTCTTTTCTTTCAATGTACACACCCACCCACCCACACACACACACACACACGCACACACGCACACACACGGCCAGAACAAGAACATCCTCTCACGTAACCACATTGCAATGATAAATTTAACACTGGTACATAATCACTATCATTTAGTCTGTATTCCGATTCTTCCAATTTTCCCAATCATGTCCTCTATGGCAACCTAGGGTCCAATCCAGGATTCTGAGTTGCATTTGGCTGGCATGTCTCTTTCATCTCCTTCCGTCTGGAATAGTTCCTGAGCCTTTTTTTGTCTGCTCAGTGATGTTTGTGAAGAGTGTAGATAGTCCTTAGAACAGGAGCACTACAGTTCATACTCTTCTCAACCCCCTCTGGTGTTGGTTTTGCCTTAGCAGATGAAACTTGGTGTCTGCTCTTTGTATTTTTTAAGATTTTATTTATTCGTGTGTGTGTGAGAGAAAGAGTGAGAGAGAGAGAGAGAGAGAGAGAGGGAAAGCACAACCCATGGGAGCGGGAGATAGAGAGAAAAGCAGGCTCCCACTGAGCAAGGAACCTGATGTGGGACTCGATTCCAGGACCCTGGGATCATGACCTGAACCAAAGACAGATGCTCAACCGACTGAGCCACCCAGGCACCCCACCTCACCTCTTTTATAAGCATTCAGCCTGGTGAATGAATACCTGCCCTTTATGATAGGTTGGCGTGGGATTCAGGTAGTAAAATTCATAAGGACAACATTTTGGTCTACTTCATAAGCCCCATACTCTCCAATCTAAGTGGAAAAAGAAGATCCAGAGAAGCAATGAGTTAGCAACAGACAACAGTTCCCTGAAAGCAGGAAATGGCCGTATCTGAACAAATTGTCACTGAGTCACATTAAGTAAGTTAAATATTTACTTAGCTGGCAGGGATAAATAGTACATTGTTAATTGTCACCCACTTTAACCAACAGGTAGCTCGTATCCACTGCATATGGAAGATCATACACATTTTGGCAAGAGCCCAAATAGAAGAAAGGGTCTCAGGGAGCAATACCCATTCATGAAAAGACAAAAGCTTAAGAATCTTTACTGAGAAGCACACGTGTTGATATATTAGTACTACATAAGGAAAACACTGTTCCCACAAAACCCAAGAGAGCTGTTAGAGTAGGGAAAGTTTAAGAAGATAAGTTTTTCCTTGAATGCGAGAGTTTTAAAATGGGTTTAGAAAACCAGGGGGCTAAGGGGAGTTAAGAGTGTCAGGAGCAGGGTAGAGCTGTACAGCTGTGAGGGGACCACACACAGGAGGACCGAAACCGACAGAGCGAGGAGAGTCTGGGGCTCACTTCGGAAAGCTAAAGGATGCAAACAGCAAGTGTGATCAGCATTAAGCCTGCCTGTTTACCAGATGGGTTGGAAAAACAAATGAGCTCGGGGTCATACCTGTCAGGAAGAAGAGACTATCTCAAAGGAGAAAGGACTTTCGGTTGAAGAGGGATTTTTGTTTCTTTTTTTTTTTTTTTTAATAATGGCAAACCAACTAAGCTTGAAAGAGGAGTACGAAAACAGCTTCCTGGCTCAGGGTCAGAAGAAAAGCACTGAGACTTCATAGAAGTGATATGTTCAGGTGAGCATAGAAGCTGAAGTCAGGCAGCCCCCAGCTGAGGTGAAAGTGAGGAGGGTAGAAATGTTGACTTCCCCACATTATGAATCTTGTCTCAGATATTTGTGAAAAATGAAATGGTATTTGGACACTGTAATGAGGTAAAGGGAGGGATGCTTTTTACGTAAAGAGAGAACACTACACGCTTGTTACAAATTCCATGTCTGAGACTGTGTCTAACCAGGGCTATAGATATAAAATCAACTCCTGGGTGCCTGGGTGGCTCTGTCGGTTAGGCGTCTGCCTTTGGCTCAGGATGTGATCCCAGGGTTTTGGGATCGAATCCCGCATCTGGCTCTCGACTCAGCGGGGAGTCTGCATCTCCCTCTCTGTGTGTGAGGTCTCTCTCTCTCTCTCTCTTTCTCTCTCCCTCTCTCAATCTCAAATAAATAAATAAATCTTTTTTAAAAAATATCTACTCCTGAGGACAGCTTTCATGACTCCAGTCACTGGGAAGCTGTTCAGAAGAAACAGGAAATATGAGAAATAAAAACATTTGTGCAGAAAATTGTGGGGACTCTAGAAATAAAACTTCAAGCTTTTGTGCATAAGGCCATACTGCATATGCCTTAAATTAAAAGGAAGGAACCAGAGGAATGCCTGGCTCAGTCGGTAAAGCATGCAATTCTTAATCTCAGGGTTGTGAGTTTAAGCCCTACATTGGGTGTGGAGCCCACTTAAAATAAAAATTTAAAAATAACCTACCAAAAACAAACAAACAAAAAAGTAAAAGGAAGGAACCAGAGAAATGTGATCATATAAAAATAACAAAGTCAGTTAAAGTTTTATATATGAAGATTCAAGGCAAACTTAGAAATAATAGTAGTCATGACAGGCATAGTTAACACTTGTGTAGTGCTCACTCTGTGTATGAGCAAAAGTCCTACTGAGACACTAATTTTTTCATCGCATCTCAGAGTTTTGGGCGAAAAAAGTAGGAGATGGATTTATTAATAAACTCAGTAAAAACACTTGCTAAAAATTAGGTGTATAGAGATGAATTCAATATGGCCCCTTTGGTCAAGAAGCCCCCCACACACACACACACCGAATGGAACTAGCAGATAACTACAGTCCCTTGTTCCGGTAGCTACCAAGGACGAGGATAACAAACATCAAACTAATGAAAATTTGTTTTAGTGACACATGTGGTTCCACTCAGAGACTCCTAGAAGCCCCCAGCCTTCCAGTCCCTCTTTTATCCCGAGAGGAGCCTGGATCCCTCATGATGCTCTTTGGCATTCTTAGTACCATCTTACTCTAAGACTTGACTCTACTACGGGCACCGAGACACACACCAAGGACGGACTGTCTCAGTTGATTATTCTATCCCCATTGTCAAAACTTGTCACAACCAATTTTGCCAGGTGGACCTTGCTGTTATTTCCAAGAGGGGCTTCACCTCCCCTCTGTTAGAGCTCTCCTACTGTATTCCAAGAGGTTGTCTGGCTCCCAAAGATAATTTTTTTTGTCATCTTCTCTCTAAAGCAACTTGAAATACCTCTACTCTGTTCAACCATGAATAAGTTTTTAACAACCTAGTAGTGAGGTTAAGAAACACACACACACACACACACACACACACACACACACACACACACACACACACACATTCCTTTGCTCATTAATCTAAATTTCCGTGTTCTGATGCCTGGACATCAATCCCAACTCCTCCACCCCCTGTCCAAAATTCCCAGGCAAATCTTATTGATTCCCAAGTCAAACAAGCCCCAGGCAGACTTGTTTCCCCTGGGGACAGGGTCACCTGTGTGCTTTGCTGTTTCATTCTGTGAGGGAGACGCACCTGAAATGTGAGCTTCAGTGAATGAAAAGTAATCATGTAACTGTGCCTCCAGCTTACTTCAGCAAAAGAAAGGAAGTGAAAGTCAAGCTCTTGGTATAGCCTTCTCACTAGAGAATTACCAAATCACAGTGACTCAGCACCATCGGACTTCTTTGGCATTGGTACCTATTACTATTCCATTATGACCCACGTATTGCTCTATCAAACCTCATCAGTGTTGCTAGGGAAAAAAAAAACGTATTTGATGCAGGATGAATATATGTGTTATACAAAAAGAAAAGAGAGATTGCATGATTTAGTGCAGATCAAAGTTCTTTTTCAAAAGGAATTTGCTGTTGGTTCACACTCTTAGATGGGAGCTTTTGTTGACTCATTGTACAATAGTCAAAGCTTCACTGAGCTAATGTTTAGAAATCCATTCACTATGGAAGCAAAGTCCAATATCAAATTCTTAAAAGCATGTGACTGGGTCTAGTCATACCTGGGTATGTACTTACTGATGAGTCTAAGTACACAGCCGCCCACTCACACAGAGCATGACTGTAAAAAATGGAATGGTAACTGGACATGGAAGAAAGGTCAACACAGGGTGACTTCTCATCAGAAATAAGAAAGAACACTACAGATTGGCCCACAGCTTCCCTCAGCACTGACATTCAAATGCGTACATATACATTCTCCCATGAAAACTCTTTTTTATTTTTTTAAAGATTTTATTTATTTGAGAGCAAGCAAGAGAGAGAGAGAGAGAGAAAGACAGAAAGCACGAGCAGGAGGGAGGGACAGAGGCAGAAGGAGAAGCAGACTCCCTGCCAAGAGGAATGGACACTCCACCCCCCACTCCCCCACAACTCCCCCCTCTAAATTCCCCCCTACCCTGCCCCCATACCGACCACCATGCAGGGCTCCATCCCAGGACCCTGGGATCATGACCTGAGCCAAAGGCAGACGCTTAACCAATCGAGCCACCCAGGTGCCTGAAAACTCTTTTAAAAACTTAAAACCAAATGAGGGAAAACAGTTACAACTTGAACTGAGACCTGTGAACAAGAATGTTACTGTTTAGTTGTATGTATCAATGTCCTTGCTCTCTTTGCTCATCATTCAAATAATACACTAGAATACACTTTAAAAAATGTCCTGATATACAGCAGACCTACCCTAAAGGGTACAAATGTGAAGTGGGGCAGTGATAGATTCTCCCATATGCATTCACCTATGTAACCACCACCGAATTCGGAATACAAGGCATCTCTGTGTTCTTCCAAGAAGGCTGCGTCTGGCCCCTTCCCAGTAGTCATCCCCGGACAGAGGTAATACTATTCTGACCTCTGTCACCACAGTTCATTTTGTCTGTTCTTGAGCCTTATATGATTCAAATCTATCAGATACATACTTTAATTTTATCTGATTTTTAACAATGCAATACATTTGAAAGGTGTTTCTCTCTCAGCTCTGACCTCCAGCCACTCAAAGCCTCTACCCAAGGCCATCAACGTTACCAGTTTTGTGTGCATCTCTACAGAAATATTTATTTATATACATGCAAATGCACATGCAGATACATAGTTTTCCTCCTCACACAAGTCTACAGAATGTGATACACAGTGTCCTTTACCTTGCATTTTACACACACACACACACACACACACACACACACAGATACCACAGATATTGTTCCCATTCAAGACTTTCCTGATCTTTATCCTGCCACAGAGTATCCCTTTCATGAACCAATCCCCTACTGATAAATATTTATTGCCCAATTTTTTTGCTATGATAAGCCTTTTAGATATGTTATTCCACACATAGGAAAGGAAAGGAAATCTGTAGGGAAACATTCTTAAAAGTGGAATTGTTGGGTCAAAGGACATGAGTATTTGCAATTTTTATAGATTTATAAAATTAGTCCAATGACCCAGTTTTCCAGTTTAAGCTCCACAGGCCTGTTTTCTCATACATTTACCAATGCAGGCTGTTATAAAACTTTTGGATCTTTGTCAATCTGATAAGAAAAAACGTTTCCTCTTTATAGATCTAATTTGCATTTCTGCTATTGTGAGTGTGGTTGAGCATTTTTTCATGGGTATAAGGGCCATTTGTAGGTCCTTTACTGTGCACTGTCTTTTTTATAACATTTCTTCATGCTCCTATTTGATTGTTGCTTTATTTTTTGAAGATACTTCCTATATACTCAGAAATTTAGCTTTTAATTGTGAAACGTCTTGCAAACATTTCCCCACAAGTTCTTGCTTCTCTCTTGTCTTTCCTATATTACCATTTGCCATATAAACTTTTTTATGCAGTTGCATTTTATTGTGTGGCTTCTGACCTTTCCATTCAAAGATGATAAGAGAAGATTAATTCCTTTAGTGTTTTAATAGTTTTTGTTTGTTGAAATGTCTGATTCACCTGGAATTTACTTGGGTATAAGATGTTAGGTGTGGTTATAACTTCCATCTTTCTCCAGATGATCGTTCAAGTTTACAAACACCATTTATTAAATAACTGCCTTTTCCCTATTTTTTTTTTAAGATTTTTATTTATTTATTTGAGACAGAGAGAGAGATTACAAGTAGGCAGAGAGGCAGGGAGAGGAGGAAGCAGGCTCCCTGCTGAGCAGAGAGCCCGATGTGGGCCTCGATCCCAGGACGCTGAGATCATGACCTGAGCCGAAAGCAGAGGCTTTAACCCACTGAGCCACCCAGGCGCCCTCCCTATTGATTTGAAATGCCATTTTTATCATATTCTAAATTATATTTGTGTTGGGGCACATTTCTATAACAAGAAACCAACCCGTGAAGATTCTCCTGCAACCCTGTGATCAAACTGGACCTAAACAGAGGTCTTGATTACCTCTGGAGACATGCTGGTACACCAGGGAGAGTCAGCAGACAGCATGTACAAGGAACCACCCCAATGAACTACATGCAGTAGAACCCTCCAAGGAACTTGGAAATAACCCTCTCAAATGTCAAAGAGATAGAAGAAGGAAGAGAACCTGTAAGGAAGGCAAGAAGACATGTTAAGAAAAGGGGAGGCAGATTTGAAACAGAGTTAAATGGAATGGATTGAGTTATATCTACTGATTTGACCTGAATTGAGCACTAAGCTGACCAGTCATTAACTAAGCTTTGTTGTAAATTTCCCTCAGAATAGGAAAAAAAAATGGAGACAAATATGAATTTGATGACTAAAATGTTTTGATTATTCTAAGGTTATTTAGAAGATTTACTTTAAAAGAATCATTCTATATATTGTCTCAACTTCTGCAGTCATTGTTTGCTAGCAATTTTTATTGGGAGAAAAGGGGCATCATTTTACCTGAGTGGGCACATGTTGCAGGTAAAGAGCGGCCAAAAGCTACTGACGAGAGAAGCATCGTGTTATAATTCTTCTTCGCGGATTGAAGGTAACCTTGAAAATCAACACAAGTTAAAGGCGTTTCTGGTCAGGAAGGTAAGTAATAATGGATATGGACACAATGCAGAGTTATCATTGTCTTCCCAGGGAGTTCGGGGCATGCAGTCAATATATTGTATATAAAAATAAATAAGGGGGAGGGGCGGCTGGGTGGTTCAGTGGGTTAAAGCCGCTGCCTTCTGCTCAGGTCATGATCCCAGGGTCCTAGGATCTAGGCCCATATCGGGCTCTCTGCTCAGAAGGGAGCCTGCTTCCTCCTTTCTCCTCTCCCTCTGCCTGCCTCTCTGCCTACTTGTAATCTCTCTCTCTGTGTCAAATGAATAAATAAATTCTTAAAAAAAATAAATAAGGGGGGGAAGTAGTGCTATGTAGTGCTATGGTGTAGCATTTAAGAATGTGTTTAGCTACAAATAACAGAAATTCAAAAACAGTGGTTTAAATACTATGCTTGCCCTATGCAACAAGAAATTTAGGGAAGTCCAATATTGTTCCGGAGGCTCACCAGGCTTTTCTTGTTTTTTACTCCCACCATCCTGAGCATGAGGCCTTCGTCTTCATGCTTGTCACCTCTTAGCTGCAAGAGAGCGGCTGCACCCCTGCGTACCACATCTGTACCCCGGCAGGGAAGCGAAGGCTCCATCCCTATCAGGAAAACCAAAGCTTCCACAGAAACCCTCAGCACTGATCTCGTGCAACGCCGCGGGGTCACGGGACCCCTCCGGCTGCAAGAAGCAGATAGTTTCAATTCGGCACCGTGAATAAAACTGGGGTCTTTTAGAAAGAAAGGGGATGGTCATGGACATCAGCAGATGCAGCGCGATCCCGTGGCCTCACGTGACATTACGACTCTGTTGATTTTGAAACACTCAAAGTTAGGGACTATTCCAACACATCTTAGTTTTGATAAACACCTATTCATATTCGTTTTTGCTTAGTCAGTCCTACTTGTAGGCAAAAAGTGAACAAAAGTTCCTCTCGTTTTGTTATGACAAACGGGTCCATCTTTCTTTATGCACAACTGCAAAATGTAAAAGTGAGACAGTCAAAAACTATGAAAACAGGAAAAAATGTTGTAACCAATTTTGCGGCAAAAACTTGATCTGACTGGAGAAAAAGGGAGAGTCTTCTTTCATATGAATTAGTGTGAACGTTTATTTCATATGTTAAAGAAATATTAATGTTGGATTAAGGAGTGCTGCCCCCAGACTACTAGGAATAAGACGTAATAAATGGTATCATCTAAATTTGAAAAGTTCTGAATTCCTAAATACTTCTATTCAGTGGTTTGAATAGGGGATTGTGGAACCACATTGAAAAAGATAACTTCAATGTAAATACACAGTTTAGAAAAAAGTGTAGGGTAGTGGCATAAGTAACTATAAAATTGAAAGAAAGAGAGAGAGAGAGAGGAAGAAAAAGAAAGAAAGAAAGAAAGAAAGAAAGAAAGAAAGAAAGAAAGAGAAATCCTAGAAAAAGGTCAAATTAATATGCTGTTTAGAGTTCAGCAATTTAAACCACTTCTATAGTCCTTTACGAAGGCATCAAGAATTATTTCTAAATTTTTAGGGTACCTGGGTGGCTTAGTTGGTTACATATCTGCCTTTGGCTCAGGTCATGATCCCAGGGTTCTGGGATCGAGCCCCACATTATATCAGGATCCCTGCTGAGCGAGGAGCCTGCTTCTCCCCCTCCCTCTCCCTTTTCCCTCCCTCTCCATCTCCCCCTCCTGCCCCCCACCTGTGATTTCTCTCTCTCTCTCTCAAATAAATAAATACACTCTTTTAAAAAAAGAATTATTTCTAAATTTTAAACATTAAATACATTTGAATGCTAAACTAGCCCTAGGACTAGTCCCAGAAATATCACTGAGCAGTACGACTTAATGTTAATATTCCCCCCCGCCCCCATACCACCACAGGATGTCTAGTGTAAAAGCTAAAGTAACTGCACAAGAAGTCTTTGCTCTTGTTTGCTACTCTGAGATGATCCTCTGCCTGAAAATATCTAAGCAGAGACCTCTTAGCGTTGCCATGCAAATGATACCTAGTAGTTCCCTATGAATACTCTGGGTGATTATCAAACTCCTACTGTAACACACTTCTCTCCATGATAAGTAATAACCAAGGTATGCGATGTGTGATCTTGTTCAATATCTGTATTATGTTGCACAGGAAAGATACGACACGAGTAGTATACAAAGAGTATTGTAAGGCACAAAAAGCAGCACGTTCACCTTACGTGGGCTCTCGCAGGGCCGCCGTGGGAGAGCGGAGTCCCCGGGAAGTGAAGAGGGCAGGGGCAGCCGCAGCAGCGCTCCTCTGTTTTTAATGAGCACACAAATGGGAGGCAGAGGTTGTTAACACACGCATTCTGATTTAGCAAGCCTGCAGCTGGGCTCTCCATTCTGCATTTCTCCCAGACTTCCAGGTGACACATATGCTGATTGGCAGACCACGTTTTGAATAACAAGCCCTAAAGCTTCTTCCAACCCCAAGTCATATTCCTCTATAGAGAGATTCGTATAATCTATCTGTGAAACGAACTACAAAATAGAGTTATAATAGTTTACCACTGTTAGTGGCTTGGGAGGACAGCCTCCAGCTCCGGATACACAAAGTCTTAGGGGAACTCCGTGTGATTTGGCAATCTAGCTAGCTTGCCAAGAGGATAATGAAAAACATAATTGAGATGTGGGCGAAAACCTCCAAAGACTAAAAGTCTTTGCTCTGACATGCACCCTGAATATGATTGTCCTTATGCCAAGATTTTACTGAAAGGTAATTAAGCCTAACCTTGAAAAAACATGTGCTGTCAAGAGTCTCTTGAACCTTCTCAGCCTCAAGTGGAGTTAGGCAATTCTGGAGGACTCCGTTAACATCTTAGGTCTATTACTTGCAAGGAACATTTAGACCCCATAAACAAATAAGATGTTACTTAGATAATAGGCCATAAAAGAAGTAGGGCAAAGTAGAGAACCACACTAATCAAGAAGGACAAAATGGAATTCAGAGTGAACCCTTTCCACAAGGGCTATTCTACTAGACTTAAACTGGTCTCCTTGTTTCTCGAAACATTAATACCAATTTATGTTTCTTAGCATAGCCAAAGCCATCCTCCCCAAAGAGAATTTTTTACATGCTGTTCTGCTGTGAAGACTAAGGGTCACAAAGAAAAAGAAATGCTCACTCTTTTCCAGAGAAAAAGAAATGTGCACAATTCTACAGGTTTTCACAAAAGCGTACAGTTGTGTAACCACAACCACAGTCAAGATATTGAACACTACCGGGGCGCCTGGTGGCTTGCTTGGTTAAGTGTCCGCCTTCCGCTCAGGTCATGATCCCAGGATCCTGAGATCCACCCCCGCATCATATCAGGCTCCCTGCTGAGTGGGGAGTCTGCTCCTCTCTCTGCCTCTGCCCCGACCACCTGCTCATGCTCTCTTTCTTCCTCTCTCTCCCACATGAATGAATAAAATCTTACCAAAAAAAAAGATCTTGAACACTTCCCTCATTCCCCAAACCCTTCCCTGTCCCTATACACCCAGTCCTTTCTGCGATCCCAGTCCTTGGCAACCAGTGATCCGCCTTTGATGCCTATCATTTTTTCTATTCCCAAATGTCATTTAGGGCCTTCTGAATTGGCTTCCCAACTTTGCAGGATACTTTAGGGATTCAGCAGTGCTGTGGCCTGTGTTAGGAGTTTGTTCCTTTCTGTTACTGAGCACGATTCCCACTGCAGTGCCAAGAGGAGCTATATCAGAGCCTATGGCAAAAGGAAAACTATGCCCCCCTACGTACATGTTTTTATGTATTTTATGCATATTTTATTTCTAGAACATTGAAGTAGCTGAAAAATATTGAAAATTTGAAAAATAGGTACATTAAAATTCACAGTATGTATAAAAGTTTGGGACGCCTGGGTGGCTCAGTCCATTAAGCATCTGTCTTTGGCTCAGGTCATGATCCTGGGGTCCTGGGATCGAGTCCTGCCTCAGGCTCCTTGTTCATCGAGCCTGCTTCTCCTTCTGCCTGCCGCTCCCCCTGCTTGTGCCCTTGCTCTCTTTCTCTCTGACAAATAAATAATAAATAAAATTTAAAGAAAAAAGAAAAAACAACCCAAAAAAGTATAAAAGTTTTATTTATACCAAAGTAGAATTTATTGTCATTTTACTTTACTGGCTTTAATGGAAGCAAACTCATCATTAGTATTTTCAAAATCTACTTCTTGGCTTTTCTCATTTTCTTTTGCAGGAGATTATTGCACTAAGATTAGTGTTGTTTATTTATTTTTTTTTTTTTTTATTTCACAGAGGGAGAGAGATCACAAGGAGGCAGAGAGGCAGGCAGAGAGAGAGGGGGAAGCAGGCTCTCTGCCGAGCAGAGAGCCCGATGTGGGCCTCGATCCCAGGACCCTGAGATCATGACCTGAGCCGAAAGCAGAGGCTTTAACCCACTGAGCCACCCAGGCGCCCAGATTAGTGTTGTTTAAAAAAAATCTCAAGAGCACCTCCAGGGGCATCTGGCTGGCTCAGTCAGTGCAGCATACAACTCTTGACTTCAGGGCTGTGAGTTTGAGTCCCATGTTGGATGTAGAGATTACTTAAAAATAAAATCTTAAAAAAAAAAAAAGGATCACTTCTAAATTTGGAGACGATCGCTCTAAGTTTGTCAGTCACTTTTCAAAAATCCAAACTCAATACCGATTTTACAGTTCAAGTTATTGATGTTGTATATTGCTTAAAATCATTTCAGATGAAATTTCTATAGGACTTAAATTGTCCTAATATTTAAAAGCCAAATCAGTGGCTGATTTTTGTAAATCCGATGTAATCATAGAAAAATAACAATTTTCTAGTTAAAAATTTAAAATCTAAAAATGCTTTATTTAATTTTTCGTATCTCCACCTCAAGTGTGAAATTAGGATACTTATACTCTCCATAGGTTTTGTTTGATGTGCATTTTTTTCATAATAATCGATACTCTCCTGCAGTGATTTGTAAATTTCTTACTTCTTAATTTTCCTTTTTATTTATTTTCAAATTCAGGAAGTATATTCATGTCTTTTGTTAAAGTTTTACATATATACTTTAAAAGGAATTTATTCTTTTGTTATAAGCAAGGGATAGGTCTTCTATTAAGCATGCAACTTTATGTATAGTCACAGATTTTTTAATATACAGCTTTGTTAAGGTTTTTTGTTGGTTTAAAACATCATTCCATACACATAAGACTCATAAAAATGTGTGATCTATTGCAGCAATATACTTTTAGTTACTGTTTACTGTATTTTTTCATTTGATGTTATATCTTTTAATATTTGATAAATGTTTTAAGTTTGTATATAAAGTGCCTTGATGCAATTGATCTTTATGCCTGTCAGGTGTTCCATAATATCATTCTTAAGACAAACATCTGACATTGAGTTCACCAAAAAAACTATAATTGCTTTATACCATACTAAAAACATTTTACATTTCAATTCACAGAAGCAACATTTCTGCATATTAAGTCTATGAGCTGAGTATTGCATACATTTGGCATAATCAATTTTAGGAGGAAACACTGGCTTCTAAGTCCTTAGATACACCAGCCATATTTGCTCCATTATCATATCCCTGGCAGTGAGCATTTTTATGTTAATACCATTTTTTCCAATTTATTAAAAATTTCACAAGTTAAACCATATCCAGTTATCCTATTTCAGTGGTCAGTAGGACTTTCTTTTATTGAGGTCATTATTCATAATGTGAATATACCTAAAAATCTCACGCACCTATTCACAATGAGCTATATAAGGTATACAATCAAAATTATTTTGCTTCTTTTATTCTCAATAATTATTCATATTTACTATGATTTCCTAGTAGCACTACTAATTTGTTTGAATCTTTTCAGACAAATAAATCATGGATTCACTTTTATGATTAGCCATGTGATTCGGTTTATTGACATTAATGATCTGTAAGTTTGACTAAATTCAGAAACATTCCAGCATCTTGACTTCCGATAATTTATTGCTATTTTCTAAGAAGTAAATTATTTTTGCACCAAATATAAATCTAAAATCACTGGTAAAATATTCCACAATTTTTGTTTCTCCAATTTCATTTTCTTCTGCAAAGCATTATCTATTAAACAGTTTGAATAATTTTAAAAGACTACTTGATTTTAGAAAAGCATTATGATAAAAGGTGGCACTTTTATGGCAAAAAAATTTGCTTAAATCTTACAATCTTTGAAACCTGTTTTTGAGTTGCAAATATGATTTTGTAGTATCACTGATAAAAAGGATGCATAAAAAAAATAAAGACAAAGACTTTTTAGAATAAATGAGCCAGTCGTGATGAATTAATTTGCCTTTAGAACATTTTTTTTTAATAGTCTCTTGAAATCTTCAGCCACTATGTGACATAGATTCACTATAATCTGATTAGGTCTATTAAAATCACTTTTTTTTTACTGAAAATTGGTGGCCACAGTGGAACATTATTAAAATTTATTATAAATGGCATTTTCTTGCTCTCTTGTTTATACTCTTATTTACTAGTTTCTGAAATGTCCTTTTTCTTTTCTTTAGTTTTTTCTTCACAATTCAAAAATGATTCTTTAGGTAACTTTGAGTTTGCTGGTTCTATTCCAATAATATCAATATTAGGGGCTTGATTATTTTCAGTGGTCAAATTACTGTGTTTTCTAGCCAAACTTGTATCTGCCCCACATAATTTTGATCCATTTCTACATGCATTCTTTCTCCTTTTCCTGAACATCACACCATCAATATGGCTTTTTAGATGTCATATTTCCAAAAAACAAGTTTTTAGTATAAATTTAGAGCATACTTATTTTTAATCCATATAGGGATTGAATAAATATAGTGAATTCAAAATATCTCAAAGCATGTAAATAATGATTTTTAACAATCAAATATACGTACATAAAAGTTTATGTCAAAAATATAGAAACTCCCTTGTGAGCTGTTGGTAGAATGGCAAACTGGGGCAACAGCATGGCAGTGTCTCAAAAACTCAAAAATAGAATTACCATATGGCCAGTTACTCAGCTTCAGGATATATAGAGCAATGCATTGAAAGCAGGGTCTCAAAGAGACATGGTACAACCATATTCATAGCAGCATTATTTACAATAGCCCAAAGGTGGAAGCAAACCTAGTGTCCATTGACAGATTAATGGGTAATTACAATACAGTATGTATTAGCAATAGAAGAGATTCAGCCTTAAAAAGGAAGGAACTTTCAGAAGACACTTGCTGCAACATGGGTGGATCTTGAAGACACGATGCTAACTGAATAAGCCCGCCACAGAAAGACAAATATTGTATGATTCCTCTTATATGAGGTACCAAGAGCAGTCAATTCATAAGGACAGAAAGTAGAACCGTGGTTGCCCAGGGTTGGGCGACGAGGGAAAGGCAAGTTATTGTTCAATGGGCAGAGACTTCCAGTTTTGCAAGATGAAAAAGTTCTGGAGATTGGTTGCACACCAATGTGAATATATATAACATTATTCAACTGTACACTTAAAAATGGTTAAGATGGTCAATTGGTTATGTGTATTTTACCACCGTTTAAAATTTACTTTAATTAAAATTTTAATTTTAATTAAAAGCTACCATTTACAAGTAGCAGAAAATTACACACCAGCTTTCTACATAAGTTAATAAAACAAAAAGTAGTTTAAAAAACAGGATTGATAGAAAGACCTGAAACAGAGTGAACTATGTATCATTGTTTTAAGTGAATAAAGTATTAAAGCCTCTTAAGTTTGTTATTTTCCTGGTTAAAATTTTTTCATAAAAATGTTTGAAATTGATAAATTTTTATTCCTGAAAGATAAAATATATAATTAATATATTTCATAAATAAATAAATATTATTTATTTATATGAAAATACAAATGGATATTTAATTTTTAAGATAAATATTTATTAAATAAAATTTATATACCTTACATCAATGCTTTTTCTATTTTTAAAATCACACACACATGGGGACTCCTAGGTGGCTCAGTCATTAAGCATCTGCCCTCTGCTCAGGTCATGATCCCAGGGTCCTGGGATCGACTCCTGCATCAGGCTCCCTGCTCAGTGGGGAGCCTGCTTCTCCTTCTGCCTGCTGCTCCCCCTGCTTGTGCACTCTCTCTCTCTCTCTCACCGGCAAATACATAAATAAAATCTTTTTAAAAATCACACACACATATATTTGTAATAAAATAAAACTTTCCCATTTACCCCATGGAACTATGGGTTAAAGTTGTAAACCATGAAAAGAACTTGCTTCATTTGGGAACAATTGTCCTGACTTTTCAAAGAAAAGGCAAATTAGATCATTTTTTACTTCCTTGCACCTTCACCCCCAACTTGCTTAACTCTCAGGGTTCTGTAAGTGTGGGATCAGGGTCTGTTTTAAATTTGCGTATTTTGTTCATAGTGTATTTTTTGCATTAGTTTTGATTTTTTTTAAATATTGCTTTAATATTATTTATCTTGATCACTGCGTATTCTGGTCCCCTTGCATTTTGTGCCTGAAGCAAGCACATCATTTGCCTCATCCTTCTTCTGGGCCAGCTGCACCGTACGGATGTGCCACAGCTGGTTTATCCATCTGAAGAATTTTGCATTATTTCAAGTTGGGGGTAATTATGAATAAAGCCACTATAAATGTGCGTGTTGAGATTTTTGTGAGAACCTATGTTTTTATTTCATTTGAGTAAATGTCTGGGTGTGGAGTTTGGTGGATAGGAAGTGTACATTTACTGTTTTTTTTTTAAAGATTTTATTTATTTATTTGACAGAGAGAGAGACAGCAAGAGAGGGAACAAAGGCAGGGGGAGTGGGAGAGGGAGAAGAGAAGTAGGCTTCCCACTGAGCAGGGAGCCCGATGCGGGGCTCGATCCCAGGACCCTGGGATCATGACCTGAGCCGAAGGCAAATGGTCAACAACTGAGCCACCCAGGTGTCCCGTACATTTATTTTTATATGAGACTGCCAACCATTTCCCAAACTGGCAATAACATCTTGCATTCTCACCAACAATTTATGAGAGTTTCAGTTGCTCTGCACCCTTGTTAGCATTTGGTATTGTCAGGTTTTTCTTTTTATCTGAGTCATTCTAATAGGTGTACAACAGTATCCTGCTGTGGTTGTAATTTGCTTTTCTATAATGCTCATGACTTATCCATGTAATGTTTTATACCATGGGCCAATTAAGAACATGACATATGTACATATTTTGAAAAAGGTAGGTTTAAAAGGCAAGATGCAGGATATCATGTACTATGATAGTTTTGTGTAAATAAACATATATGCACATAATTGAAAGAACACGTAACAAATATTAACCATGATTCTTCTAGAAGAATCTTCCTTAATACCTTTTGGACAGTTTAAATATTTTTGTAAGAATATGTTACTTTAATGGCTAAACTACTGTTTAAAAAATTAATAAAATCCATGCCTCTTATGGGAAAATATATTTTTAAAAACATCCAAAAAAACCAAAAGAACCTAAGCTGATTGCTCATCTCTGGCGCTCCAATGAGTCACTTTCCTAATCCAGAATCTTAGGGCCACAGAAGCAAGCAGCAGGGAGGCTATAGGATCTCAAGAAATCCTAAATCAGCTGTTAAGTAGTTATCACTTCTGGAAGCTGCAGCCCGTAGAGAACAGCTCCTCGCAGGTATGCCAAAGCAACCTCACCTGTGCTGAGACAGGAAGGGCCAGGTGAAGGGCCCATATAACCAAATCTGCCCCCCATTTTTTTAGATTTATTTATTTGAGAAAGAGAGAAAGATGGGGGAGAAGGAGGGGCAGAGGGAGAGATTCTCAACCAGACTCCGCACTGCGCTCGGAGCCCAACATGAAGCTCAATCCCAGGACCCGTGAGATCATGGACAAGCAGGCATTGTCCTGGGATTAGGATAGAACTCAATGGAAACCAAGAGTCCGTGGCTCCACGGAATGAGCAACCCAGGCAACCCCTGCCTCTTTGTATCTAGAAAAGCAGAAACTATTCCACCGACCTTCCCTAGAAGACTTCCACTTAGAGCTTGGAGGTTAAAACCAAGCCGTGAGGCCGCCCCTCGCTGCAAGGGAGACTGGCCACTCGGACTCGCAGATAGCCAGAGGGTCTGCCAGCCGGGGTGGTACACATCACACAAGCTGGGAAAAGTGGCTTTTGAGTGCTAAGAATACCTAAAATATGGATCCTTGAATGCCAATTTAAAAATAACACTGTCAAAGTAGTAAGGGGAAAAAAACCCCACAAGTGTGCCAAAGAAACATAGAAGGAAGAAAGCACCTCTTCAGGAAACTAAGTGCAATTGTCCTTCTCAGAAAGATTTGAAGAAAATCACATTTTATTCATAGTCATATTGTAAATGTGTTGTTACCCCACACAAGACCCTTTCCCTTTCTGCTATTTTGTGAGAGAATGAGACTAGTAGATAGGGTTACCTGAAATGAAGAGCGTCGTAATTCCTGGACACAAGCAAAATCCTGCTGTGTTCTCACTGTGCTAGGCTCTGAGGAGCTTTCGATCCACAAGGAGAAATTAGAGTTATATACATTAAATAGAGAAGTGTGCCTGCTAATCATGAATCCTGTGCCAGACAGTGAGGTTCAAGCCACAGGAGGTTAGGATGTAAACAGTAGACAGCCACTAAGCCTGCAGCTTCTCAGCCAATTCTCCTCAGAGTGGACTTTTGAGTTTTTCCGATGGAGTCTGTGTCACCTTTCTTTGCAGAGCAATATTTGTCCCAATTCCACAAGGCAGGGAGAGAGACATTTTCAACTTCTTTCTGGCACCAGCTCCCTTACAAGAAAACAACAAGTAAGTACTCTTCCAGGCACAAAACGGGGGAAAAAATCTTCCTTCAACTTTATCCCTTTTTTTTCCTTTTGGAATCAGAGCTTCTTTAAAAGAAAAATAATAATAATAATAAAGTATCTCCTTAAAACAGAAGCTGGCCAAAAAATGTTTGTCCAGGATTTTTAAAATGGGTGTGCACGGATGAATAGTTTTCAAATAATTTGTCCCGGAGAGGTGAGCCTTCTTTTGCCCTGGGGTAATCACATGAGTGGCCTTTTTAGTCAAACAAATACAGAGCAAGAAAGCAGGCATTGTCCTGGGATTAGGATAGAACTCAAGCTTTTGTGTCTCAGTCAAGTCTGAGATCCTTGTGACACAAAATTCAACACTAGGGATACAGTGGGTCAATCTGAGTGAGTCCAGGGTCTTCTGGGAGTCAGGAAACTGGTTTAGTCAATGCCAGTTTGCAGATACGTGAAGATAGGGAGCTATCGAGGTGGACCAGGATGACTCTGAAATTAACTCTAGGGTCACAGAGGTCTCACTGCGTGAGGGGAGCTCAGGTCACAGCCCCACAGTGAATGGGGGAAAGAATGCGTTAAATACAGAATCCTACTGAAGCTGGAATGCCCCTTGGCCAGCCAGCAGGACGTGGGGCTTGTGATCCAAGAAACAGGAGCTGAGCTCGGGCTTCTGAAGGGAGACACCTGCATCAAGGCCCAGAACTGAAGGATGGCATTGCCCCCCAGCCCTTGGGATCGGCCCCCAAGGAACTGACTTGCCGGAAGTTGAGAAGAAGGTACCATTTCAGAAGGGACTGTCATCACCGGCAGACTGGAGAGGATTTGTTTTCTCCATAACAGGCTGTGGCTGGTGGAGATGGGGGTGGGGAGGATGACAACTGATATATTCCTTAAAAGTCAGACAAAGGCCCTTTTCAGGTTTTAGAAGTACGATTGTGTGTGTGTGTGTGGGAGGGAATGGAGGGGGCGTTATTTCAGAAAATTATAGAGAGGAACCTGAAAGGGGGCTATTAGACTTCCTGTTTATCTGGCCACTGAAGTTCTCAAGCACTCTTACACTCAATATGAAAATCGAAAAGAATGTGACCAACTGTAGTCATGAAGCAGGTAAATCCAATCACACATAGAGCATAACCCTCATCCAGGTTATTATCTGAAACAATATTTGAAGCAATCGCAGAGGCATTATAATTTAGTGGTTGAAGGCAAAGTCTTTGAAACCAGACAAGCTGAGACCAAGTTCTAGTTCTGCCACTTGCTTCAGAAGTAATCCCAGGAAACATCAGGTGGAGAATGAGGAAATAAACTAAGAAAAGGAAGGAAGCGAATAAAGAGTGTGTTAGCAAGCCCTCTGTCATGGGGCGGGGGGGGGCGGGGGGGCAATTGGAGCACAGTCCCGCTGGGGAAACCTAGCAGACAGAACAGAGATTATGTCAGAGTTGTCTCAACCCAGGGCTAGGAAGCTAGGGTATTTATCCACCAACCTCTGTCCACCATTGCTTCAGAACTGTTCCTGAGAGTGGGGGGCAGCCATTAACTCTCTGGCCCTCTGGCTTGCCACAATGCTGCTACCACATTCCCAGGTCCAGAACAAAGCCTTCAGGTAGAGAATCAAGAATCTCAGGTGTTCACAGTAAGCAGGCTTGGGCCCAGAGATAAGAGTGCCAGGAGGGTATCATGAGGGGCCACAGGCCCCGGCAGCCACACAGGATAACAGGGCTCACCCTCGTGTAATCCAGAAAGCATTTGCAGAGACATTACCACATCTTACCTTCAGTACCAACCTGAAAGATAAAGCTTTATTATCTCCATTTTCTTGTAAGGAATGAAACAGAGGATACAAGATGTTAAATGATGTGCCAAAGTCCTACAGTTAATGGGCACAGCAGGAATTGAACCCAGGTTTTCTGTTTCTAAGCACCATTTAAAAAAATTAAACTACAGCAAGCCACCTTATAAATGGAGCTTTAAAGGATGGAAAACCATTTGCCCATCAGAATAGCTGAGCCACCCCCAGGCCTGGTAGCATGAGCACTATGAAAGAATCCGCCCCCCTGGAGGGCTGCTGAAGTAGAGTCCATGGCAGAATAGGAAGAGGAAGAAACTATCTAGAGTCTGGGCTGATACTATGCTTCGTGACAATGGGTGGTGAATTCCAGAGGGGATCATAGAAGGGTTTTCGAAGTTGAGGTTGGGGGGAGGAGGTGAGATAGAAGAGACAAAGAGAGAGTCCACAGAGCCCTGTGCAATTCTTAGACTTGCCTCCTTTCCCAACCCATTACACACCACTCCCATCATACTGACCTCCTTCCTATTCCTTGACCGTTCCAACTCCCGCCCTGTACAGGCCCTTTGCATTGACTGTTCCTCTGCCTGCAGTGCTCTTCCTCAGAGAGCCACTTGCTGTACCCATGACTTCCTTCAAATCCTTGTTCAAATCATTCTTTCTCAAGAAGACCTAACCACCCTGTCTACTCTATCTGGGCCTTATCATGTCATGATCACGCACCTAACCTCCCACTCTGGATCCCCTGCTCTTTTCTTTTTCCCATAACACTTATGGATTTCTGACTTCCTATATGGTTACTTATTTACTGTATGTATGGTGTGTCTCTCTTTGCTGACGCGTAAACTCCAGAAGGACATCTCTGTTTTGTTCACTGATGTATCGCAAGCACCTAGAACAGTACCTGGCCGGTGGTGAGTGTTCGATGAACTCTGAAAAATGAGCAAATGGATGCCAATGCTCCTAAGCCCACAAAGGAATAATCGGTATGCCATTCCATGCCTAACTTAATGCCCCTGGCTTCCAAGGAGAGAAGAGACTCCATCTTCTCCCTTCTCTGTCCCCCCACCCCCACCCCGCATTCCCCGCTCCACTAAGGCTCAATTTTTCCTTCCCTCCTTGACCAAGCAGCCAGACCTTCCACCTGGTGAAAGTGGGCATTTTCTTCTCTGTTGACTTTCAAGTATTAGTGACTTTGTTTGCTGAGGGAAACATACAATAGTTTATTTGATAACTGCATGTCTCCTTCCCTTTTTTTTTGGAAGGCCATGAAGAGGCCACGAACCATATTTTGCTCTCAATCATATATGTCCAAAAAAAGGGGGTTACCATCTATTAGATGGTCAGCATTAGGTCTGGACACTGCCCTTACATTGTCAACACCATGTGTACTTTGACATATTTCCAGTGTCTGAAAACATTTGCTCTAGTTCCAACAGTCAAGGTTAAAAGATAAGTATCTGAATGAGACAAGAGGATGGAAACCAGTCCATGTGTCAAATGCTGGGGAAAGAACAGAGCTCTGGGCTAGAGAGTAACAGAATCTTATTCTAGAATGAAATCAGCAGTTGTTGTTGTTGTTTTTTTTTAAAAAAGCATTTAAATAATTCTCACATGTAAGCTGAGAACTAAAAATTGTACTTAAGTTCTTGGAGCAGCATTTCAAATTCTGATACCCCCCCCCGCTAAGTGCTGTGGTGTAGAGTTTGAAATTTATTTGACTAATAAATAACTAGTTCCATGTCCTACACCTAAAATCATAAGCAATTAAGTATACGAAGAACATAGGAAATACGCAATAGGGAAAAATCCTCAGTAATACTCACTTTCAGTCTTAAAGAGTACAACCTGCTATAGAAGGAACAGAGGAAGAGAGAACCCAGCAGGACACGAAGAAGCCAGTGGCAGGGCCCTGTCAGCTGGTTCAAATATGGACAGATCGCACGCCAGTCAGAAAGGTCGTCATGTTTTGTTCTTCCAATCAAACCCCTAAGGATAGAACAGTTCAACATCCAATATTCAGTTTCCCCTTCCATTCAATCATCCATCTATCCCAACATTCTGGGGGTTCACAAAAGGGCCAAGCAAATAAGCTTTAAGCTATTGAAAAAGAAAAAAAGCGAAGGGGCAGCCCCTCACACAAGGAGCTCCCACCAGACTAGGGAAGACTCACCGGGGAAATTTTCACGAAAAGGCAGCCAGGGCTGAGAATCAGTGGCTTGTTTGCAATGCTTGAGTCAAAGTGGATAAAAAAGTACACACATCAGTATTGCCACAGGCTCCTTGCCCTGTCATAGCCACTTATTTACAGAGCCTTCCTACATTTTTATTTATTGTGATCAGATCATTTCTTTTTTGGCTAGTTTTTGTTGTTGTTGTTGTTTGTTTGTTTGTTTGGCTGGTTTTATAAAGTACCATTGGCAGAATGAAAAAAGGTATGTCTTTTTTTTTCCCCCTTAAATTTTATTTTCTTTGATCACCTCCATCAAGCAAGTAGGACTTTCAAACTTGGCTCTGAATTGCAACGATACCAAAATAATCCAGAAACTGTTCTGTGAAGGAACTGCCAGTGTTATAGACAAGAAAACTGATGTTCAGAAGTTCCTCAGTGTCACCCACTGACAAACGTGCCAAGATTTTTTTTTTACCTCTTTGGTCCTACATAATCTAGACAAACTGACAGAAATTTCTATAGTGTTGCATTATGCTCAGAATGGTGACATATAAAACAATTAGAAATTATTAAATGGGATGAAGTGTTAAATTCTACTCCTGAAACCAACATTACACTACATGCTAACTAACTAGAATTTAATAAAAACTGAAAACAAAACAACAACAACAAAAAGCAAGGACTGAGTCAGACCCCTCCAGAGGGTACATAGTCAGCCCCTGTGAGGAACATGGGCACATGCAGAGGAGGTCACAGTGACAAGTGCAGACTTTGAGAGAAAAATCTAATGATGTAAGAAAGTAGCCAGCATTTGACCTGCTTAATTCATGCTTAAAATTGTACTAGGGGCTTTTCTACCAGACTCTAAAAGCAGTAAGGAAGGCCTTATTACAATACATCATCTAAGGACCCCTGTGTGGCTCAGTCAGTTACACATCTGTCTTCAGCTCAGGACATGATCCCAGGGTCCTGGGATGGAGCCCAGGTCAGGCTCCCTGCTCAGCGGGGAATCTGCTTCTCCCTCTCCCTCTGCCCTTCCCCTCTGCTTGTATGTTCTCTCTCTCTCTCTCTCTCTCTCTCTCTCTCTCTCTCTCTCTCTCTCAAATTAATAAATAAAATCTTTAAAAAATACTTCATCTAAGACTTCCCCCATATTCGAAGTTAACCTGACAATTTCTGGAAAATGGGAACTTGATCACTACTTTAGAAATAGATGATGAGCAAACACCTTGAGCATTTTCAATAAAACCTAGATCTTTATTATGATGGATTGTATGGCCCTCGTGGCATGATGGGGTCCTTCTTGGCCCCACCTCACTGACTAGTTTCTGGCCATGCTGCTGTTCCTCCCATTTCTGGACTGCACCAAGTACTAGCCCACTTGGGTCATGGAGTGTTTCCAAGTGCTGATAATCCCAAATGCCATTTCTCAATCATGGCACCTCTTCCATTTGGGACCTGAAACTTCTCTGCTGTGAGGGGCTGTCCTTTGCATGGTAGGAAGTTTAGCAGCATCTCTGGCTTCTAGTCACTAGACGCTACCAGTACCACCAGCCCTCTACCTGCCTCCAACCAGTCCCCTTCCCGCCTCCACGCACCCAGTTGTGACAAGCAAAATATCTGTACATTGCCAAATGGCCCCCAGGGGCAGTATTGCTCCCAATGGAGCCCCATTGCTCTAGGTGGTCCCAGCTCATCTTTCAGGTTCCAACATACATGTTAGCTCCCCTGAGAGGCCTTCCCTGGTGACCTAATCTAAAGAAAATCCTTTTATACTCTCTCACACTTCAACCCAGTCCTTTCCTTGACAGACATTTGCATAATTTATGATTACATACCTATTATCTTATTCCCTTGTTAAATGTCTATCCAAAACATTTTATTGGAAGCCTAATGAGGGCTATGGCTATGCATATTTCATTTGTTATCATACACAGAGCAATTGGCACAGTGCATGACTTAAAAAGATGTTTGGTTAAAATTGATTAAGTATATTATACTAACATATCAGAGGAATGTGAGGTTAGATTTACTTTGTATCCAAAGTCCCTAGATAGACCCAAATCTATACAGGACTATACTCCAGGATGTAGGATAAGTAATTGCTTTATGGTTATAGCATTTGTTAAATGCCCCTTATGGAAGGACCATTAGGTTTAAAATTAAACAGATTTTATACTTTGGGCTCAGAGAGACTTGGCTCCAAAGCCCAGCTCTGCCACTTACCAGCACAAGTTAATCACTTCACTTCATTGATCTACATTTATCTGCTCTGGGAAATGGCTCAGTCAGTTAAGCATCTGCCTTTGGTTCAGGTCATGATCCCAGGAGTCCTGGGATAGAGCCCCGGATCAGGCTCCCTGCTCAGCAGTTAGTCTGCTTCTCCCTCTTCCTCTGCCCCTCCACCCTACTCATGCTTGCCCGCTCGCTCTCTCTCTCAGACAAATAAATAAAATCTTTAAAAAAAATAGTACCTGTTTCAATAGAGTTGTAGTAAGGAGTAGGGATATTATTTATAAGATGTCTCAATAAAATAGCAATGCTCAATAAAATGACAAATGTCATCAAATATTTTTTGTAATAACAATACCAATAATAACTTAGTCTTGTCAATCCTGGGCCTTACCAACGCAATCACAATCAGCAAATGCCGTTCAGTGTCCAAATGACAAGCTCGGTTCCAGCAGCCAATCCAAGGCTATTAGAGACCCTGCAAATGGGTAGTTCATGTTCCTGCCCCTAGCCTGGTATGCAGTGTGCCCCAACCCAGCCTTGAGACCAACACATGCAATCTGTCTCTACCCCCAGTCATTTTTGTTCTTGGCTTTTGCACGAATCTCTTGGCTTACACTCTACTTCCCTTTCCAGGACAAACTTTCCCCTGAGACCCACCCATTTTATTAGGGCTCAAACATTCTCCTAGTTATTTCTAGCCTCCTCCCCATGCCAATAACCATAGTTGATCCAATAACACAGACCAACCCAAACCACAGCAACAATTATAACATCAACACTACCTAGAAACTCCCATGCGGCCTCCATCCAGTCATCAGACCAAATGCTAGCCAGACTGGCCTGATCTGAGCCGGAATTTCCCTCTGGAGAGGAGGCTATTGACTGCTGAATGAATCACACTGCAAGCTGGAATAGACAAGCAACAAACACAGGGATTATTTGGAGAGAGAAAGTGGGACAGGATATATGGCTGGAAATTGCTAACTCAGAGCCCCATGCATATTTCCCTGCTTTGTCCCCACCCTCCATGCATAGCGAAAGTTCCAGATGATGACAATATCTATGGCATATCTATGGCCAAGTCTTCAAAACACACCCATAGCCTTGAAAAGAGCTAAACATAGCCATAACTATTCCTATATTTCTGAAAAATCCAGTTCTTATCAAGAGTCAGATTAACCAGAGCGCCTGGATGGCTCAGTGGGTTAAAGCCTCTGCCTTCTGCTCAGGTCATGATCTCAGGGTCCTGGAATCGAGCCCCTCATTGGGCTCCCTGCTCAGCGGGGAGCCTGCTTCCTCCTCTCTCCCTGCCTCTCTGCCTACTTGTAATCTCTTTCTGTCAAATAAATAAATAAAATCTTAAAAAAAAAAAAAGATTGAGATTAACCACCTCTGAGTGTCCTAACTTAGTGGTCTGGCATGGTGTTTTAGCAAACTCTTCCTTACATTTAATATCACTAGGTGGGGCTGACATAAGCTAGTAAAAATTTAAACCCTTTTCTGATTGAGCAACATGTTAGTGCCAGTGAGAGGAACCTGTTGACACATCTGGCTTACTAGGCTAGAGAGCAAAGAAAAAGAATCATTGTCCTTGGCTTCTAGTTAACATTCTTTCCTCTGTAGCTCCAGGAAAACTTTTTCTGTCAAGGATTCAGTTAATAAATATTTTAAGCTTTGCTGTTCACATATAGTTTCTGTTCCTTCTTCTCCTTCTTCTATTTTGTTTTAAATCATGTAAAAATTTAAAAACCATTCTTAGCTCCTAGGCCATACAGAAATAGCCTATGGTGTCCCACAGCCCATAGTTTATTGATCCCGTTCCAAACCAACAACTCAGATATCTGAGTAGTGGCCTTCAAACTGAAATTTTAAGACAAAGTCCATTTTTTTTTAATTTGGGATATTGTGCTCACTGATAAAATTTCAGTTATCTTTGAATAAGCTTCCTAGCACTTATAAACCTCTGAAGTTATTGGTAATTCATTGAGCTTATACTTAAGACTTGTGCATTTTACTATATGAAAGTTATATCTCAATTTTTTTAAGTTTTAAAATATTATTCATGTATATTTATTTAATATCTGTTTGTGTCTATGTTGCTTTCTTTTTTGACTTTTTTAAAAGTAATCTCTACGGGGCGCCTGGGTGGCTCAGCTGGTTAAGCAACTGCCTTTGGCTCAGGTTATGATCCTGGAGTCCCAGGACTGAGTCCCACATTGGGCTCCCTGCTCAGCTGGGAGTCTGCTTCTCTCTCTGACCTCTCCCCTCTCATGTTCTCTCTCTCTCAAATAAATAAATAAAATCTTTAAAAAAAAAAAAAGTAATCTCTACACCTAACATCAGGCTCAAAATCACAACCCCATGATCAAGAATCAGATGCTCCACTGACTGAGGCAGCCAAACGCCCCTATCTTGCTTACCTTTTTTACTTTTAGAACCATATCCAACTTGAAGTAGGCACTCATTTATTGTGTGCTATGGAGAGAAGAAGAGAGACAGGAGGATGGATGACAGTGTACGAAGGCGTAGAGGAACATTATGAACACAATAACCCAGGACTGTAAACTAAGATGAGTCACAATTGAACCACCAGACTGCTTGAAAAACACCTGTTACATAGACAAAATGAGACACCTGTGGATGCCTGCTTCGAATACACAAATAAAATTATTCAGTGAAAATCACAGAATTGTTGGGTCTGTCGTTACCAGGGCTCTTGCAAGTCATGTAATACAGCATAATGGAGGAATCCCTGACAGACTTATCAGGAGAATGACTTTAGAAGTTATGACCAACTAGTCTACCAAACCAGAAGAGATTTCAAAAATTCAATTGGATATCATTTCGGTGAGCACACTAGTTCTATGACGTTCCATAAAATTTGAGCTGTAACTGAGTTGATGTAAAAGACATTTGTTCACAAATCTTAAGAGTCAAGAAAAGAGGGACGGCAGACTTCCCTGTGGAGAGAATTAGAAGTTTGAGGACTAAGTGATCTCGTGGCTTTGGAAATCACAGAGTCAATGATAAAGCTACAAGATCAGATTCAGTGTGTCTCACCAAGTTTGCCAAAAAGAATATATAGTAAGCTTCCTGGCTGAGATTTCCAGGCAGTAGGCAACATCAGGCAAGCTGAGACAGTTAACTCCCAAATTGTATGGGACAATGAAACTGTTTCCATGGGGAAGAAGTACCTTTCCACTCCAGGAAGATTCAGAATCAAGCACAGAAATATTTAAGATAACCAAAGCCATAGCTTGCTCTATTGAGACTAGAGTGTGTGTGCAAATTTAACATTTTCTGTACTAGGTATATTTAAGAAAAGTAAGTCTATCAGAGTGCCAACCTTCTAATTAGAATTTAAATGTGGAATTTGAGAAACAAGGCAGAGGATAATAGGAGAAGAGAGGAAAAAATGAAACATAAAGGAACCAGAGAGGGAGACAAACCATAAGAGATTCTTAATCTCAGGAAACAAACAGAGAGTTGCTGGAATGGAGGAGGGTGGGAGGGGTAGGGTGGCTGGGTGATGGACATGGGGGAGGGTATGTGCTATGGTGAGCGCCGTGAATTGTGTAAGACCGATGAATCACAGACCTGTACCCCTGAAACAAAAAATATATTATATGTTAATAATAATAATAATAAAAGAATGTGAATGTGTAGTTGAATAGTCAATATAGACTTCTATTTTGTGGTCGAAATCTTCTAAATTGGGAAGAAGCACTGGAACAGTTAAGAAAATTTTAAGTTTACTCTCCAGCTGAGCAGTTCTTTCTTGCAGATAACCTGAGAACCAAGTTGGGGCGGGGGTGGGAGGGTGGGGGGCGGGGAGTTGAGCCTGTGGCGTATCCTCTCTTAGGGTCCCAGGATGATGGACTCCACAGGGGCAGATGAAATGACCTGACTGACCGTGCAACTCTTGGAGAAGAGACTGGAGCAAGAGCGTGAGAGTGTGGAAGAGGATTCTGAGGACCCCCACCTAAGGCCTGGGTGGGAGAACGGGATAGAAGCAGTCCTGCAGAGGGCTCTGAGGAGGAGGACAGAGCTTCTACAGAGATTCTGGGAACTGCGCCTCCTGGAGGAGTCTCCCAGATCCAATCCCTGAGGAGATGAACAGAGGAGGAGGCTGTAGGTCCGCGTTGCTCCCAGAGGTCCCCCCCCCAACCCCCTCCATGGTCACCTACCCTGCCATCTCCCCGCCCCTGCCAGCCCTGGAGCCACCAGGGATTATCCAACACTCAGTCTTTCCCTCCTTCCTGCCATCATCATTCAAGGGCTACCTCCGCAGCCACTAATCTCACAGATTCGCCCTCTCCAGGCTCTCCCCACTCAAAGGTCAGGAGGTATTAAGGAAAGTCATCTGCCTCTCTCCTTGATTTCTAGGAATTCCTTAACATCGTTCCTTTTTGATACACATACCACAAATGTGAAGTCTTTCCGTGGCCTGCCTTTCACTCTCTTTGTAGTGTCCTCAGGTGAACACAAGTTCTTAATTTTAATCGAGTTTTGTTTTTCAGGCTTTTTCCTTAAAAAAAAGAATCTTACATTATGGTTATATTATAGTTATAAGTTTAATGTGTCAGGTTTATAAGAATTATTTAAGCACTTGGAAAGATTTGTTGGTCAAACAACTTTTAAAGCTACAGAACTGAAATAGAATAAATATATAAATGCAGTGTAAAATGGTCAAAGGTGCTTAATTAACAAATCTATAAGTAGAACCAAATATTAGTCAAAGATTCTTACAAGTGACTGCAAAAATTTGCTTGGTTTATAAATAAAACAAGGTTTGCAAGCCAAACCCTAAACCTTAAGAATTTTGAATCTGTAACTCTAATAAATGTATTATTAACTTCAAAAGCTTCAACAAGCCTCTACATAGTCTTTTCTGCACTTAAAACAGCCTGTAAATTATGCTGAAAAATTCACACTTAACACTTTCATCATCAGCCCTCATTTCTTTGGTAGTTCCTCTTATGTATGACATGATTTACACACATCTCAAAATTTCAGTTACCTCTCCTGAACTGTAATTGATCACTGTGCCTATGGGCACTTCTTCCAAAAAGTCACATCGATGCTTATCAGTTTAACATCTAAGAGGTGCTCGGTGATTTAAAATCACCAAGATTTCTTGGTGCGATAATGTAAGTTCTAAAATTGAGATAAAATGTAAAAGAACTGAAATTTTGAGAAAGCAGTCCAAATCAATCTGCTAATGTAGAACTTCTTTGTGGCACAGAAATTAAGCCATACATGTTGGCACTTTGTCCAATCCGCATAATACATTACCTTCTAGAAAATAACCTGCCTCCCATTTCCTGAAGTTGAAATTTAGGGACATTAGCAAAAACACTACCTAGCACAATCTGACAAGATGATGCAGCAGTAAATTTTCTTTCAATTGTACAGATATTGTTTTAGCATAGGAAAATAGGGCTATTAGCTTTGAATTATTTTCTAGGAGTGGTAGTTTTAAAGGATAAAATAGATACATAGTGGATTAAAAGTAGAGCATGCGGAATATAGTCAGTAGTATTGTAATAACTTTGTAAGGTGTTGGATGGTAAATTCCTTTATTGTGGTGGCTGTTTTGTAATGTATGTAATTGTCAAATCAATGTGTCGTATGCCCAAAACTAATATAAGATTACATGTCAACTAACTTTCAATTAAAAATAATATAAAATAAATACATACACACATAATATTGTAATGGGTTTGAACATTTCCTATGACTATAGAACAACACGGTAGTCATAAAACCTTTACTTTTCTCCAAAAGAAAAGCAAAGTACATGAATGGAGGATGTGTCCAGTTATAAAGTGAAAGGATAGAGGGATAGCCCAATTAGCAAAAAAAGAAAAATAGGTGTTAGGTAGATTTAATTAAAATCCTTACTCAATTTTATCAAAACTATGCTTTCCCTTACTGTAATTCAGAGGTTCTGGGCTACTTCCATCATAATTGTGTATGATTAAATTTAATAACAAAAAAGGTATAAAGAGCAATTTCCTGCCTTTCATCACCTTCAGAGTAACCAGTACCAGACTTGCCCTCCTGCCATAGCAACTATAAATGACAAATAAATGAGGCAATTATTTTTGGACATTGGACACCAGGTAGCACAGGACTGAGGTCCTTGAGAGAAGGAAAGCCCATGAATTAAACAGCACATTCACCCTGGATTTTTGCGTAGGGAAACCTTCCCAACCACAGGGACCACGAAGTGAAGTTCTGTCAGGGCACTGAAGTCTCCCTGGGCTGAAGAGGCAGAGAGTGAAATTCAGAGCTATTGAAGGAATTTGTAAGCATGGTACCAGAGAGAATGGAGCTGCAAGGATGGGTTCCTAGCAGTCTTTATGGGAGCTGTGGACAGATCTGTGGTGGAGGGCGGAGCTGCACACATGCAGGGCCAAACCCTTTCGAGGCCCAACAGAGAAAGGCTTTTGCAGGGTTAAGTGCTAAATGAGGTAGCTCAGTGTTGGGAGGCTTTGGAGTTCCAGCCCAGCCAAAGTGGGAGACCTTGCTGGGCTCTTTGACCCCTTCCTGAGACCCCAGAAAGGCCATGTGATAGGAAGACATAATATGTCCTCAAATCTGGGTCATTCTTTAGAGCAGAGGTTGGCAAAATTTTTGTAACAAGGCCAGATAGAAAATACTTTAGGCTTACGAGTCATATGCTCTCTTTCACAGACTCTCAAGTCTATCATTGTAACATAAAAGCTGCCACAGACAACATGTAAATGAATGAGCATAGCTGCATTCCCATAAAACTCTGTCTATAGATCTGAAGGTGACCTAAGTGTTAGGATGGGGAGACAAGGACAGAAATGTAGCCATTGTAAATACATATAAGTACATAACAGAAAAGATAAACATAGCAAACAGATGAGAAACCTCAACATAAAAATGGGTATTATAGGGTGCCTGGGTGGCTCAGTTCTTAAGCTACTGCCTTTGGCTCAGGTCATGATCCTGGAGTCCCGGGATCAAGTCCCACATCGGGCTCCCAGCTCCACAGAGTCTGTTTCTCCCTCTGACCTTCTCCCCTCTCATGCTCTCTTTCACTCTATCTCTCTCAAATAAATAAACAAAATCTTTTAAAAAAATGGATATTATAAAAAATAACCAGATGGAAGTTCTGTACTTGCAAATTACATTACCTGAAATAAAATAGTCACGAAATAAGCATAACAGCTGACCAGAAATCACAGAAAAAAAAGTTGTGAGCTTGAAGACAAATCAAAAGAAATCATTCAACCTGAAGAACAAGAGAAAAAAAAATTGTCAATGACTAGAGCCTCGATAATCTCTAGAAAGTTACCAATGATCTAACATGTGTAATGAGAGTACCAGAATGAAAAGAGAAAGAGAACAGAGCAGGAAAAATACATTTGAAGGAAAGATGGGTGAAATGTTCCTAAATTTGGTTTTTAGAAAACCAATTTACAGACTGAAGAAGCTGGGTGAAGCTCATGCAAGATAAACACACACAAAGAAAAACACAATGAGACATTTCATAGTCACAGTGAAGAAAAATCAAAGACGAGGAGAAAAATCTTAACAGAAGCCAGAGAAAAAGGTACATTATATTCAGGAGAACTATAATACGAACTCAAACTGACATCTCAGCAAAAACAATGGTGACAAAAAGTCAGAAAATGAATCTTTAAAGCACTGCAGGGGAAAAAGGCAGTATCAACTCAAAACACTATATCCAGCAAAATTATCACTGAAAGGAGGGTAAAATAAAAACATTTCCAGGTGGATTAAAGCTGAAAGAATTTATTGTCAGCTAATTTATAATATAAGAAATGCTAAGACAATTTTTCAGGCTGAAAGAAAAACGAAACTAAATTGAATCTCAGATTTATAGGAAGGCATGAAGAGTATAGAAGATTAGAAATATGTTGATATACTAAAAAGCCTATCTTTCTTTTCTCTTAGATCATTTAGACAATGGTTTAAGGCCAAAGTAGTAACACTGTTGTGTATGGGGTTTATAGAGTCCATAGAAATAAAATACATGGCAAGTTAGCATAAAGAATGGAGTAAAAGGAATTATACCATTGAAAACATCTCATTTTACATGAAGTGTTGCAGTATTCATTTAAAATAGACTGTGATTTTAAAAAACAATAAGAGAAATACGTAAGAGTGTTAAAAATTCAATTAAATAAAAAGAAAGTGGGAAAAGAGTAATAGAGGAACAAAGAATGCATGACAAACAGAAAACAAATACACACTGATAGACCCTAACCCAACCATCTCAGCACATAACTATGTAAAACGTCAATGGATTGTATACCCCAATGAAAGGGTAGACGGTGTGACTGAATTAAAAAAGCAAGACTGAATTATATATTCCCTATAAAAGGTGCAATTTAAAAATAAAGACACAAATATACTGAAGGAAAAGGATATTTCATGCAAACGGTAAACATAAGAAAGTGAGGACATATTAGTATCAATCAAAGTAGACATCAAGGCAAAAGAGTATTTCATATGATAAAAGGATCAATTCATCAGCAAGGCATACTCCTAAATGTGTATGTTTCTAGTATTAGAGCTTCAAAATGCATGAGATGAAAACTAACAAAACAGAAGGGAGAAATAGGTAAACCCACAGCGGTAAGTGGAAACTTTAGTGCCTTTCAGCAACTGACAAAACAATTTAAAAGTCAGCCTGGCCAACACCTAGCAAATGAGTATTGCATCTGGTCTTCTTTCTCTTTGAGACAGCTTACTGTATCTCAGTATACTCAGAATGGATTGGAAAAGTTAAAATAATTCAATATGCTTTTTCCAAAACACATTTTTATAAACTTCTATTTTCTTATTTTATTTTCCTTTTTTTTCTTTTTTAAAGATTCTATTTATTTATTTAGAGAGAGAGAGCATGCACGTGCAAGCGGGGGTGGAGGGCGGCGTGCGGAGAGGCAGAAGGAGAGAGAGAATCCCAAGCTCAACGTGGAGCCCCACATGGGACTTGATCTCACGACCCTGATATCATGACCTAAGCTGAAACCAAGAGTCGGTCACTTAACGAGCTGAGTTACCCAGGTGCCCACAACCTTATTTTCATAAAAGTCTTGGAACTGCTGATTTAGCTCATCCAATATATGGAGAATATTATAAATTGAATTCTGTTCCCCCAAATTTGTATAGAAAAGCCTTAACTCTCAAGATCTCAGAATGTGACTGTATTTGGAGATAGGTCCTTTAACGAGGTGGGTAAGTTAAAATGAGGCTGGTTGGATGGGCTTTAATCCAGTCTGATTGGACTTAGGATCTGTCTTTATCAGAGGAAATCTGGACACACAAAGAGTCACCAGAGATCCACACACAGGGAGAAAGGACCAAGTGAGGACACAGTGAGAAGGTGATCATATGTAAGCCAGGGACATTGACCTCAGAAGAAACTAAAGCTTCTGACACCTTGATCTTAGACTCATAGCACAGCTGACTAGGAACTGTGCCACTGCCTGGCATCATGAGACAGTATGGTACTGCATATCGTTAGCCCAGGAAAAGGTCAAAACTCAAAACTGGGAAATACAGTTTCTACTAAGTGCATATCACTGTTGCATCTACTAAAGTCAAAAATTCATTACATTGAACCATCATTGATTCTGGAACGGTCTGTACTATATAAGAAATGAGAACATTTGAAGATGGGCTACAGGTCTCTATGCTTAATGGTATTCCATGCATAGAAATACACAGGGAAAGACATGTGGCATGTTTGCCTTGACTAAAGAAGGCTTTGACACTTATGGACAATACACCATAGTAAGATTCAGAGCCAAGTAGTCTTATGACTTTAAAATAAACAGACAACGAAAAGGACAATTGAGTAAATAAGAAACGAAGACCCATGAATACTGACATCTTGACCCAGGTGTGTGCTCGGCAGACTCCAATTCTGTGAGACACTCAGAATTTAGAGGAGGCGGTGTGTCTAGTCCAGCAGTCACATTTAATAAAGTAGAGGCTGGAGCGCAGAGAAATTAAGTGACTATCCAATGTCACACAGCCAGTGGCAGAAATGGGCTTTGACCTAAGTCCCTAAACACCCAGTCTTCACTTCACAGTACCAAAAATGGGACAGTGAAGTCGATAATGTGATAAACGTGTGTTAGAAAAGGCAGACAATGACAGTGTTCTCTGATACTAGCTTGACTCCAGTAATGAAAACATTCAGGGTCAAATGAAGAAGCAAAGAGATTTTAATAAATGACAATAATCTGATTATATTTTAATGTGGAAAGAAAATAGCTTTTTTTTTTAAAGATTTCATTTATTTATTTGACACAGAGAGAGAGATTACAAGTTACTAGGCAGAGAGGCAGGCAGAGAAACAGGGAGAGAAGGAAGCAGGCTCCCTGCTGAGCAAAGAGCCCGATGCGGGCCTCGATCCCAGGACGCTGAGATCATGACCTGAGCCGAAAGCAGAGGCTTTAACCCACTGAGCCACCCAGGCGCCCAGAAAATAGCTTTTATTTAGTATTTCCTCTCATCTGTGAATGGCAGGCTATCTCTGAGAACAGTAATGAGATACAATTCATATTATTGTTACTCCTTTATTCCTAGCAATGAACTAATTATAGATCCTTTTTGGCATCACATAGTAGTACCTTTGGAAATATTGACAGAGAAGACAGTACAGTGAGGGGAAAATTTTAAGTGGTGCTGAGGGCTCGGTAGGGGAAGAGAAAATCAAAGCTGCCCTCACCTGATTGGTACTATTGGGCTCTAAAAATGTTCAAAGATCTAGGTGGTATGAGTGGTGATTAAAATGGGACACAGGCAGGCAGTCCAAACCACCCAGACCAAGGGATTGGAGTTGGCATAAACTTCTGGAAAGGTTGGGCATTGAGCTTAACAGTCCTGCTGTCCAGATAGAGTCAAAGATAAAGTAGAAAGGAGCTCCCTCTCAAGTCAGCAGCTCAGTCTAAAACACTCGCTGCCTGTCATTATGAGTCTACACACCAACATAAACGCTTTTCTACAAAGGCAAATATTCATTTATATGGTAGTGGATGCAAGATTCAAAAACAGAAATAGTGATTTATATTAGTAATTTAAATGTATTTAGTGCTTTATTTACACTTTACTTCTGTTTTATAAAGAGGATGCAGAGCTCTGAAATGTGCAGTGGCTATGTGGCATGTAAAGCATCAAAGACAAACAAGTCTCTTTAAGGTGGGATCTGAAGTGGGTGCTGTCGGAGGTTACGGTCATGTACAGTTCTACAAGCGGGTCTCGTGGTGTCCCTCCCAAAGGGACTCAGTTGCTCTATCCCGTGGGAACCTTTGACGAGTCTTATGAAATGTGTCTCAGAAACTTCCATGGAGGTTTCTGTGGGGTGGAGGGCAGAACATCTATTCATTGACCCCTCTCCCCCATTGGTAAAGTTTGCCTCATGGGGCATTAGTATATGTCCTTTCTTGTCCCTTCCTGTCCCTTCTTCCCCACCCATCCCTTCCTGTCCCTTCTTCCTCACCCCTATCCCCACTTTAACCTTGCACATGTGTGAGCACCAAGAAGGTTCCTATGAGTGTCCCCATGAAGGGACTCTCAAAAGCCCCCTAGACACGGGGTGTTAGGTGAGACATTTTTCAGGGGCACCTGCGTGCAAGTCACTGGTCACTGCAGCTGTGGCTGGAATAAAAGGTGAGGCCAAGAGACATGAAGTGATACAACCACAAGCACCCACTACCCAAGAGCATTTGGTCAAGGGGATCGGAGGGACTGGCATTCATCCTGTGCTCTGCTGTCCACCTAAAGTTCGCTAGTGCAGCCTGCCGCTGCTTGGAAGAGGCAGCTTGCTTCTCTTATTTATACAAAGATGCCATACAGGGTAGCAAAGGCCCTGGTTTTCCTTGCCAGGGGTCGCATAGCAGACTAGAATCTGAATTCTAATGTTCAAAAATCTAAAACAAACAAGAAAAAGAAATAAAAGTCACCCAAATTGGAAAATAAGAAGTAAAATGATCTCTGTTCAAAGACGGCAGGATCTTATATGTGGAACATTCCAAACACTACACATACATATACAGACATGAGCCTATTACAACTAATAAAAGAAATTAACAAAGTTGCAGGATAAAAAAAATCGACACACAAAAATCAGTTGCATTTCTATACACTACCCATGACTAATCTGAAATGAAAATTAAGAAAATAATCTCATTTACTATTCATCAAAAAGAAAAAAAATACTTATAAATAAACTTAACCAAGGAGATAAAAAAGTTGTACACTGAAAACTATGAAACATTGCTTGAAAAAAAAAATCAAAGAAGATACAAAAAAATTAAATAAATAAAGAGGTCCCTTGTTCATGGATTGAAAGACTTAATATTGTTAAAATATCCATACTACCCAAGGTGATCTACAGATTCAGTACAATCTCTATCAAAATCCCAAAGGCATATTTTGCAGAAAAAGAAAAAAAATCCTAAAATTCATATGAAATCTTAAGGGATTTATGATGGCTAAAATAATTTTAAAAAAGAACAAAGATGCAGGCTTCATACTTCCTGATTTCAAAGCATACTACAAAGCAAGAGTCATTAAGTTGGTGTGGTACTCGTGTAAAGACACATAGATAGACCAATAGAACAGAGTAAAAAGCCTAGAAGTAATCCCTTGCATATATATATATATGTATATATATAATAATTTTCAATAAGACTACACAATAAGTAAAAGAGTAGTTTCTTCCAAATGATGTTGAGGAAACTGGTTATCCACACGCAAAAAAAAAAAAATGAAGTTGAACCATTACTTTATAACGGATGCAAAAATTAACTCAAAATGGATTAACAACCTAAGGGTAAGACCTAAAACTATAAAATTCCTAAAAGAAAATACAGGGGGAAATCTTTAGGACATTGGACTTGGCAATGATTTCTTGCCAAGGGCTTTGCGCATTAGTGGCTGCAAAATTCCCTCCTGGCTGTGCGTTGCTGAGCTCTGTTGCTACGTCTGTGGGATATAGAGTCATGGTGCCCTTTCTGCAAATCATTTTGAATGCTGTGACTAAGTGTGTGTGTGTGTGTGTGTATGTCTCTGTGTGTGTGTGGCGGGGTGTTAAACCTATTTCAGTTGTTAAGAATCACTTCCTACTTGGAGCGAAAGCTAGAAATACTCTGTTGACTGTGTTACTATTAAACTTTCTCCTCTTCTTGCTTCCCGCCCTCTTGCCAACAGTTGCTTGGAAGCTGGAACAAAACTATTTCCTCATCCAATGTTCTCTGAGTTGCCACAAGTTGCCTGAAGTGATACAGACAGCAATCATTGAGAAGAGAACTAGAATCTAGATTTTCTGATTATACATTGGATGTTCTTTCAACTATACTTTCTGACTATAGATACTGGTTAGCAATTCCAATTTTCCGAGAGTTTTATGTTCAAAAGATTATTTTCTTTAAATTATTTGTAAATCTGGGCCCCTGGGTCCTGGGATCGGGGTCCGCATCAGGCTCCCTGCTCAGTAGGGAGCCTGCTTCCTCCTCTCTCTCTGCCTGCCTCTCTGCCCACTTGTGATCTCTATCTGTCAAATAAATAAATAAAATCTTTAAAAAAATTATTTGTAAATCCTAATGGTGAGAAAACTAACCAAAATCATAACACTCTTTAACACAATTTTGTAAATGTAGGAAAAGAGAGGACAATTAACATTTATTGAGCATCTATTCTTTGACAGACCTGTACATACCTTATCTCCTTTATCCCCACTACACTGGAGGGTAATTATTATTAGGTAGGAATTTTTCTCTATACAGAGCAGGAGACTAAGGCTAAAAAAGGCAATTCAAGTATACTTATTCATATTATGCCCTGGCTTTCATCTCTCATTGGTTAAAGATTGCCCCCTGGATTGTTACTCTCTTGTAATTCCAGTTTGTGCATCTGTCGCCATGTCTCAGAGAGTCCGTGAAGACCAGAGAAGGAACAGGCCAGCAAGAGATGCACAGCATGGCTGAGGCCAGGTAGAGCCGGGTTATACCTATACATATGGTTGTTGATGTAGGATGATGAATGAGAGATGTCCCATATGCCCACCTACTACAAACACATATCCATCTAGTCCCTAATCTTAATTCTAGCCCCCATACAGCTCTCGAATCACACGCCCGCTTCTATGGGCCAGTACTGATTGCCACATGGAACCTAATAAATGTTTCAAAATATACAAAGAAGGATCTTTGGAAAAGATATTTCTGTAACCCTTCTTTTTTCTCAGTTCAAAATATCAGTGATATCCACACAGGGAGATTTTCTAAAGTGGTCCTCGTGATTATAATCATCTTTTTGAGAAAAAGAGAAAAGAAAAAAGCAAACCTATAGACAATGAGGAGTCACCAGTCAAAAGTGTGATCTTTTATTTTACAAAATTAGAATTTTACAGGGTACAGTAGGCAGTTTGGGGGTGAAAAATGCCAAATGAATATAGAGATGAGAGATTCTGCAAACTGGAAAAGTATCTTTCAAGAATAGGCAAGACATTGGAAAACAAGCATTTGAGTTTCAACATAGGTGATTCAAAATTAAAATGATGAAGAGGGGGAAAAAAGATTGGTGCTATTTATAGAATTACTATTTGCTATAAAGTAAATATTGGCACTCTAGAAAAGAAATGGTGACCTCATTAATTAAGTAGAAATTACTATAGACATGGCTGAATGATATTTTTAAATAAACAAGGTTGTGCAGACATCCACCCACATTTTTATGCCCCTCAGCCCTTCCAGATTTAGTCACTCAGGGCATTTTTCTTTTCAGCTCCAGGGCAGGAAGATACTATGTGGCAAAATGAAAATAACGGTGAAGTCGAGCTTTTGGCCTTTCAGTTTTTTTCAAAAGGCTGGGCCTTGGCTGACACAGAGACACAGATCATTTGGGAACACGTGTTCTCTGAATTGGAGAGAGAAAACTAAAGAGACTGGGATTTGCTCAAGAACTGCTACAAGGGTAGCTCTGACAGGATTTGTTAATTAACTGAGGAAGATGTCAAGGATGGTTCCTGAGCTTCTGTCCTAGTAACCACATAGCAAGTGGTNGTAGGGGGGCGGGGGAGGGGGAGAAGGTCTCAGCCTTCAGTTCTAGACATGTTGAGACTGAGGGGCTTGGGAGACATCAAAGAGCTGCTCAATAGATGGCTCGACTTCTGATGCTCAGGAAAGAGATTTTACCTGGAGACGTCATGTTGGAACAGGTTAATACTTAGAAGATATGAAGCTACGTCACGGATGAGATTGCCCAGGAAGCGTGTGTGGAATAAGAAGAGAAGGTGACCTAGGACATAACCTGAAGAAGGAACACCAACAGTTAAAGATGGTGAGATACAAAAGAGCCCTCAGAAAAGACCAGACAGTGTTCAGAGCCAAAAGCAGAAAACCAAAAAATGAAGCTACAGGAGGAACATACTTCATGGAGGGATTGGTCAGCTGTGTTGTCTGCTGCTGAGAGGCTACGACGGAAACTGAAGAGCGTCCGTTGGATTTAGCAATATGGAGTTGTTTGTGACTTCGGTGAGGAGCAGTCGGTTGGCATGGTGGAACGGACACCTGATTCCAGTGGCTGGAGACATAGCAGGCGACAAAGGCATCACAGGGTCAACTCGGCTTAGAGCCAAGCCCTGGAACATTCACTTCCTAGAATGTATCCCTTGGAGCCATTGCACAGAGGGAACGAGTGGCGGAGTGATGAGTGGTCGGCAGGAATAACTCACCATGGTAATTTTTATATGTAAAACATAGTCTGTTGTTGAACTGAGAGGCAATAAATACTAATCGTTCACTAAGTAAACATTGACTCACTGTGTTATGAGACAGAGCCTGAACAAAAGCCGGGACAATCAACCATTCTTCTATTCATCTACTAGCTAGAAATCTTACCCCTAGCCAATTTCAATTTCAGATCTTGTACTAGAGATAATTAAAAAAGACAAAATAAAAATAAAGACCTCTACCAATTCCCAAACACATCAAGTTGTACACACTTTCTGCAGCTTCTTGTCTGTCAGTCACAGAGTTTAATGGACAGGCAGCCTTGAGAAATGTTACCACGTACTGCCGTATCTTTACTCTCTGACTTCATCCTAATCCTGTGGTTGTATCAGGTTAAATTGCAATTTTTTAAGTTTTAAGACATTAACAAATACTATCATTATCAGCTAGCTTTGCTGCATATCAGCACCCCAAAATGTGGTGACCAACCTTATCACTTTCCACGTGGGGGTGGGAAAAAGCCAGGGCATGCTTTCCAACGGATAGTTGGGGGCCAGGTCTGCTCAGTGGCTATGTGCCGGCTCGCTCCTACGTCTCCAGGTAGCGGGCGGCTCGGCTACAGGTGCATGGCCCAGGAAAGCCTCAGTCCTATCTGTCTGGTGGTCGGCATCTGTTAGTGGAGTGCCATGGACATGACCGTGTGTCTTTCTGCCTTTGGCAAGGTAGCTCAAGCTCATTCATGCGGTTCTATCAGGGTTCTGGGGACAGCAAGACAGCAAGCCCTAATGCACCAGCACTTTTCAAGGATCTGTGGTACATTTGTTCATGTCCTGTTGGGCAAGCAAGTCACATGACCACGCCCCGGTTTACTGGGTGGAGAAATAGAACTAACCTCTTTTTTTTTTAAGATGTTATTTATTTATTGGTCAGAGAGAGAGAGTGAGAGAGAGCACAAGCATGAGGGCGCTTGGGTGGCTCAGTCCTTAACCGTCTGCCTTCGGCTCAGGCCATGGTCCTGACGTCCTGAGATTGAGCCCCATGCTCAGCAAGAAGCCTGCTTCTCCCTCTCTAGCTCCCTCATGCTTATGTTCCCTCTCTCGCTATCTCTCTCCATCATAAATCCATAAATTCTTAAAAAAGAGAGAGAGAGAGAGAGAGAGAGCACAAACAGGGAGAAGCAGCAGCAGGAGAGAGAGAAACAGTCTCCTGGAAGAGCAGGGAGCCCTATGCGGGGCTCCATCCCAGGCCCCTGGGATCATGACCTCAGCCGAAGGCAGACGTTTTAGCAGACCAAGCCACCCAGGCGCCCTCGACCTAACCTCTTAATAGGAAAGTCACATTGCTAAAGGACATGTATACGGGGATGAAATAATTTGTGGCTATTCTTGCAATCTGTCACAACTGCCTTTTCCTAATCTACAAAATACTCTGAGAACATCTTCCTAATTTAAGTTTAAGGGAATCATAAATATAATAGCCACACACACACACACACACACACACACACCACATATTAAAAAAAGAAAGAAAGAAAGAAAAGAAACATCTTGCTTTTTCATTTCCAAAACACAATGAAGGAAGGGCATTCTGTGGACTTTGCATTCTTAAAGGGTCAGGTACATGTCTGTCTTTTTTCTGTATCCCAAACAGTATTGTAACTTTATTTGAATGAATGAACGGTTTGATACCTAAATCTACCAACATCAAAACAGCAAGAAAAAAAGCTGCTGATTCTCACAGATCTTGATTTTCACAACCTGCTAAGAATAAAAAAGGAAGAATTATATACAATTATAATATATGATAGTACCCTGAGGCATACATTTCAGTTTACTTCTTCTTTTTAACATTCTATTTACTTGAGAAAGAGAGCGGAGTGGGATGCAGAAAGAGGGACAGAGGGAGAGGGAGAAGCAGACTCCTCTATGAGCAGGAAGCCCCATGTGGGGCAATGGGGGAGGAGGGGGGACAACGGCACTTCATCTCAGGGCCCTGGGATCATGACCTTAGCCTGAGCCACCCAGGAGCCCCCAGTTTACTTTCGGTTTCTAGATGTTGGACTTTTCCTTCTGTGTTGTTTATAAATATAGAAAAAAAGAACTAAAGAAAAAAAACAACCTAGGGCATTTTCTTTCAAAGTTCTACTTTAGAACTTTAAATATTGGAAAGATATTTATTTGCAAGGCATATTCATTAGATGCTGATACTTCTCAGCCCTTCACTGAAAGAGCTAAAGGGACTAGAACTTGGGAAGAAACCTGACCTTTACAGATGCATTCCATTACGGTTATTCAAATTCTAGCCCGTCTTCTTTCAAGATGGCTGTTCTTCCTTTTGTCACCGGTGGGGCATCAAGTAACCGTAAGCTTGTAAATGATCCTTATTCATCACAAACACATCTTTGGTATCAGTTGGTTTAATACAATCTCCCAGGAGGGAGAAGACAAGAGAGAGAATAAAATAAATCTAACTTTGTTGAAATATTGATTTGTTCTGGTGATCTCTGCTCTTGGGTTTTGTCATGAGCAACAGTTCCCAAGAACAAACATTGAAAATGGATCCCCTCCAAAGAGAAAGAAAATGTACTCCCCCACAACGGTGTGGGAGGAAGTGTGTTAATGTACTCATTAATGAGCCATAAAATCATCTCCTCTGGTCATAATCATCATGTGCCTGAATAGAAATCACTGGACCAAAGAAACTCAAGCCCATAGGTGGCTTTTGAGATGGACTGTGTGCTCTGACCCTTCTTCCTAGGCTCTTATTTTGCTTCTCTATGGAACGGAAGAGACCTTGGGAGGGAAGAGGAGAATCAATTCGTAAGGAGTTGATTCAGACCACAATGGCAGTTTATTTTACTGTGTTCAGTTCTTTTGTACCACTCTCCCTTCCAGGTTTCTGCACACCCTCCCTGTTCCCCTGATTTCCCTTTAATGCTACTAAAAAGTGAGCCCCATCTTTAACTTTCTGGGGGGTTTTTTCTTTTTTTAAGATTTTGTTTATTTATTTGACAGAGAGAGATTACAAGTAGGCAGACAGGCAGGTAGCAGGCTCCCCACCGAGCAGGGAGCCCAATGCGGGCCTCGATCCCACAACCCTGACATCATGACCTGAGCCGAAGGCAGAGGCTTTAACCCACTGAGCCACCCAGGCACCCAAAATTCTGGTTTCTTTTACGTCTTTCCCATAGCCACCTGGGTCACATCTGTCCTTTCCCCTTAATCTTGCTTGACTTTTCCCAGTAAGGGGGACATCCATTGGTGGTCTCCTGAGAAGCACTGGCTGCCATTCAAATTCAGGGCCTATCCTCCAGCTCACACCCATAGCTTAGACTGTGCTTAACTGCTGATCTCAGCCTCTCCCCTCTCCTCCTCCTCCCTTTGTGGACTGAGGTGATACAGCCAAAGATATAGCGGTTACAGCCTTCTACTAGGACTGGGAAGGATGACCTACAGAAGACAGTGAGCCTGTGGTCTCTGCATGGAGCTTGAATAGTGACTATAGGCTTTCCTAAGGCACAGAAGAGGAGAGAGGCCAAAAAATGTGTGACTAATGGCCTCATTGCTTACCTCATCGCCTTTCTCCCAGGAAGGGATCTGCTGGGACTTTTTCCATTTGCATTCCAAATACGTGATGCTTTCAGAACAAGAGTGCCCACAGGCCTCCAATGTAGAACCATCCATCCACACAGGATCCAGTAAAAATTACTTGATATTTCTGTCATGTGGACAGTACTGACTTGGATTCTCTCTCTTCATGTAATTCATTTGATCATTTTTCTGGGAATTTGGGAGATGAGGAACCCAACAACAGTGTCTTGCTGAGAGGAACCAACAAGATTTGCAAAAAACTTATTCAGCTTCCATTTCTCCATTTCCCATAATCTAGCATTTGCCATGACCTTTGTGTGCCTTCATTTTAGCCCTGAGCTTTTTCAAACTCTCTGCTGCATTTAACACACTGATCATCTATTCTTTCTTTATTTATTCATTTAGCGAATGTTTATTGAGTGTCTCTTTCATGCCAGGTGCTGTTCTGGGCACTAGGAATAGATACAACCATGAACAACACAGGAAAAAAAATTCCTGTCCTCATGAACTTTACATTCTTATAAAATATTTTTGAACTCTTTGAATTTTATCTCTCCCATTCTCCTTTCTCCAAGCTTGCTAACTGCCATTTTTCCTTTATGAAACTGACTCCTTTATTTCTCCTTCATATCCTCCTTTGGCCAAATTCATCCACTTCTGTGGCTCCACCATCATCAAGCTGCAAGTTCTCTGCTGGGATCCTGCATAACCTCTACAGATCCCAAGAGGAGAGACCTAGCATGTTCTCCTACTTCCCAGGAAGAAGGAAGTGCTTATGCTTTTCACCATCCCACATTATTGCTCTACAGTCTCACTGAGATAGTGTGTTTTCCAGGATTCAAACTGAAAACTCTAAACTCATGTTTTATACAATAAACAGGGATATATACATTTATGTTTGCTCATATATATAGTCTCCAGCTTAGGCGGTAAGTTTGATAAACAAAATTATTCTCTTGGATTCAACATGTACTGGAAACCTGAAATGAGGCAAAACACTGTGTTCAATCTGGGGATATACTGGCAAGCATAGGTTTAGCTTAAAGAAAAATCAAACAAGTAGAAAGCAGTAAAGAACCAATAAATAATTTTGCACTGCTTTGAAGCAAGGCCCAAGTATGAACATAGAACTTCATACTGATGGTGATGTTGAAGGTTCAGGAAGTATCCAGACAGAAGATAATCAAGCATAGATTAAGAAGGCAATTTTAGAGACCATGAAGAGAACCAAATTGGAGAACTGGTGTGAAATAAGACAAGCAATGGGGTTTATGGAGCCCGGGATGTGAGGGATAAAGGACTAATAGAGATCAACACTTAGGAGATATGTTCCTTAGGAGGAACATTCATACCTTTGCCAAAACACGAGACTATGAATGATGATTCTTGGGTTGGCTTTCGCTTTTTTCTCGACTTTGTTTGTTTTAATTATAAAAGATTATTCTTGGTAGATAGAGTAGAACACCTAAACCATTCCTGTATCTAATGAGTATCTAGAGAATATTTTAAAAAGCAGGGAATTATTATCCTAAAAGAAAAAGGGCTTATGAAAGTGCTGTGTTTTTATTTGGATAGCAAAACATGTGATATTGCTTAACTATGCAACATATTTTCAAAATCAGAGGTACTTTTTAATCCACTAAATTTTTGATAGTTCTATTTTTCAAATATTTCACTCAATCATTTTATAATTCCTAAAACTACAACTTATCTCGACCATTTTTTAAATTTATGATTTATCATTACTAACATGTCAACCTCACAGATTTCATGTCAGTTTGCCTTAATATTTTCCTCAGAGCTCAGGAGAGCACTGATGTTGTTTAAAGTGGTGGGGTTCAGAGCTGATGGCCAAGAAAGAACACTTGAGACATCTTTGGTGCAAAAGGTGATTTTATTAAAACACTGGGACCGGACCCATGGGCAGAAAGAGCTGCACTGGGGTTGTGACAGGTGACTGATTATATACTTTCAACTTGGGAGGAGGGTAGAGACAGCACAAGCCTCCAAGGTAATTTGGAAACAAGGTTTCCAGGACCTTGAGAGCGTTAGCTATTGTTAGAAAAAGGTCCTTTATTACTGCTTATGAGAACTTACAGATGTATATCACTGGGTCATATGCTTGCAGGATGATTGCCAACATATATCTTGGGAGGTCGAGATAAAGGAAGTCCCCAAAGGATTTTTTTATATGTTAAAGTAGACTTACATGATCCTGGGGGTCAGGCTAGGATTGCCTTTTGCCCTGAGCAAAGTATTAACATCGAGGCAGCTGAGTTCCCAGAGGAATGTCACTCTGCCTGTTTCAAGGACTTGTCAGTAGGCTGTAGGTAGTAAGGAAATTAAGTTCTTCTTTCTTTTTTTAAATATCTTATTTATTTATTTGACAGAGAGGAATCACAAGTAGGCAGAGAGGCAGGCAGAGAGAGAGGAGGAAGCAGGCTCCCCACTGAGCAGGGAGCCCGAAGCGGGGCTCGATCCCAGGACCCTGAAACCATATCCTGAGCCGAAGGCGGAGGCTTTAACCCACTGAGCCACCCAGGTGCCCCAATTTAGTTTTTCTTTTTGCCTTTGTTTCCCACATCAACCCCCCCTGAATAATTTTGACCCTTAAATCGTTAAGGTTGCTAAGGTCTCATCTTCTGTAACTTCTTCCTGCTGAATAGGGCTGTTGAGATGTCCCTACCTATGGGCCAACATGGTCAGTTGGGGCTTATATCTATAGGAGTTACCAAAGGCAGAGGCAGCTGAATCCAAGGAAGACCGCTTGTGTGAATCTACCTGAGTGGAAAGGGTCATCTGTCAGCTTGAAGTTATGACAGCAAAGCAGTCTAGGCACCAGGTGGAGAGACACAGGAGAAAACTAGAAACACGATTAGAATAACGAAAAGAAAAAGAAGCCCACATAAGAGTTCTTTGATAAGTTTACAAAATTCCTCTTGGAGTTCAGGAGTTTAAACAATCATTAGAGGAAAAGAGGAAAGAGAGAGGTCGTTTAAAGTGCCAGTTAGGGTATTCATGTGTCAGTTAGAAACTCAGAAGTATTTCTGTGGCAATCTGGGATGTATACACAGCATTCCGTTTTTATGACAGCACAAGTTCCACCCTGTGCCACAGTTAAAACATCAGATCCCATTCTATTTTGTAAAACTGCTTTGTGCGTCTGTGTTGCTTCAGTAATCAATAGAGAAATACCATCTTGAGTGTCATTTAGGGCTTTGTTCATGTACATATTAAGAGCTTGCATGTGCCAAACAACATCCTCCAGTCCCAAAGAGGGAACAAAGATGGATGCTTAGTGGTCATTCCAATGATACACAGAAAGTGTCCATCATTGTTTTAAATTTGGAGGGTTGGCTGGGTTGGTACTAGTTTTAATAATGCATCCGTGCATCCAGGCAAAACTGAGAGTACAGTGACCTATCCAACCTGGGGGAAGCTATGGACACAAATTAGACACACACAGCCCTTGGGTCCCATTAGGAACCAGTCATCTAATCCTGGGCCTCCTTGAACTACCATCAGGATATTGAGGGCTGTTCAGTTTTGGAGGACCATCTTTTGAATTGTGGGTGACCGCCTGTCGAGCTTAGTTAGGTGGTCACTGCATGCTTGGCTAAAGACTCTACTTGCAATTTTTTATCAACAGAGGTGGCTTCTAGGATAAATATGATAAAGGAATAAAATCATCCAGAAGCCCTCTTTGTTTGAAGGCTAGCCTGAACAATAACCTAATTAATAGGAATCACTGACGAGTGGGAGGAGACTTGTCTTGGAGATAAGGGCATTCCCAAGTGCATCAACGAATCCAATCATAGGGAAAGTGGGGTCATCCATTATCTATCTCCACAAGTCCATAGTTAACCCCATGGAGGAAGGTATGCTCTGGATTTAAGGAGCAATTTTGTCATCCCAGCCACACAGAATTGGTCAAGGTGCTAGCTGAGTTATACAATTGTTAAGGGATCAATCCCATTTTTCAGCTGTTCAAATAATCATATGCTCATGGGGTCTTATTATTAACTCCACAGAATAATGAGCAAGAAGTTTGTCTGTATATGAGCTCCTGCGGCAATTTCTCCGGTTTACCTCAAATTGGTTAGCTTAGGCAAACAACATTCAAAGGCAATCAGAACTAGAATTTAACATCCACAAATATGTGTTATTGAAACATAATTTTTTTTCTCTGAAGTCACACTTATTTCCAGAAAAGGCCAAATTAAGACTAATTTCTTTATAGAACAAATCCAGTTTTTAACAAATGTGGCCTAATTATTTACATAAGCTCAGCAAGAATAGTGATTGGCCATATAGATCTTTTACAATCTGCTTTGCTGGAACTTTTCATAAAGAATCTAGATTGAACTTTTAGTAGCCTCTCTAGGCCAGAAGCCAAGCCAAATATTTGCTGTCAGACATGCCTGCAATACCTGTAGATTTGGGTGAATTCCTCTTCATGAGGTCCCCAAAGTGTCCTGAGTTTCCTGCACCTGCTGGGAAGTGACATTCTTTACTCATCTGGTAGAGCTACTGGAAACTCTGAAAGCAAGGTGTCAGGCCCACATTTCCAAGGGACTTTATGGCTCTAGGTCTCATGAAGTCAACCTCAATTCCTTAAAGCTATCTGGTCATACCTGAGTCTATGCATGTCTCTCTCATATATGACATTCCAGTCAAAACCTTGGTAAAATAACCAGTGTTTCTAAAGGTGTCCTATTATTAGAACAGATTCTTATTTAACTTATGCAAACGACTGTGATTGCCATGGAAGAAAGAATACTTACTGAGACTTTTTGAATTTCAAAGGGTTAGAAAGAAAAGATAAATGCTTCAATTTGTTCAGAAATGAACTTTATCACATTTATCACATTTCTGTAAGAAATAGATAACTTATGAGAAAGTTTCCTTATCCTGGAAGAACAAACATTAGAGAACCAGCAATATTTCAAACAAGAGTCATGAAACTATAATAATTTCTTCTCAATTTATTTAATCCCATGTTACTAATCCTTGTTCAATTTAAAATAAGCTTTTTAGTTAGTTCTAGAAATTCTTACCCATTTCAGTTCTGATTTTAAAGATACGGAATACCTATATTTCTAACAAAAGACCTTTATATGAATTTCCTTGAAGACAAATCATGTTTTGTAAGACCACAAGAACAATTATAAATGACAAAAACTCAGAAATGGACATGGTTAATGATCTGGTATGAGAGGTCATTATGAAGCAATTGACAAGGAAATGCAGTTACTTCTGACACAGAACACTTCAATAATCAGATTATCAAGTGATGACCTATACCAGAATGCAACATACCAAATAAACAAACCTAATTAGTCAAAGAGACTTCATTTATGTTTTAAATCTTGAGTAAGTTTGTTAAAACCTTAGCAAATTTCAGCACCTGGGTGGAACAGTTGGCTAAGCATCAGAGTGGTTTCCACTCAGATTATGATCTCAGGATGGTAAGATAGAGCCCCACGTGGGGCTCCACGTTCAGCATGCAGTCTGCTTAAGACTTTCTCTCCCTATCCCTCTGCCTTTCCCCCCACCAAAATAAATAAATAAATAAATAAATAAATAAATAAATAAATAAATAAATAAATCTATGAACAAACAAACAAACAAAACCAAACCTTAGCAAGCTCTAAAGCACATGCCTAGACAGGATTCCAGATGGTTAGAGACTTGATAAAGACAAGGCATAAAAACTGGTTTTTCTGGGCAGACAAAGAAAAGAGAAAACAACTTTGTTTGCATTTTATCAAGACCAGACCAACAATTCAAGAAAACTTTGTCTTTTTAACTGAGAAAGAGCAGAATACCAGTGTACTTTTTAAAATGCATTCATTTCAGGGCACCTGGGTGGCTCAGTGGGTTAAGCCTCTGCCTTTGACTCAGGTCATGATCTCAGGGTCCTGGGATCAAGGCCCGTATCGGGCTCTCTGCTCAGCGGGGAGCCTGCTTTCCCCTCTCCTTCTGCCTGCCTCTCTGCCTACTTGTGATCTCTCTCTGTGTGTCAAATAAATAAATAAAATCTTTAAAATAATCCATTCATTTCAATCTTAGTTCATCCTTACCACATATAAAGTTTCTTTCCAAAGATTCCCTTCTCAAACCTTCTACAATTTTTTTGTATTCAGATTTGTCCCAAGCCATTTCTCTCCAAATGACCAGTCTCACTTAGGGCAAAATTATCTTCTTTTACTGTCAACAAAAATGTATTCCCATTCCTAATATCTTTCTTACATATACAGAATTGCTTCCCTTATTTTCATCAGTCTTAATTACATTTAGCAGGATTTTAACTCTTAGAAACCTTAGTCTCCAGTGAAAACCATATAGTAACCAAGCGTGAACTGTCACACCAGAATTCTTTAAATGGTAACGTTGTGGATCAGTTAAGCACAATGCCTATTGCCAACAGACCCAAATATCTGTAGCTTCTTTGCAATAAGAAGTCAAAAGCACAGACATACTATGTTCATTAATCATGCTTTAGTACTTTATTCTATTTGGAAAAGATCCAGATGTCCAAAGAATTCAATCCACTTTATCACCCAGGTAAAACTTTAAAGTTACCGAAGACGTTCATTAAAAGCTATCTTAACAATTACCCAAGAAAACTTTGAGACAGACAACATTAACCATCATTTAAGTCACCTTAACAAATTGCAACACCTTGGTAACAAATTGCAACAGAGATAACATGAACTTATTTGACCTAATTTAGTAAACCTTGGTAGAATAAAAGTTCCATAGTTAAGGCTGATAACTCTAAATACATGGCCATTTTAATTAAACCAACAAACTTACATTGATTTAAATACCAAATTGTGTTCTACCTGGGTCCACTTAAAAGTCAATCAGCTTGTTCCCCATTGTCACTTCCTACCAGGGGCACCATTGAAGCAATCTCAAGTGGATGGTGTATGCAGGGTGCACCCAGGTGGTACAGAAATAAGGGGAGAGGGCAGGGGAGGCAGATGAGGTGAAGTGCTGCCAGAGGGTAGAGAAAGAGGGCTCTCAGTTCTAAACCTCATCATCTCAGACAGATAAGCAGGCATCATGGTTTTCTCCACCAAAGTGGAAACAAGCAGCCCAAATCGTGCCAGGGGAGACAGGAAAGTTCCCCACAACAAAGGGAGTTTCAGCAGCTATTTGGGACTATTCCTTCAAGTTCCCGAGGTAGATTAACCACAGGTGGCTCCAATTATAACCATTCACCCAGGGAATGAGTGAGGGGAGAAGACCCCCACATGTATTAGGAGAAGGAACAGTGAGATGGCAGAGTCCCCTTCATTACCAGTGGCCTGTGTTTCCGCCAGCAACCTGGATTCTATTAGGAGGAGGCCTATTTAGGTAATTATCACCCTGTATATCAGGAGGGAGTTTACTGGCCTGGTTACTGACCAAACACGTTCTGCAAGAAGTCCTTAGGTTTGAGTCCTGATATAGAGCCGTGAAGGCCTGGACCGAGAGTAGCTTCGTCCATTTGCCCTGTTCTTACAAAAGAGATCTAACTGTTAGATCCTACTGAGGTAATGCAGTGTTACAGAAGATCAGTCCTTTCCTAAATTTTTCAATCTGAATTGTTTCCAGTGGGTTAAAAGGCATCCCAAGGGAGAATCCTTGGGAACTTCCATGACCAAGAAAATTCCCTCCCGGCTCCCAGGTGGTGTCCCACGTAGGATATGTCAGGGATTCCTATTGTCAAAGTGACCCGAAGTGTCCCTTAAACAAAATCACTATGATCACCTCCTGCTATTAAAGGTCCCTGTAGGAAGGATGCTAGTGTCCCCCCACTTGCCCATCACATTCTAGACTGCATTTTGCAGGGTGCTAATGTATGAAACAAGGTTCCTTGCCTTGAAGGTCATGCCATGAAGGTCATACCTTATTTTACTTTGCCTTGCAGAATTAGCCATTTTTAACCCATGGAAAATAGGACAAAAGTTTTACAAGGGGAAATTGCCCAATTCTGTCATTTAAATAGTTAGTAGAGGACATTGACAGCAAACAGTAAAGATAGAAATCCATCATGGTCTAAGGGACATTCCAACACATGTAGCCTTTACAGCCAACTTCTCTAGGGAATGGTTCTCAGCTGGGTTTTCATTCAGTTGGGAACTGATTTCAGCCAGTTCCAAGTGGAGGTCCTGTGGCCAGAAGTGGCTAGACCAGGGATGTGAAGGGAATCACATTAGACCAATGAGGAGGAAACCTCACACGGGAGTCTTAAGACTGGCATTCACACTATAGTCACTTAGGTGGTTGTCCCATGCCCAAGACAGATGGCTTTGTGTAAGAACAAGAATAAAGAGAGGGCATCAGGTTTCTGGGTCTTATTATCATTCCTGCCAGAGTACTAAGTTTCAGCCAAAAAGCAGACTTTCTCCTCCCCATAAAGTAGCAACGGACCAGAGGATTGCAGCCTGAGCAATCGGCATGAAGGTGTTCCAAGAAGATCGTACCCTTTGAAGAGCCCTGAAATGAGAGTAAAGGAAGAGAAGAGGAAGTACTCACCACATCTGCACTGAGGTTCGGAGTCCAGATAAAAAGACTCGAAGCCCCATGTTGGAACACCAAATGATGCAGGTTGAAGTGGTGGGGTTCAGAGCTGACGGCCAAGAAAGAGTTCTGAGATGTCTTTGGTGCAAAAAGGTGGTTTTATTAAAACACTGGGACAGGACCCATGGGCAAAAAGTGCTGCACTAGGGTTGTGACAGGTGACTGATTATATACTTTCAAGTTGGGAGGAGGGTAGGGACAGCACAGCCTCCAAGGTAATTTGGAAACAAGGTTTCCAGGACCTTGAGAGCATTAGCTATTGTTAGAAAAAGGTCCTTTATTACTGTTTAGTAAAAACTCAGTCATGAGACCCTTCAGATATATATCACTGGGTCATATGCTTGCGGGATGATTGCCAACATATATCTTGGGAGGTCGAGATAAAGGAAGTCCCCAAAGGATTTTTTATATGTTAAAGTAGACTTACATGATCCTGGGGGTCAGGCTAGGATTGCCTTTTGTCCTAAGCAAAGTATTAACATCGAAGCAGTTGTGTTCTCAGAGGAATGTCACTCTGTTTCAAGGACTTGTCAGTAGGCTGTAGGTAGTAAGGAAATTTAGTTTTTCTTTTTGCCTTTGTTTCCCACATCAAGCACGACACCCCCACCCTCCAAGAACATCGTAACTTTGTTCTCTGGTGTTTTACTATTGCCAAAGCACTTTCATGCAGATTACATGATTGCATCCTCACAACGACCCTGTGAAGAAAGGAAAACAGACACTCTACTCTCCATTTTACAGGTAAGGAAATCCTGGCTCAGAAAACCAAAGCAAAGTGTCCCAAATCACAAGGTTATGAGTTGAAAAATCATTACTTGGAGTCTCCTGACTTCTAGTCTTCCGCTATTTTCACTGTCCCACTTTTTTTGCTACCTTTCTGTGCATCCAGTATCCATACAGCAGCTGGAATATGCCTGTCTCTATCAAAGGATAATTATTAGCTGTGCCCTAACCACACCCTGAAGGGTATGCTCTCACTTCCCATCAGCACCATCCAGACTGTGTCCAGAATTCACGCACATATAAAAAGTAGGAACAGAAAACACTATGAGCCAGTGATACAGACATACTAAAAAGTAGCCCAAAGCCTTTTCATAGATAAAAAGGTCAACGTCTCTCCTTGCCACATCCCTAAACTTGCTCCCAATGAGAATGATAGACCTGGGGAGAACTGAATTTCAGGATCACTGTGTGTTCTGTGCCTGATAAAAAGATGGTAAGCAATTTCCCTTTCCACACACCTCTTAGTGAAGGAGTAAAATAAATGGAAGGGACCAGCGTGGGTCCCTGCCTCCTTATCCTGTGTTCCTTCTGCCCATCAAATGTCCAAGGGTATAAATATTTGTAAGATTCTCGATGGGGCAGAATCATGTTGTCAATCATACTTTGATAGGAAGCTGATTTCTCACATAAGGCCCATAACCTATTCAGAAGGCATTTGAAACTTTTCACACTAAAACGTGAATGTATAAGAAAATATAAGAATAGTGTTACCTATCCTTAGCTTAAGGATTAAAATATTGAGGGTAAGATTTGAAGTGTCTGGGAAAGGCAATTTCGGGGGCCCAGGACCATATGATACCCACTTCAGCCTTTATGTAGAAAGCCCCAAAGAGAGTCTCCTTCTGTCACTGATTATCTTTCCCCTAAAAAAGGGAATCTGAGTTCATTGACGTAGGTTTTCGAATTTCATTATTTCACATACTAGGTACACAAGTAAAACTATAGTTCATCAATTTCATTGCATATAAGACTTAAAATAATGTGAGATTTTATTTGCCTCTTTATCAGCAACAGGTGTCCAGCTCTGTACCCACATGCAGTGCCCTCCTCTAAAAAAAAAGAATTAAATCCTATTCTGGATAGGCTTCTTGTGATTATGATATTAGGTAATTGAGTATGGGCGGGAACAATGGAAGACAGTAATTCACAGGTGGTGAGCTCCTCATGATGGCAAAGGCCCAAGGCATAATAGTGACAGTGGATGGGAGACAGAGGGAAGGAGAAGCTCATCAAAAACAAGGAAATCAAAGACTGAAATGTCAGAGTGCCAGACGGTCAGCCACATGGATGCTGACGTCTCCTAGGGTATGGCAGGGCATACGACTGAAGGAAAGATGGAGAGTCAGGTGCCCCAAATTTAATGAATGAGTGGAGAGACAAGGAGGTTGGTGGGCATCAGTATAAAATGGATAAGATGACATAGCCAGACAGCATTAAACCTCAGAGGCTCAGAAAATCTACGCAAGGCTTGAGGAGTAAACGTCTGGAAGTTGCAATGAAATGGGAAAGGGACTGAAAACTGGGGTCCAGACTCCCACACCCAGGAAATGTGGAAAAGCTAACTGCCTACATTTGAAAGAGCCGCAGGGGAAGCACTTACTGTCTTCAGAAACAAACCAGTCTTCAGGTAGGCAAGAAGGCAAAGGGAAAAGTACTAGAAAGCCTGAAAGTACAGATGAGATTGTTGGTGAAGATCTAGAGGAAACATCAGGGTGATGAGCAAGACAAAGGAGAGGGGAGAAGAGGAAGGAGAGATTGGGTCAGAGGAGCGAAATCACGGTCGAACTAATAAAAGTAAGGGAGAAGATAAGTAATGACTTAGTTTTTGGTCCTGACCAGGACCAATGGGCAAATCAACTTATATAAAAATATCTTTATAACACCTTTATGTTTCAGGCTTGAATGGAAGTGGAACAACAACTGTACGAGTTCCTCTGGATCCTGGGTGTTGAATGAGTGTACGGCAGTGATTCTCAGGGTTAAGCATGCCTTGGAATCTCCCAAAGAACTTTTATAAACATAGATATCTAGGCCCCACTCCCAACCAATTAAATCAAAATCACTGAGCTTGGATGTGAACAGTGGTATTTGGGGACAACAGTATTCTTCCTCCCCGCCCGAGATTTTATTTTTTTAATTATTATTATTATTCTTTTTAAAGATTTTATTTATTCATTTGACACAGAGAGAGAGATTACAAGTAGGCAGAGAGGCAGGCAGAGAGAGGAGAGAGGAGGAAGCAGGCTCCCTGCTGAGCAGAGAGCCCGATGTGGGCCTCAATCCCAGGACCCTGGGATCATGACCTGAGCCGAAGGCAGCGGCTTTAACCCACTGAGCCACCCAGGCGCCCTTAATTATTTTTTTTAAGATTTTATTTATTTATTTGAGAGAGAGGAAAAGAACACAGCAGGGGGAGGGGCAAAGAAAGAAGCAGTCTTTTCGCTGAGCAGGAAGCTGATGTGGGGCTCCATCCCAGTACCCTGCGATCAAGACCTAAGCCAAAGGCAGACTCGTAACTGACTGAGCCACCCAGGTGCCCTAGAGATTTAATTTTTAAGTAATCTCTACACCCAGTGCAGGCCTCAAACTCACAACCCTGAGATCAGGAGCCTCGTGCTCTACGGACTGAGCCAGCCGGGTGCCATGGCTATGGTATTCTTTTTTTTGTTGTTTTTAATGAATTTTTATTTCTTTATTTGACAGAGAGAGAGACAGTGAAAGAGGGAACACAAGCAGGGGGAGTGGGAGAAAGAGAAGCAGGCTTCCTGCCAAGCAGGAAGCCTGATGCCCTGATGCGGGGCTCAATCCCAGGACACTGGGACCAGACCCGAGCTGAAGGCAGACGCTTGACGACTGAGCCACCCAGGCGCCCCTGGCTATGGTATTCTTTTTAAGCTCTGCAGCTACTCTTCCAGCCAGGGTTGAGAACCCTGATATAGGGCAGTGGTTCTTGAAGTTGGCCATGGACTATGGGTATCACTGTAACCGGGGAACTTGTTAAAAATGCAAATTCTCAGGTCTCGCCCCAGACTTACTGAATCAGAATTCTGGTGGTTGGGCCCAGCAAGCCATGTTTCCAGAAACTCTCTGGGTGACTGTGATGCATGCTGAGGTTTGAGAGGCACGGGAAGAGGGCACGAGGTGGGAGTGAGGCTCACAGGCTGCAGAGATGACGCTAGAGCTGTGTGTGGAAGCATCCTTCGGGGTCAGCAGCGTTGTGTTCTCATCAGCATTGTACGAGAGTTCTCACTGCCCAAATCTTTTTACATATCATTTTTGAGCAGTTTGACAGGAAAAACAAAACACCAAAAAAAACCACACACACAAAAATTGTTCATCTGACTTAAGACTGTTTATTGTTAACATAAATCCTGCATGCTGCAGTTTGAACTATTTTATTTTATTATCCAACACCATTGCTGTTTACTTTTTAATTTAAATTCAACTAATTAACATATAATGTATTACTGGTTTCAGAGGTGCCGGTCTGTGATTCCTCCCTCTTATACAACACCCAGCGCTTGTTACATCACATGCTTTCCCTAAAGTCCACCACCCATCCACCCCTCCTTCTACCCCCTCCCCTCTAGCAGCCCTCAGTCTGTTTCCTATGATTAAGAGTCTCTTATGGTTTGTCCTATTTTCTTTTATTTGAGTCTAAAATGAAAATAGAGACCAGCCAGTTACTATCAAGGAAAGGGGCAAATACACCAAAAACTTGCAAGGAAGTAGCAAACTCTCCATCTAGCCTGCTTTATGAAGAATCGTAGGATGAAGATAGTGTTTTAATCATGAACTTTCGACCCAAGAATATGGACATATACAATGACATCTGTTTGTAGTCTCTATTTTCATGAAAAAAGAAAGGGAACCACTCTCAAAAAAAAAAATTGAGGGAAAGAAAACTAAGAAGAGGAAATTCCTCAAATTAAACAACTTGAAATATTGGCAGTAGGTGCAGTAAAGCACACACAGAAATGTGGTGTACATTTCCTGAAAATGTTAGCTGTTCAACAGAAGGGATCGTGTTTCGTATTTTCTTAAGTAAAACTTAGCATATCCAGGGTGGTCCATAAGTTTTAAATAATAACAATTTGCTCTCCAATCTGGCCTCATTTAGCTTCCTTCTTCACAGTAACATCTTGAATTTCTCCCAGGCCTTCGTTTGCAATTCACTTAAAAAAGAAAAAAAAGAGCTAAGAATAAACATATTTAGAGGGGAAAAGGCAAAACAAAACAACAGCTTCTTCAAGTTTGGGCTCAGCTGACAGATCATTTACACAGAAAAAAATGTCTTTTCACTTCAACATACAAACTGTTCATTCAAAGCTTCATTACTGCTTACCTAGACTAGTAATTGTTTCCTTCCTCGTCTCATGTCGCTTTGCTGCAAGATTAATTTTCTTATAGTAAATTCCAAAGCTTTCAGCAACCTACCCCCACTGATAACCCATGAAGTACAAACAACCTGTTTACCAGATAAAGGACATGGGCACCCAGCTCTGGGGGAAACTACAGGAGAGACAGGAATGCATTGACCTTAAAAAGTGAGAAATTCCTGGAGAGACTAAAGGCCATCATCAGCTTTGGGTGGTGAGGCATGCAGAAATGGAATACCAGGTAAAGAGAGCCCCTCTAGATTGCTCTGTCTCTCTCTCAGATTTCCTTTGGATCCCTGCCTGTCTCAGATCCGCAGAGTCAGAAGCAGCAACAGCCCACAGAAGCGTGGAGGCTAACTAGTCGCCCTCACTCCTCAGACCTCCTCAGCAAGCCCACCGAAGGGACAGTAGACCACGTATGAGATAACTGTCCTCTCCCTTTTAAAACTTAGAGGAGAGCGCCTGGGTGGCTCAGTGGGTTAAAGCCTCTGCCTTTGGCTCAGGTCATGATCTCAGGGTCCTGGGATGTAGCCCTACATCTGGCTCTCTGCTCAGCAGGGAGCCTGCTTCCTCCTCTCTCTCTCTGCCTGCCTCTCTGCCTACTTGTGATATCTCTCTCTCTCTCTCTCTCTCTCTCTCTCTAATAAGTAAATAAAATCTTTAAAAAAAAAAATAAAAACACCTTTAGAGGAGAATCCTGACCAGAAGAATGCCATTTGGAGGGGCAACGGATAAGTAGTTAACTGCAATCTGGTGTCTAGGGTTCTCTGAACTGGGGCTCATCTTCTAATAGCTTAAAATCACAAAAGAGCCATGAACTAAGGCCTGAGCCCTGATATCTCATCTTTGTACTTGATGACTCCAGAGAAACATCAGCTTGCAACCCAAAATACCTGAGGTTAGAACCATTGCAGAAGGAAAACCACAAACCGAACAATATGTATCGTACCAAGCAGAAATACCGGAACAAACAGATTAAGAACGTAACCCAAGCACACAACCAAAGTTGTGAAAAAGATATTGGGACTACACAGCAAGCTGAAAAGTCAAAAAGAGATCCAAATGAAAAGATTAACTATATATGTGTGTGTGTATAACTTGAAAGAAAGAGTACTCAATGGAATAAGTAGCGAGTTGAATATAGCCAAAGGAATGAATTGTGAAATTGGAAAAGCAGACTGAGGAAATCTCCCAGAAAGCAGGGGGGAAAAAAGGTTTTTGCATGAAGGATTAAAGTAGACAAGCCGATGTACTGAAAATAGGAATCCAAAAGGAGAGGAAAAGAAAAAAAGCAGGGCGGCGGGGGTGGGGGGAGATTTGTAAGGAAATAATAAAAACAAATATCCCTGAATTAAAAAAAGATGAAAGAACTCAGATGTAGAGAGCTGAGCACCCAATAAGAGAGATTCAGAACTCAGATAAAAGACTGGAAAATTTAAGCACATTTAAGAGAAAAGGAAAATTCTCAGAACTTCCAGAGAAAAATGAACGTATCTCCTACAAAATTACAAGAAACAGACTGGCATCAGATTTTTTAAAGAGCAACACTGGATCCAAATATTTAGGGATTTTCCAGGTATCATTCTGTTCTTGATCTCTAATTTAATTCCATCGTGGCCTGAAAACACACTTTGTGTGACTTGAAGCCTTTTAAATTTATGGAGACTTGTCTTATGGCTCAAAATACTGTCTATCTCTAGCAGACACATCAGCAAAGAAAATATGTCATCTTTGATGGCAAATAAGCACATGAAGAGGCTCAACACAATTAGTCATTAGGGATATGCAAATTAAAACCATAAGGAAATATATCTACCCACCAACCATACAAAGTGTTGCCAAGAATACAGAGGAACTAAAACTCTCCTGTGCTTCTGGGTGGAATGTGAAGTGGTTCGACAACTTTGAAAGATAGTTTGGCCATTTCTTAAGAGGTTAAACATACACATAGCTTCTAACCAGTCATTCCATTTCAGTGTACTGTCCAAGGATAAAGCAAGTAGATGTTCATACAAAGACCTGTACTTGAATGCTCCTAGCAAATTTACTGGCAATAGCCCAGGCTGGAAACAATCTAAATGTCCATCAACAGGTGAATCGATAAATTGCAGTATATTGCCACAATGGAATTCTAGTCAGCAATACAAAGGAATGAACTATTGATACATACAATAACAGAACAGACTTCAAAATTTGTTATACTAAACAGGGCAAAATCAAAGAGTACATACTGTTTGACCCATTTGTATAAAATTCTAGAAAATGCAAGTTATCGGGTGCCTGGGTGGCTCAGTGGGTTAAAGCCTCTGCCTTCGGCTCAGGTCATGATCTCAGGGTCCTGGGATCGAGGCCCGCATCGGGCTCCCTGCTTGGGGGGGAGCCTGCTTCCTCCTCTCTCTCTGCCTGCCTCTGCCTACTTGTGATTTCGCTCTCTCTGTCAAATAAATAAATAAAATCTTAAAAAAAAAAAAAGAAAATGCAACTTATCAGTAGTGATAAGAAACAATCAGTGGTTGCCTGGGGATGGGGAAGAAGGGCAGGAAATGACGTGAGAACAGAATTACAAAAGAGCAAAAGAATACTTTTGGGGGTGATAAAATATGTCCATTATCTTGATTATGGTTATGGTTTCACAAGTGTATGCATATACTAACTTATCAAAATGTATACTTTAAATTGCAGTTTGTTGCATGTCAAGGATACAAAGGTAAGTTCTGGGGTACTGGGTGGCTCAGTCAGTTAAGTGTCTGCCTTCAGCTCAGGTCATGATCTCGGGGTCCTGAGATCAAGCCCCACAACAGGCTTCCTGCTCAGTGGGGAGCCTGCTTCTCTCTCTCAATGCCCCTGCCTCTCGCCACTGCTCATTCTCTCTCTCTCAAATAAATTAATAAAAATCTTTAAAAAATAGAAAACAAAATAAAGTTAATATGAAAAAAATTTACCAAAAAAATAAAATTTTTGTCTGAAAAAGATGGATGAAATATAGACCTCCATGTTTTATCTAAAAAACAAACAGGGAAAATAAAATATATATACATACATATATATAAATTTAATGAGGTAGAACTCAAATTCTAGATAATAACACAGTGGTGGGGAGGAGAAGCTGTAGGGACAGGAAATGATGTATATCAGTTGGAGTCCAGTTAGGAGGCAGAAACCACACAGCTATTCTTGACAGAGAGAATTTAACATAAGTCAGGAACTGCTAGCCAGGTTTTAAAGAACTGAGAAGTTAAAAAGGGGATGGGGCTCCATTGACTAAGCGACTGCCTTCTGCTCAGGTAGTGATCCCTGGGTCCTGGGATTGAGTCCCGCATTGGGCTCCTTGCTTAGTGGGGAGCTTACTTCTCCCCCTGCCTGCTGCTCCCCCTGCTTGTGCTCATTCTCTCTCTCTCTCTCTCTCTCTCTCTCTGACAAATAAATAAAAAATATAAAAAATTAAAAAGAATTTAAAAAAAATAAAGAATAAAGCTCCCTGCTTAGCAGGAAGCCTGCTTCTCCCTCTCGCTCTGCCCCTCTCCCTGCTCGTGTTCTCTCTCTGCGAGATAAATAAGTAAAATCTTTAAAAAATAAATAAATAGAATAAAGAACTGAAAAATTACAAAGGGAACCATCACCATTACACTGACCCTCCTTCCCTCCAGTGGCAGCAGCTTGTTCCAGCTTGCCGTGTTTCCCGCATTTGTGCACCAGCCTCAATGCGCCCTCCAGAAAGTAATGCCCTCCTCAGAGCCCTCAGCCCGTCTCTTCAGGCTCCTCCTCTAAATGCATAGGTGTTAATAATTTCAATCTCCTCTAATATGCTACGGAAATATTGAGAACTATGAACACCCCTTATTTAAGAAATAAGGAAATTTCACTAATTTTAAAAGTAAGATAATATAGCATCAAAGTTATGCTTTCCCCAATAAGTCCTTATCTTTTAAAGATTCACACTGAGGGGTGCCTGGGTAGTGCAGTCAGTTAAGTGTCTGACTCTTGGTTTGGGCTCGGTCACGACCTCAGAGTCGTGAGATCGAACCCCCTGTTGGATTCCACACTCAGTGCAGAGCCTGCTTAAGACTCTCTTCCTCTCCTTTTGTCCCTCCCGGCTGCATGCACTCTCTCTCAAATAAATAAATAATTCTTTAAAAAAAATTCATGCTGAAATATTTACAGAGAAAACCATATGATGTCTGTAATTTGCTGCAGAATAATATAAGGGGAGGGATTGCTAACGTAAATGGAGCTATGGATGAAACAAGATTAGACAAGAATGGATAATTATTACAAATGGATAATACATGGGAATTCATTACAATATCTACTTTTTTGTGTTTGAAACTTTCTACTATAAAGGGTATGTTTAAAAAGCATGCACACAATATTTGTATAATAAAAACATGCGCAAATAAAATATAAATATCAAGCACATTAGAATGGTTGCAATTGGTGGAGGTGGGCTTAGAAATTGGAAGTGGAAATAAAAAGAAATAAAAATGAATGGATGGATGAATGAATGAGACAGAAGATTCCAGCACAGACCAATGGCCAATCTGCTGTAAACTAAGGAGTGCAATTGGCTCAGCCTTCCGCACTTAGAGGAAAACAACAACAACAATAACAGCAAAGTCCTAAGCCTTTAGACTAGCATTTTCGGTCTTCTGGGTTTGGATTTGACCTATCACTTAAAAGTAATTATTTATTATTCATCTTCAAAATCCAACATTCCACCAAAATAAAATACTCACTGTTGACTAGGAACAGCCCATTCTGATTCCATGATGTAGTTCCTTGTGGTCCTACTGCCTAAAATTCTATGTCCAGGGACCATCTCTACATAAAACTTTTACCTCTCTGTCAAAGTCTAGCTCATATCCAACCTCTGCATGATGCTTTCCCCAAAGCCCACCTTATAGTGGAAAGAAATTTATGACAAGACCAACCAACAAACAAAATAGCACCTTATCAGAATTTGGCTTAAATAGTCATCCTTTTCTAATATGTATTAGAAGTTTTTGTTTGTCTGGGCTTTTGGTTTTGTTTTTGTACTTATCATCTGTTGTAAAGATCCAGTTCTTTGCAGTGTAGTATCCTAGGAAATGTATCAGTTGTGTTCATCTGCATATGCCATAATGCTTAGCACTTGTGTCTCAAATCTTGGAAGTGTTCCCTAAAATAATCAATATTGGGGTGGGGGAGTGCAGAGAAAAGGAAAGAAGAAAAGAAATGTTGGACTGAATGGATAAATTGAATTTCAATTCATGGTCCTTTTAAGGGCGAAAACTGGTCAAAAAAGCATTCAAGCTCACTTAAAACCATAAATACAATTTAATAACAAAAGATGTTATCAGTTTTATAATTTTTATTTCTCAGCTATCTGGAGCTTCCTTTTTTTTTTAAAGCATTTAAGTGCATACATCAAACTGTATGAAAGAAACAAAAATACAAGATAAAAGCTTAAAAATTTTGTTCAGAAGCCTTTTTGTTAGTACGCTGTGCCCACGTGATGCCTGTTCCAACAGCAGTAACATGGAAGGGGGTTTCGACCCCTTGCCCTCGAAGGAGCTGTGTGCTTCCCACCTGTTTTCTCTGTTTATCTCAGCTGACATGCCCAGCAAGAAGCAAAAACAGCCATGGGGGCAGAAGAAACTCAGAACATTTTATGGGATGTGGCGTAGCTGGCTTTGAAGCAGTAGTCCTCAGGGCAAATCCTGTGAATGCTTTTCATAGGTCGGTGACATTGGGCAAGCCATCCAAGCTCTGATTTTCTCTGTTGAGTTTCCTAACCTAAAAATGGGGTAACAGCTATTGTGGTCTGTTGCTCATTGCCCCTCTTCAGTTTTCCTTTAAGTGACTTGATGCTTTGGGGGGGAAAAGGGAGGCTGTTGCAGAGTTTTCTTGTTAAGAAGGTAGTGAATGGGTTGGAACCACCTGGACATACTGTGGAGACTAATATCTGGGGGGAAGCTCGACCAAAAAGAGGGTTAAAAGTGTCCAGACAGGCTATAAGGTAAGGAGATGCAGAAGCTTCCCAGAGAGACTTGGAGATCATCTGGCTCTGAGCAGAACTGCTTCCAGACCAAGGAGAGCGAGCACAGCTTGGCACTGAGGTCCAGTGCCTTCTGGCCTCTGCACACTGAAGGTATGGAGGCTAGGACAACTCATCAGTACTGGATGGGCAGCGTCAAGAGACCTCCTCTGTGCAGACCTGGAAATCTTCTGTAATCCTGCTTCCCGCCACAGGAATCAGAGCAGGAGTGAGAGCACATAGGTCCATTGTGGTGACATCAGAGAGCCAGCTTATATACCTGGTGGAAGGCAACCCTTCTAGGACTCCCAGAAATACCTAGCAGATGCATGGAAAAGTGGGGAGCTGAGGGGCAGGACTGAGGTCAAGCAATCACATTCTGGGCAGAAGAACAGTGGTAAGGTGGGTATTAAAATTTAGTGGTATTTCATTTTTTTAAAGGATTTTTTTATTTATATGTCAGAGAGAGAGCACGAGCAGGGGGAGCAGCAGGCAGAGGGAGAAGAAGGCTCCCCATTGAGCAAGGAGCCCAATGCAGAATTCAATCCCAGGACCCGGGGATCATGACCTGAGCTGCAGCAGACAGTTAACTGACTGAGCCACCTAGGCATCCCTGGTATTTCATTTTGTATATACCCCTGATGGATGCAGTCAGGACATGCTACTGACAACGGTATGTACATCACCCCGTATTTCGCCAATTCTAAGATTCCATTAGTTGTAAATTGCACCATGGATTTAAATAAGAGGGTTTTTTGGGAAAAATGTGCCTATAACGTCATCATAAACAATGATTATAAAATAAATCTTGAATTCAGATATCATAAACTATAACAAAGAAGAATCAGAACCAAGGAAATATGATATTTACACTACTTAACAAACTTTCCTGTTATTCAGAAAATAAAAAATTAACAGTGCTTTTAATGCTTCGATGATGGTGAGAGTCCTTACAAACATTACTTTTACATTTTGAAATAGGCATATCCAGCTTTATATAACATTTTTGTATAGCAATAAGAATGGAATGTTAAAGATTTTTATCAATATTCTTTCCCACTAATTAAGATAACTTCATTTTGTTAATATAAGCTATTTAAACAGTAACTTTCAGTAGAAAACAAGGTGATAATTTATATCCCCCCCAGAAGGAGGGAAGTACATATTTTATTAAATACTTTCTAAAAGCTTTTGGTGTGTTTCATTTGGTTGGCATTAGATGTTGCTAAAATTTCATCAATTTATTCTCTATGAAAATGTAGGTGAAATGAAATACTAAATAAGTATTTAAGTAACATTTTACCAGGCACAAAATACTGTGTGCTCATATAAGACTTAAAATGAGATATAACCCACATACTGGACAATATTAGCATTAAAGCAGACATTAAATGGTGAAAAGAGAATGTATATGTATAGAAAGTATATATACATGTATGTATATGTATAAAAAGGAGTCAACTTTGGTTAGTTGAGGCATATGAGGAAAAAAGAAATCCCTTCACAACATAATAGTTATTCTTTTTTCTAAGATTTTGTTTATTTTTTTTTAGGAGAAAGAGTGAGAGAGAGAGAGCACAAGGGAGAAGCAGAGGGAGAGAGATAAGCAGGCTCCCTGCTCGAACCCAGGACCCTGGGATCATGACCTGAGCCAAAGGCAGACGCTTAACTGACTGAGCCACTCAGGAGCCCCAATAGTTATTTTATCTGTAAAAATTGGTGGTTATCATGGTTTACTCCAGGAGATACAAAGACAGTAATAGTTTCTTAAAATGTATAATTATGGCATACGTAGAAATATTCACCTCCAGCTACAATTTACTTTTAAAAGCTGTGGGGAAACCATGCATGTGTAATAAAAATAAATGTATTTCCTACTATTACCTATAACTTTCGTCAAAGGTTAACAATTTTATTATTCCGGAATCCTCAATAATACAAGTATTTCAGGATTCAGACTGTTGATAAACATGTTGTTTGAACATCATTTGCCCAGAGAGGTCTTTCCTGAGATGTGGAACAGCCACCCCCTGTCCCATCTAAACTATGGCCTCCTACCCTCATTCTTTTACTGTCATAAAGCATAATAATTTAAATGATGCATTAATTCATATGGCTCTTTATTTAACACTGGTCTCTTCCTACCCAGCTTAGCTATAAACTGTGAGAGAACTACCAGGCCTTTTGCTCACTTTTTTGTACCAGCATCTAGCACATTCCTGACACCTAGTAGGCACTTAATAAATATGCATTAGATCTATTCATATTTCTCCAGTACCCTTACTTTACTCCTCTACCTACCTCTCTTTATCAAGCCGTACCCTTCCCAGCTCCTCCAATAACCCTTGAAAAGTGTTCACTGACCACTGGAACTCAAAGAATATCACTAAGAAGCAGGAGATGAACCCACGCAACCAGATGGAGAGCTGCCCTCCAAGATGGCACCATCACCACATGAAGAGGAAATGTCCACCATCTCCAGAAATGCTACAGAAAATCAGGAAAGGGCAGGGAAAGAAAGGTCACTGGTCTCAGTGTCCTCAGAGCCAACAGCTGACTTTGCAGGAGAGCCCTGGGCCTGGGACCTTCGCTCTCCTATGGTATTGGCAAAGGGCTGCCTGGAGAACCGGAAGTGGAGAAGCAAAGTGGTGAACACCTGGATTTGAATTTAGATTCTGCCCTTTACTAGATAGGGAACTTTACAAGTGAGCTTAAATCCTCGAAGGGTTGCTTTATTCAACTGGCAAATGGAGATACTGTCACCCACCCTGTATTGTTGAGAATTAAATGAGAGGCTGCTTAAGAGTTTGAATGAATGGGTGAGTTATACTGAGCTGGTAGGTCAGGAATCTAAGACACTATTCCTATCCTCTTTCTCTTTATCCCTTTCTTCTTTCTTTCATTTTCCCTTCTGTTCTTTCTTCCTCTCTCCCATTTTCTGGTAACCTCTCATAATCTGCACCAGTGTTTATGTCCTTCCCCTGGGACTCTGGAATGCAATAGTACTAATGCGATCCCTAAACTACAAGCCTCAGAGAACACAAAACATAATAGCCATTGTTTTTTATTATTTTAGCAGTGTGCTAAGTACAGTTACAAGAAATCCAGTGTTCACGATTCATGCAACGACACGTTAACTGAACTGAGCTGTTAACAGACTTTAAATGTTGAAGTAAATATTTGCCAGCTTACGTTGGCATGTTTCTGCCTTTAAATAAACTACCATATAATCATCTGAATATAAAACAAACAGCTTGGAAATGTCTAAACTAGCCATAACTTGAAAAGTAAAGCTTGAAAACCTCAAGGCATGTTACTTTAGTTAAAAAGTGATGACCCTGAATCTTTTTTTACATCTAGAAAATTTTTTTTAAGATTAAAAAAAAATAATAATCTCTATACCCAATGTGGGGCTCAAACATACAACCCTGAGATGGAGATTCTCATGCTCTACCGACTGAGCCAGCCAGGCGCCCCCATTTAGAAAATTTTTAAATAGATATGAGAGAGAAAACTCTTGTTGAAGATTCCATCTTCAGGCAGAATTTATGTTGTTTTCTTACAAGGAAAAAAGAGGATTTATAAGCAACCTTGGATATAATATAATGAGTATGGATTAACTTATTTACATCTTACAAACTAGACATCATGAAATGTACCAAATTTCTGAAAAATGTGATTATTTGTACTTTCCTCTCTAGTTTTACATTCTAGATGCCTTCCACCATATGTGCTAGGAATTTTTTATCAGTAAGGTCTACCTGCAGAATAGTATAGTGCAATGTTAGCAAAGACATGCTATTATCGTTTTCATCCTGAGGAATGTCTGAAAAAAATAAAAACCTTAATCATGTAACAAGTCCAATTATTGTAATTAACATCAAATCAAATATTCCTTGCTATTTTGACACTATTTTGACTTCCTGAATAAGTCCCATCATAAACCTCCCATAAACCCTTCAGGCTTTAGATACTGTTTAAATATTATGCTTCTAAGGCCTATAGATTCATAAGAGAAACCAGGGACCGTCAAAGGTAACTAAAGCATCTGTCTTTCCATAACATTTCCTACTGATTCTCATTTTGAAGGAATCTAAGACGGAAGCTGTATGTCCTACCTGAAAATAAAGGGGGGCCAGGGGCATTCTTCAACTGAGAGATTTTTATCCCTAGCTGGAGCAAAGGGAAATTCTCTAGAGCTGGTGGCTCTTTCAGTGTATTCATTTGCAAAACTAACCAGAAGACAGTCTGATACACATAAATCATCATGATAACAGTAAGTGCTATTATCTTTTTCAAAATGGCATCTAAAATTATTGAGTTTATTTTCTTGCTGTCTGTCTTCTCCCTCCAGAAGGAACGCTCCATGAGAACAAAAATGTTGCCTTTCCCATTCACCCAGGATCTTTAGCATCAAGGACAGGACCCATGCAGAATGGATACCTAGTGCATATTTGTTAAATAAACAAACACAAATTTAATCTAACTGGCAGAGAATTGCCTTAGTTACATAATCATGGAACTTTCTATATTGTCTAAACTCCCAGGCATTCTTCGAAGTCCAGATCAACATTGGTACTAATTTCGTAGCTAGTTTATAGGCATATTTAATCCATGTTCTTAAATATTAAAAGACATCCGTAAAAAAATTTCTTAGTTACTTGTTTTGTGTAGTGAAAACAAGATAGTGCCTACCTCTAACTTCAATAATAATACTATCTTCATGGACAAATTCTCACTTTCAAGTTTTTGGCTATTGTTATAAACATTGCAATCTAATTATGACTCAAAAAAACCTAGTGAATTTCCCTATCACGCATGCCTACAACCACAGGACTGTGCCCTTGACCATACCGAGGGCAAGGTGAACCCTGATCAGTTCCCTGCATGTGGAGGTGGTTCATGATGTCTCACTTAAGTTATGTCTGGTTTCCTGGACAGGAAAAAGTGTTTTGATATGTGCTTGAGGAGACATTTCTGGGCAGAGAATTTTCATTTTCAATACCATGAATTTCAGTGAATGATAGGATTATATGGTACTAAAAAGGTGGGCTCTTTTATACCCATGGATTTACTTAATGGATCATCCTTAGGATTTTCCTTTAAAAAGAAACCATTTCTTGAGGGTAGCTATAGTAGCCCTTATGGTGTACTCTTACCTCTCACAGCTATTCTTTGAGTGATTGGTGATTCAACCCCTCATCTGCTTTTTGATTTTTCTCTATATCTTCCCCCATGAGCATGAGACATAGCTCTGACTCTAAAACCCAAAAATTATGAACAAAGACGTCAAAGGGCATAGAAAGAGAAAAAGAAATGTATAAAAAAATCTAAACTATCAAATTTAAGAGTTTCTTATATACAGTCTCAACAAAGTAAAGATGACAACATTTTGAAAGTCTCTACTGAATGAAATTACACCACCATTCTTGGGGCAAGGTGGGTCCTGAATTTGCAGTCAAAAGTCCGGGATTTAAGTACAGGTTCTAGCACTCAACTTTTCTTTAGCTCAGTTTTTGTCGTATCTAAAATGAAATTGCATTAAAATTCTGTAAGGTGTGAAATGGGACATACATATTAAGACAGCCTACATATTAAAACCTAAGGCAGGAGGTCAGATAAGGGTACTGTCAGGAAAGACTCTGTGAGGAGGAGATGGGGTGAATGTGAGCACTCAAGCCATCACCCTGGTGAGGAGGGACCACACCACCTGTCTCAAGCCAGCAGCTCCTCTTCCCAGAGAAGAAAGTCATTTCCTGGGCTAGCCTTCCTTTTGTATTGTCTTCTTAGAAGACAATGGACTGAGGATATTTTTATAGGGAAAAGCGGGGGAGAAACTATCTGCTAAATTTCAACTCTTGAGGACCTCAGTTTGTGACAAAATATTCACTAATTATCGTCCACTGCCAAGGGCTGGAAAAAGGTTGGAGCAATAATGATGTGTTCTAAGTGCCTGGGTGGCTCAGTCCATTAAGCATCTGCCTTCGGCTCAGGTCATGATCCCAGGATCCCGAGACTGAGTCCCGCATCAGGCTCCCTGCTCAGTGGGGAACCTGCTTCTCCCCCTGCTTGTGCTCGTTCTCTCTTTCTCTCTCTGACAAATAAAAATTAAAAAGAATTTTAAAAATCAAGAAAGATACTCATCTAATATTTAGAGTTAATCCTGACACATGTAAGCCAAGATTTCTCAACCTTCACATTGTTGACATTTGGGGACGAACAATTCTTTGTGTGGGGCTGTCCTGTGTATTGTAGGAGAGGTCGTTTTTAAAGCAGTTGATTTCTCCCCCTCAAAATAGCTATTAAATTTTAGCCTAAGTACTAAAATAAGCTGTAGAGGGTATTGTGTGAGGAAAAATACCTTCTGGGAGTACAATTATGTCACTCTTTCGTTTTTGTTTTTGCTTTTCAGGAACTGGTCTTATCGGAGCAAAATTGCTTGATATCCAGTACCACTGCCTTTTTTTTTTAATATATATATTTTTAAGATTTTATTTTTTATTTATTTGACAGAGAGAGAGAGAGATCACAAGTAGGCAGAGAGGGAGGCAGAGAGAGAGGAGGAAGCAGGCTCCCCGCCGAGCAGAGAGCCCGATGCGGGCCTCGATCCCAGGACCCTGAGATCATGACCTGAGCCGAAGGCAGAGGCTTTAACCCACTGAGCCACCCAGGCGCCTTACCACTGCTTTTCTAAATGATGTGATTATGATAAGTCCTCTTTTACATTTCATCATCCACAAATGATGGGGTGCTATGTGCCACAGTTCAATTACTTGGTGTTCAATTACTTGGTCTAAGCTAGAATGAAGTTCACATATATTTATGTGAATGAAGGTGAGTGAAATGGGAAGAAAAAGGTAGAGACTGAAATTTGGATCTTAAAAAAATGTAAACACATGCTTTAAAGACCATACTCAGATTTGACAGTAGGCCTCCTCTGACAATTATCATTCTCCCTGCCAGCCACTGTGACACACTTTATACTACATGTGACAAGGACTGATTTTTAGTTCTGTTGTTAAATGCAAGGTCACATAAGGTAGAATGATAGCTAGAAACCTTGGAATAAAAAACAACAGGTTAACACCAACTGTCTCCAATTTCAGGACGAAGGAAATTGATTTCCGGTAAGGGATAAGCCTGTTGCTCTCTCCTTTTCACCTTCTTGAATCATCCCTCATACCTCATACCAATTGCTCCAACTGTCTTTTACATTCCTCACTTAGAGCTAACTACCTGAGATACACCAGTGAGATGTGCTTTAATTTACAGGGGGAGGGGGGGTTAATACCTGAAAGGACATTAGCCATGTGGTGATACTGAAGATGGGTAATAGTTATGATAGGTCTATTATATGTACGTTTGCACTTGTTTGGAAACGTCTGTAATAAAAAGTTGTGTTTCTTTAAGTTGTGTTTACTCCAGTGAAAAAGAGGGAGTCTACTGGACTCAGCCATTACCTTTCCTGTCCCAACACATCAACCTTGGCATTCTCATCTTCTTGCCTCGCATCTCGTAAGAATGCCAAGATACTGGACGTGTGTTCTGGATTCCGTCACGCCTCCCGAGAGGTCTTGCTTCTAAAGGCATCCTCTCATTCCCGTATCTCTAATCTCACCTTGTTGACTCCTACCCATCTTCTTTACACACTCAAGTTTTCCCCATCTTCACAAAGGCCTTCACTTGACAGAGCAGACCTTCCGCAACTCCGTATGAAAATAAGCATGTTTATACTTTAGAAAAATCCCTATGAACTAAAAGTGGGCTTTAAAAACCAAGTTGACAGAGGTTCTGTGTTTTGTTGACTTGGAATGGACAACTGCACAGCTCAGCAACATGTGTTGGGAAATACTACATAATGCAAAAGATAGGCACTTTTTCAACTAATTTAGTAGCATGACATCAGAGCATGTTCAGGTTGGAAGGGAAACCTCATTTAAACAGGTGAAGAAGGAAGGGTCCCTGATAAGGAACACAACTTTACTTAGATTGGGCAGGTTACCCTGAGCTAGGGTGAAGATCACAGTCTTTTGGGTGCTGCGCTTCTATGGTAAAAGCCCTGGGGTACTTACTTCTTCAGTGTACTCAAATCAAATTCCAAGAATAATGCAAGGGGAAAAAATGCTTTATGCTTCTTTTGCATTTTGTACTGTGTACACTTAAGAGGATAGCAATTTGTTTCTACCAATTAATTAAAATACAAAGCAAGAAAATCTTACACACCTCACTGTCTGAACAGAGGTCTTTTGGGGGCAAGGGAGTGTCACAGGAGAGGAGGGCTTAATGGAGGCAAAAATCAAGAGCCAGGAAGAGCCCCCAGAAAGAGGCCCTCAGCTTCACCCAAGCTGTGAGGTATAGACGAAAGTAAACTGGAGTTCAGATCCCCGGCCACTACCTGTTATTTACTATTACTTGATCTCAGTTGACTTATCTATAAAATATGGCAACAACCAAGATTGTTCTATGGATTCTAGATCAGAGTCCTTGGCATAAAGCAGGTGCGCCATGAAGAGTCAATCACTGAGATCCCCCGGGAGAGCATCTAAGGGATGGTGAAACCAAATAGACCAGTAAGGTTTGGGGCAGGTAACCCAGTGGCCTGAAACTGCAAAATACACCCCCGCCCCCAACACACACACCCCAGAGACCCTTAGGCACAGCCCCTCCGCTTTCCTCACTTGATCTCTGCGAGGCCAGCTCTGCGATCTCAGCGGAGCTGCTGACTCAGGGAAAATAAGAACCGGCGTGACCACAGGGAAATGTATTTTTTCCTCCTGGCGGGGAGGCCCGAAAACCAACGAGTCTGAAATGGCTGCGGTAACACCCTGAGCAGCACCCTGAGAGCGGAGCGCGGAGACTTTGCCCCCAGCAGCATCCCGGGCATTGACCTCTAGCACGGAACCCGCACAAAGTGCTGAGTCACTGGGAGGCGGCACCGCGCGCCGGGAGGCGGGCTCGGCGCAGTCACGTGGCGGGGGCTGTATCACAACAACGACGCGGCGTGCAGCGCCCGCAGCCCGCGCCGCTTCCTCCCGCGACTGAGCCGCTCGCCGAGCATGCTCAGCTCGACCCCACGGTTGCGCCGCGTCCCCAGCCTCCGGGATCCACGGTCCGGGTTTTCCGGGCGGCCTTGGAGGCGGGGCTTGCGGCTATCCCCGGGGTAGGAGGCAGGGAAGCCTTGTCTGGATCGCAGCTGGCAATGATCGATTCAGGCTTTCTGAGTCCGGGTTTTTTTCCGCGGAAGATGTGAACAGGAATCCGCCGTTGGGCAAGGCCTGGAGAAGAGCTGATTCTGCAGTCTACGAGCGTCTTTTCCCCTTAGCGATCAGTAAAACCCTAGAAGATCTCTCCGGGGCTGGTCGCCGAAAACCTACTCGTAGGAATACAAAAGGAGAAGTAAACCTAAAAATGAAAAACTCTGTCAAATAGAGGGGGTTGATGGTTGTTGAATGTGACTTCTGTTGACCTGTGGTGGGTTTATCCCCCACCCCACCCCCCACCCCGTAACAGCAATTGGTAAAGGCACTGTGGCGACCATGGTTTAACTTTGACTTAGCGGCCCGATAGTGCCACCGTGCCGCGCTCGATTTGAGATTGAACAGAGCCCGGGGGCTCTTCAGGGTGCTGGCTGAATTCGGGTAGGAGAGGTCCCCTTTTGTGTCAACCGGAATCTGGGGCTGAATGACTCAAATTACAGTATTAACTCTCACTACATTCAGTACCCCTTAGAGCTTTGGCTAGACTTACTGAACCACCCTTGTCCCTGTATTCTTCATTAAAACGAAACTGCTATTCTCCCAAGAGCCCAGCTTCAGGTATTGTGAGGAAATCCGACAGCTGTAGGAGAAAAGTGTGTGCGTTGCAAAGTATAAATGTCTACACCTGCTCTGTTTCAATTAAGTGGAATGCGAGCCACAGAGATAATCTTAAATTTCTCATTAACCGCCTTTAAAAACTAAAAAGAAGCAGGTAAATTAGTTTAAGCACTATACTGTATCTTAATATATCCAAAATACTGTTACAACATGTAGTCAATATAAGATTATTAATGAAATATTTACATTTTAATTTTCGTACTGTCTTTGATCTGGTATGTGCATTACACTCACAGTACATCTCCTAGGCCACTAAATTTTCATTGAAATCCTCCATCTTCCCATGTCATAAAATTAACAGACACAAAAGTAAATTCATATTCCTAACCTGATCCAAATTTATGTAAAAGTTTTCCAGTAACAAAATGGAATATCAACTTTGAAATTTATATTTAAGTGGGTTAAAATAAAGCTAAAATTCAGTTTTACAAATTAGCCATGTTTCAAAGGCTCAGTAGCCACATGTGGTTGATGGCTATTGTGTTGAACAAGGCAGGCCTATGCAAATGTGAGATGAGATCTTGAGAATAAAAAATGATCTTTTAGGTACCTCACCTGCATGTGAAACATGAGCAACACTGCCCCCCCCAGATCCCCCCACTCCCTGTCTTCCATAGGAAGCTAAGATTTATACAAGCACTTTTCTAAAAAAAAAAAAAAATCAAAGGTACAAATCATCTTTATCCCAGGGGAAGTCACTAGTGTGGAGATATTTTTTAAATGATTTTATCCTAATTAGAAATAGATGCATGTACAAATGCAACCAAATCACAGAGAGGAATAACTAGGACTCAACAGATAAACAGAAATGTGTCAGGTGGACAATTCCAAGCAGGAAAAAACAGTGGAAGGCCAGGACCAAACAAGCCAGGTGAAATTGGTGCAGAGGGTAGAGGAAGAGTGGGTGCGGGAGATGAGATTGCTGAGTCAGTAGTGAACAAATTAGAATGAGATTTGGTTTTTATTCTTGCTGTGTGCTGGGGATTGAAACATCTCCTGAGCTTCAAACACCCCCACAGCCTTGCCCCATCCACACCCCACACATACACACACTCCACTGTGGAAATTACAGCCAGACCTTGGGTATCCATGTCTCCAATCCCTAAGAAGGACACATCCACTATGAAGGGGCATGGGAGAAGAGACTCCTACGACCCTATCTCCATTCAGCAGTTAATAAATGCTTACTAATGTTAGCTTTGTGGAAGTGGGCACAATAAATACACACTTTCTGGCCTCAGTACATGTGTGATTTCGTTGCTGTCACTTTTTCCCTCCTTGACACAGCATCACTCTGTCAACACAGATTTATGGGACTGAGGTATCTCCTCCTTTTTCCCACCAGGACAGGATCAACCCCAGTCGTTTCTAATATCTTCTCCTTGGTAAGCTCACGTAAACATCATTTTAGTCACATAATGGATGACTATTAGGTTTGGATGAGGCATATGCTTTTGGGGATGATTCCTTCAAAAAATCCATCTGGAGATGTTGAGAAAGTCCCTTTTGTTGCAATGAAAGGTGTCTGTGCCATCCTAAGACTTTATGTCATCAAATAATTAATTTAGAGGATACACAAATACTTGTAATATATACACGTTGTATATACATAAACCCTGTAGACGAATTGATTTTTTTAAAAGATTTTATTTATTTATTTGACACAGGGAGACACAGGGAGAGAGGGAACACAAGCAGGGGGAGTGGGAGAGGGAGAAGCAGGCTTCCCACAGAGCAGGAAGCCCAACTTGGGGCTGGATCCCAGGACCCTGGGATCATGACCTGAGCCAAAGGCAGACGCTTAACGACTGAGCCACCAAGGCGGCCCAAACTGATTCCTCGTAATAGCCAGGTAATTTATTGGCCACCGACTCTATGCATGTCTGCATCGTGTACACTCTTAGAACATCCATAAAAGACAGAAGTCATATAATTTTACACGGATATGGAAATAACGGGTCCAAGATCTCACAGTCAGGAAACAGTGGAAACTAGAATTAAACAGGTGTTTCATCTGACTCCCAAGCTACTAAGTCATTACCATACCCTGCAGCTCTCACCTGTTTTTTACGAGCGTGAGGCCTTTTCTCACCTGAAAAAGAGTATAGTGGGTTGCTCATTAATTCAAACAACCAAATTTTTTTCCCCAACCCAAGGTTTATCTCTTTGGGTTAGAGAACACAGGGTTTTACATATCTCTTTTGCTTATTAAAGTGTGCGGGACCTCACTCCGCACACCCCCGCCCCTTTGACTCCGCCCCAACCACGCCTGCGCACGCCTCCTCGGAGGCCTTCTTTGAGCTTCTTTGGGCGCTCGGCCACGCCTCCTCTCCTGCACCGCCTCTTTCCCCGCCCCCGCCTGTAGTCTATAAAACCCGGAGCGACGGATCGCGCCCTGGGGCTGCGAATGAGCCGATAGGAAGACTGGGCATGCTCTGTGGCGGCGCAGGTCTTGGTCACAAGTAGGAAGAAGCCAGTGCACGACACCGGTAAAAGAGAAACGAGAGCCGCTGCCGCACTGTGGCTGTAGGGTCTGTCGCCGCCGCCTCGGAGCAGCAGCGGGACGGGAGCCAGAGCCGGCGAGGCCGGCGAGCCGAGAGCCGCCCAGCCTGCCCTCCCGTCCTCTGCCTCTGCGTCCGCGCGGCGCGCCGGACCCTTGAGTCGGTCACCTGGGAGGCAAGGACCCCGCGCGGGGGAGCGGAGCGGCCCCTCCCTCCGCCAGCCGTGGCCCAAGGGCGCCCCCGCGGGGCGGAGCAGCCGCCGCCGGCGGCGCCTTTTGCGGGCAGCCGAGTGTCCGACTCGCTCCCCGCGCCCTGAGCCAGCGGCCGCGGTCAGCCCCGAGGAGGAGGAGGAGGGGGCAGCCATGGGGCTGCTGTCCCAGGGCTCGCCGCTGAGCTGGGAGGAGACCAAGCGCCACGCCGACCACGTGCGGCGGCACGGGATCCTCCAGTTCCTGCACATCTACCACGCCGTCAAGGACCGGCACAAGGACGTGCTCAAGTGGGGCGACGAGGTGAGCGCCCGCGGCCTCCGCCCCCGCCGGGCGCCCATGTCAGGCCACCCCGCGTCTCCTTTGTTCGGCGAGGCGCGCCCGGTGCGCCCCGAGGGTCCCCGGACGCGTCCCCGCCCCGGTGCGCTGTCCCTGCCCTCCCCCGGCGGGCGTCCGGGGCTCTCCCGAGCGTGGGGCCCTGCCCGAGCCTTCTCCCTGGACTTCTGTGTCCCACTCATTCATTCTTAGGGTTTTCCCCTTCATTCAACCAGTGGGTTAGGCGCTGGGAGGGCGCGAGCGTGAGCAAGTGTGACATTTGGTGCCTCCAGGAGTTTTCGGTCTGCTGCCGCCGGCCGCGTATAGCGATCTAGCGTCCCGTGTCAAAATGCGCTTTAGCGATCAGTGAGAAGGGAACCAAGTTGTCCTAGAAGGGCCGTTGCTGCTAGGATTCAGGTCTTCAGGGTGTTCGCTTCTGCCCCATCTTCTGCAGGTTACTTTACAAACCTCCAGCTGCTTCTCATCAGCTCCCTCTCGTCACACACCCTTCCTCACCCTCCACCCTTTACCACCACTTTATAGGCATAGAACAGGAATTACGGCTCGGTTTTCCTAAAGGGGAGGAAACTTTTTGTGCCTGTTTGATGCTAAATGGGAACTCTTCAAGCTTCGCAATTGGGATTTGTTGGTGCCTTTCCGTGGCCTGGATCCACTCCAAATCAGTGTTTTCAACGTGTGTTCTGCCTAGAGCTGAAATGTCTTTGCATTTTCAATTTGTTGAACCATTGTTTATTGGAATGATGTGGAAAGCACTGCCCCCTTCAGATTTAGTTTTCTTCTGCCAAAGCTTTTTGTGCTCTCCTTTTCCGTTTTTAAAAGTCACGCGTAGGTACTATTAAAATAATCAAATGCTTTTTTGAAAAGTGCGTCTGCTTTTAATATTTGTGTTCCATCGCTTGCTCTCAGGTGTAAATTTATCTTAGTTGATGTTATTACTCTTGACCCAAGCGTCAGGGTGGTGCTGTGCTAATGCAGAATCTGTTTCCTCACAAAATTAGTTTGTCTGTTTCTAAAGTTGTTCTAAGTTAGAAAAATAGCAATTCACATTTATATTAGAAGGGGTTTGTCATACTTTGGACAGAAAAGGTATTGTGTTTGGTGATTCTTCAGTTTTATTCCGAAATTCCTTGTTACTTCACAGCATCTGACATTGTGTATGTTCATTGGTGTATTGTGTGCAATTAATGATCTGTGCTATCCCCAGGCCCTGGATATATATTTTTTTTTTTGGTCCCACATCTCTCTGCCTCTTTTCCCTCCAGTAAACTAGCATCTTTTGGAATGAGGGAATTTACTGTTAACAGAAACCATGAAGTAGAAAACTTAGATATTAGGGCACCTGGGTGGCTCAGTGGGTTAAAGCCGCTGCCTTCGGCTCAGGTCATGATCCCAGGACCCTGGGATCGAGGCCCACATCTTGCTCTCTGCTCAGCAGGGAGCCTGCTTCCTCCTCTCTCTGCCTGCCTCTCTGCCTACTTGTAATCTCTCTCTCTGTGTCAAATGAATAAATAAAATCTTAAAAAAAAAAGAAAACTTAGATATTAAAAATAACACACTTCTTATAACTTTAAATTCTGCTTCAGTTATGTGTCAGGATAGAGTGTAGGATTTTTCAGAAGAGTAAAATTCCTGCCCGCAAGTGTTGACTGTCCAGTCGGAAATAGGCGGCCTGACACACAGGGAAGAATTGAAATTGTGAAGGCTGCTCAGATGGTTAAAGAAAAAAACAAAAAAAACCAAAAAAACTGTACTTTCTACTCCTGCAATGACTCTTTAGTGAAACCTTAGTCCCCTGAAGTTGGTTCTGTCTCCCATCTCTGACCTGTGGTATCACAGAAACGAATTCTCTGTTGGGGGATCTCTAGGACTGGCCGGGGAGTAGGTGAGATTTTGGAGGAGGGTAGGGAGTTTCATGCCTAAATATTTGCTGATGCCTTTGGTATCCTGTCAAAGTAATCACTCTTTTATGTTACAGAGCGTTATTTTTCAGACTGCAGGTCATGATCCATGAGCAGGTTGACAAATTTAGGTCTCCTAGACTTTTTTCTCTCTACAGAACTTAAAAAAAAAAAAAGTGAGATGGAATCAGATGAAGAGGACTATTTTGTCATAAATAGGCATCGTTGCATGTCAAACTTATTATTATTTGCCCCAGGGGTACAGGTCTGTGAATCATCAGGCTTACACCTTTCACAGCACTCAACCATAGCATAAACCCTCCCCAATGTCCATAACCCAGCTACCCTATCCCTCCCCTCCCACTCCCAGTAACCCTCAGTTTGTTTCGTGTATGTCAAACTTTTGAGTTATTTGAGGGTGCGTGGGAGCAGGTCTGTATAGAGTCGCATGTAAATTATTAGTATGGTTGCCAACTTAAGGAGTTTGAAAAACAGACTCATATTTATCATGGGAGGCTTCCTTGATGAGATGAGCCTTTGAAAAAGATCAGGAGAGATGTTCACTACTCCAGTGTTGACGCCATTCCTTGCACGTAGGAACTCATGGGTCACATTTGCTGAAGTAGAAGTCTCCCGGGAAGGTCAGATAGCAAGCAAGGATGTGTTGTATGCAGAAGCCTTGAGAAGTAACTGAGAAATGGGCTGGGTAGATAAAAGTGGAGAAGGGTGTGGTGGGTGGTGTGGTCCTGGAGATGGAGGCTGGAGTCGCCACACAGAAAATGGTGTTTTAGATGTGATATGTTGGACTGCTTGGCGTGATACCAAATTACTGCTTTTTGTGGGAAGTTTTGGTCTTAGAAGCTCCCCCTTGCCAAAAAATAACAAAAAAACAAAAAACCCCCCCAAAAAACAGCTTAAAACCGTGGTTAGGAGACCCTGCCATTTTGGAAATGCTCAACCCTAGTTACTAGGACAGTGTTTGTATCTGGTAGTGTTTATCAGAAAGAACCCTAGATTTGTAATGCCACTTGTGTCGTATTCCAGGGCCTGTCAAAACGCCTGTGTGATTGTGAGCCTTAGTTTCCTCTTGTGGAAAATGACAGGGTTGGACTCTCCTAGCTTTTTTATAGTTTGAGTAGGAACAGTTTCAATAAGATGATTTTTTTAATGTACATATTTCCAACTAGAATGTTACTTTTTGAAATTCACCTGTAGGTAGTCTTCAGACTGTTAAGTAAAGCAAAGGGTACCACCAATCGCTGAGGTAAAAATGGGTTGTATTCTAAAGGTGTGTGTCTGCTGGCTTTTTGGAAATTGGAAGTATTATCCTGTGATGACCTTATGAATGCATAGATTCCCAGATCAGCTTACAGATGCACGTTTCACATTTGGTATAACAGGTCCTTAACCTAGGTCCTAACCCTAGAAACATTTATTGTTTCTGTAGGAGATGGAAGTTCTAACTCCTGGGGTATGGGGAGAACACTTCATTTTGCCCCAGGATGGGGGCGGGGGTCTGTGGGGGAGAGGTAAGGTGGATGTTCCTGGGTGCTCTTTTGGCTGCTAAGCATTCTCTCTGTATGCAAAAAAGAAGGCACTTATCTTTTCACAGCTGACACAAATTTTTCAGGTGCAGATTTTGTTCATAACTGGACTGTGCCCATTAAAAACTTAAGAATCGTAGGCTGCAAATATGGGAGTAAGTACAACTTTTGAATTTCCTCTAGTGTTAGCTGCCCGCCAGTCCTTTTCAGCTACTTGACAGTAGAGGCAGTATCAGAATTGAACTCTGTCTGACTTCAGGTCCATTTCTTAAACACGTAATACCAGGTTTTGGATTATTTACAATGTGTAAGATTTCATCAAATCTCCTTATACAGAGTTCATACTACAGGTTGTAGAGGTGTCAGAAAACAACATTTAAAAGCAAATGTGTAGTTTTTCTAATTTTTTTTAACCCAGCATAGTGGCTCTCAAAGTTAAGTAGGTAAATTGTCCTCTAGTTAGCAGAGAAGTGCATGCAAACTTAGGAAAATATAATACGTCCTTGATATTTGAGTGTGTTCTTACCATGCATAAAACCAGTAAAAGTGGGATGGGATATGTTAAGGGCTGAAATGTCATCCATTGAGTTCGAAGGACACATTTGCCTGTGTAGGTTACAAATGCTTAAGTGACTATTTAGAAAATGCATTTTTAATTAATAAACTTGTGGTCCTATAAAAATAACTATAAATCTAGAATGGACAAAAAGCATTTTCATGAGTGTAAATTAACGTGTAGTTTTGGACAGATTGCTTTACCTCAACCTCAGTTTTTTAATTCTATAAAATAGGGATGATAATGTGTTATAGTGTTAAGATTAAATGAGATAATGTTAATGAAATGGTTTATGAGTAAGGGCCTTGCCTTTTGAGTGAAGACTCATAAATGGTAACTTAAAATGTTCGCTTGGACGTTTTTAAATATCTGCTATGTCTCATTTAAATAACCATGGTCAAGGAGATTCTTAGCCATAGAGCATAAACTGAGGGTTGCATGGGGCGGGGGTGGGAAATGGGTTAAACAGGTGATGGGATTAAGGAGGTCACTTGTGATGAGCCCCAGGTGTTTGTTATGTAGGTGATAAATCACTAAATTCTATACCTGAAACTAATACTACTTTTAGCTAACTGCAATTTAAATAAAAACCTGAGGGAAAAAAAATTAAAAAAAAAGAAATAGCCATGGTCATTGGGGACTGAGGCATTCTGTGTATGTGGATTTTTTTTTCTAACCAGTTAACTTATATTTGTTTTTTCAGACATAATTATTCCATTAGCTTATTTTTGATGGTATCTGGAAAGTATAGTGTTTCTGAATTGCATTTAAAAATCTAAATTGTCTTAAAAATGCCTTATTAGACACTGACTAGAATTAGATATTGAGCACAAATATTTATTGATAATCATTAGGAATGTTCAGGTTTCTTACATAGGTCATTGAGTATTTTGTGACATATAAAGCAAAGTTTTATCTTTCTGTCACTTTGCTGTCACTGTGGACATTGTTTTAACAGTATGCATCACAGTGGTGAAATCAAGGAAAAATAAATTTGTGCTCCTGAACTTTTTATATATTCAAAGCATCTGAATATGTTGTTTAGAAAACTGGGGCATTACTGATGTTTCTAGTATTGAATGGACCATATTCTAATAAGCTTGTTAAATCTGTTTATACATTCATGATTTAACCAAGTTAGGGTGGGTTTTCATAAACATTTTAGCACCTTTATTGATATAATTGACATACAGTAAACTGCACATACTTAAAATGTACAGTTTGATAAGTTTTGATAAATCTGTACACCTGTGGAACTACCACCACAATCAAAATAATATACATCATCTCTAAAAATGTCTTCGCGCCCCTTTTCAATTCCCCACTTCCCTCCCCTCTTCCCTTCCCACCTCCATAGGCAACCATTGCTCCGCTTTCTGGCACCATGGTAGAGTTTGCATTTCCCAGAGTTTTAGATCTAGGAAATCATAAAGCGTGTACTTTTCTGGTCTGGATTTTTAAGCTGCTTGTATATTTTGAGATTTCATTTTACTGCATGTATCAGTAGTTTATTCCTTTTAATTAGTTATATTCCATTGCATGGATATATACTAGGATTTATCCATTATTTGGATTGTATCCAATTTTTAGCTATTACAAAACTTGTATGAACATTAGTGTATAAGTCTTTGTATGGACTTAAGCTCTTACTACCTTGATTATTCCCTAGGAGTGATTTAACTTTTCAAGGAAATTATCAAACCTTTTTAAAAGTGGTGGTACCATTTTACATTCCTAGCAGCTATGTATACTAGTTTGTCCACATCCTTGTCTACTCTTGATATAGTCGGGGTCTTTAATTTTAGCCATTCTAATACGTGGGTGGTGGTATTTCATTGAATTTTTAATATGCATTTGCCTTAAGATCAGTGATGATGAGTATCTTTTCATGTGATTATTTGCCATCCATATGACTTTTTTGTGAAATGTGCTTAAAGCCATTTGCCTGGTTTTGAGAGTTCTTTATATATTCTAGACATAGTTCTTACTAAATAGTTTACGTTGCACATATGTTCTCCAAGTCTGTTTTCATTCTCTTAATAAGGATGTCTTTTGAGGACAGAAGTTGTTCACTTTAGAGTTTGTCCACTTGTTCTTTTATAGCTCATACTTTTGGTGTGGTAAATAGGAAATCTTTCCTTAATTCAAGATCACAAAAGTTTTCTCCTCTATTTTCTTCTAGAAGTTTTATGATCTTAGGCTTTACATTTAGGTCTGTGATCCATTTTGAGTTCGCTTTGTCTATGGTGTAAGGTATGGATTTTTTTTTTTTTATTTTGGTTGCCCCAGCACCATTTGTTGAAAAGACTATCCTTTATTTGCTGCCAGAGGTACATGGCCTTTGTAGCTTGTCTAATTCCAGTTGCCTCTGTGTGTGGCTTTATTTCTGGAATCTTTGTCCTGTTCCATTGATCTGTCTATCTTTATGCCAGTACTATCCTCTTTATATAGTCATAGCTTTATAATACGTTGTGAAATCAGGCAGTGTTAGCTCTCCCAACTTTCTTCTTTTTCCACTTGTTTTGACTTTTCTAGGCCCTTTGAATTGCTGCATGATTTTTGGAACCAGCTTGGCAATTTCTACCAAAACCAAACCTGGGATATGATGGCAATTGCATTGAATCTGTAGATCAGTTTGGGAAGAACGGACATCTTAATAATGAGTCTTCTGACCCCATGGACAAGTACCTTTAATTTCTCTCATCCGTGGTTTTTTTTAGTTTTTAACATACAAGCCTTTCACATCTTTTGTTAGATGTATCACAGTTTCATATTTTTTTCTATTGTAAATGGTATTATGTTGCAGTTTCAGACTTATCATTGCTAATATAGTGAAATAAAATTGATTTTTACATATATATTTTATGAAACATTACTAAACTCTTGAACATGTGGCATGCAGTTCTAATAACTGGGCTAATGTCTTAGCTAATTCTGTCATCCTTATTATTTAAGATTAAGTTCAGTTTTATTTTCTGAATGTTTCTCTGGTTCTTTGCATGCCTGGTAATCTTTGGGTGTCAAATACTATGAATTTTACCTTGTTGGGTACTTGTTAGTTGTATATTCCTAACTGTATTCTTTAAGCCTTGTTCTACAATACAGTTACTTGGAGGTAGCACAATCCTTTGAGGTCTTGATTTTATAATTTGGCAGATCTGGAGAAGTCTCTACTTTAGGGCTAATCCTTCTACTGAGGCAAGATCTTTACGGATATTTTCCCCAATGCCCCTGAATAAGGAGTTAATCTATTCTGGCTTGTGGGAACACACTTGGCCCCAGCTTTGGGTACTCGCCTCCTGCATGGGTTGATTTACTACTGAATCCTTAAGGGGGAACCCTCTGCAGATCTCCAGGGTTCTCTGTGGTACTTGGTCCTATGAACTCTAATTGATTTGGTTTCCTCAGACCTTCAGCTCTATCTCTTCAATTCAGGAAGTACTCCAGGTTCTGCCTCACCTTCCTGCCCATGATCTAGAGCCTCTCTTCCAGTCAGTAAGTTGGGGCAATTGGTGGACTCACTTCACTTTTCTCCCCCATAGCTCAGGAATCTCTGCCTTGTATTACCTGTTGTCCAGTGTCTTAAAAAACTGTTTCATATACTCTCTCTCTCATTTTGTCTGTTTTAGATGGGAAGGTAAAATCGGTTGCTTTTACTCCATCTTGAGCAGAAGTAGAAGTCTTTCCCATTTTTTCTATTATTCTTTCACCTTTGTTTTCCTTTCTCTGTAAACTTTGTCCAAAGGCTGGCTGCCCTCGTGGTTATAAGGTACGTCCAGCTACCAATATTTAGCCGAGGTATTTTTATTTATTATTTTTATTTTTTTTTAAGATTTTATTTGTTTATTAGAGCATGAGAGGGGAGAAGGTCAGAGGGAGAAGCAGACTCCCCATGAATCTGCGAGCCCAGTGCGAGACTCGATCCCGCGACTCCGGGATCGTGACCTGAGCTGAAGGCAGTCGCTCAACCAACTGAGCCACCCGTACGCCCTATTATTTTTAAGTACTCTCTACACCCATCGTGGGGCTTGCACTCACAACCCCAAGACTGAGTTGCTTGCTCTTCCAGCTGAGCCAGCCAGGTACCCCTAGCCAAGTTTTGCTTAAAGTCAGGATCTTCTTTGCCTTTATGCTGTGATGTTCATCACTTAATATCATTGTTTTCATCCTATGACTGGGTATTTGTGGAAAATACAATTATTTGAAAAGTTTGCATACATTTTATGAATAGACTTTAATTTGAAGATGCAAGTCTAAGCCCCGAGTCTTCCCTCAGACGATTGTGTGATCTTAGATACAGAACTTAATTTAAGACCACAATTTCCTCATCTGTAAGACTAATAAAAAAAACCCTACCATTTAGTTTTGAATTGCATGTTTACATATGTATAGTTTCTAACTTTGTTTTTTAACAATTTAACTGTTTGAGAATACTTTAAATTCCATACAACTTATAAAAAATAGGAAAGGCATACAAGAAAGGGTAGAATTTATTTTCTTGCCCTGTCACCTTTTGGGTTTTAGCATTGGTCTAAGATAATATACTTCACCGGTTTCTGACAAAGTAATTTAATTATAAAGCCATGGATACTAGAAAGTGTATTTCCAGAAATTTTTTAATGTCTTAAGGCTATTTCAGCCTCACAATTTTTCTATTTAAAGCAAGATAATATTGCAAAAATGTTTTCTTGGAAACTAATATTTATGTTTTATCTACATGTGGAAGAACACTAAAGGCTTTATTTCCATGATAGAAAACTTTTAAGTTAAGTATATATTGTGTGCTTCCCATATATCAAGGACTTCTGGTACTAGGTGGTGGGGTTGAAGAGAGAAATCAAGAAAAATGAGAAGCTCTCTGCCCTTGAACTCCAGTGGAAGGCAGGTGGGTCGATGAGCAGGAGGGAGGAGAGGAAGAGTTTGCTGTATATCTAGAGAATCAGGGAGTCTTATGGATGCAATGTGGGGAGTGAACCTTCTGGTAGGTCTCAAAGTGAGTTGGAGAAGCAAGGAAAGGGAATGCACGAATGTGAGATTATGGAGGTGCCTGATGTTGAGGGAGTATTGCTGTAACATGGGACCAAAGCAGGGAAAAGGGAATGCTTAGAAGTTGAGGCTATAAAGGTGCGTTGGATTTAAGCTGTCGAAGGTCCTTTGTAATAGGCCATGTCAGGAGACATCATATTGTTAAATCCAGGACTGGTACAAGGGGATTTCTTCCAGGTCCCTTTGATCATAGTGTGAAATGGAATGGGTTGGGAAGAATAACTAGAGACAAGGAGGCCACACTACAGAGGACATGCCATTGCTAGGAGAGAGAAGAGAGTGTAGCCTAGGACTCTGGAGATAAAGATTTGTGTATAGTGAAGAGATACTTTAGGGGCACCTGGGTGGCTCAGTCAGTTAAGTGTTTGCTTTCGGCTCAGGTCATGATCTCAGGGTCCTGGGATCCCATCCCACATCGGGCTCCTTGCTTGGCAGGGAGCCTGCTTATCCCTTGGCCTGCCTCTCCCCCTGCTTGTGTGCTTGCTCTTGCTGTGTCTCTGACAAATAGTCTTTAAGGAAAAAAAAAAAAGACACTTTAAAGGAGGAGTGAAAGGACCAGGCACATGAGTGGTTAGGTTATATATCCTATACCGTTCCTGGCAAAGATGACCAGGTGAATAAGACTCCCTGGAAGGGTGGTTCCTTGGAGAACTGTTGGTTTGGATATTCTTTTCTGGAGCCCTTTAATTTAAGGAGCCCTCTACTCATTCAGTAGAAATACCAGGTAAGACAGGAGCAAGTTGGAGCAACATCTGATGTGTGTGTATGTTAAAACCCAAGTGGAGAGCCAGCTAGCCCAGTGAGAAGAAACCTTGGCGTGCTTCTGGACCCTGATGAATCCATGGGATAGTGAGAGGAAACCCGTGTGGGGGTTAGTAGCACTGTCATGTGCGGGAAGGAGGAGAGTGCGCTTTCGAGAGCTGTGGAAGGATGGGAACTGAGGTGAAGCCACTGGATTTGCTTGTTAGGGACTGGAGGCTTTGGCAACAGCCTATCTGGAACATATTAAGAGAAAAGCAAAAGTTGGTTTCTGGCCAAAATAAATGGCACAAAGCCCATGGATGTTTTCACAGCTCATAGGGTCCTTGAAATCTTGATTATAATTTTAGAAAGAAACAAAATCGAACTATTTTAGTCGAACTGGATAACCTGTGAGTTTGGGTAACCCTTAAGTAATACCTTCGTGGCTGTTAAGTTGTCTCTGTAGCATATTGAAAATGATTGTAATGGATTGAGTATATTAGAATGATGACCCTGAGTCTCCACTTAAAGATGGGTTTCTCAGACATTGCTTTAAGACGTTGGGGAAACATGATTAAACCTCAGACTTGTAGCCAAAAGAGCTCATTTTGGATACACCTTGCTAGGTATTCAGAAACCTTGGTTATCTGGATTGGTATATGCTTGGAGAGTTTATATGGCTACGATTTTGCTGTGGGACACTCTTCGGAGAGCTTTCTACAGAAAGCATGCATGCTTAGGTTTTCTGTGTCTGTCATGGTCAGACCATTTGGGATTTGGTAGTTAAACTTATTTCCAGAACAAGGTTACAAAAGAATCCAAAACCAGATGTTCCTCATTACGTAAATGTTCACACAGGTCCACTGGTCTTGTCTCCCTTCCCCTGAGGTCCTTTTTTTAGTCCTTTGGATTTGGTTAACGCTTTTGGGTTTTTTTTTTGGGTTTTTTTTCCCCGGATGCTGATGTAGCAGAGTTAAAACAAAACTGTTAGGCAAGAGACTCCATGACCCTTTTCCTGGAAGCTAGTAAGAATCCAGGCAGTGACTCTGCCCCATTTGGATTACCTGCAGGGGTCACAGGCTGGGGTACACAGGGCTTCACATATTTTAATGCTCCAAAGAGATAGGATCTTGAAATACCTGTGAAAGCTGGCTGGCACTTGTCTGAAGTGTTTTCAAGAGTTAAGTGACCTGCAACCCTAGAAAGTTAACATTTTTTAATTAAAAGTTTTTGTTTGAATGGATGTGCTCTAAGCACTTTAAACCTCAGACAAACCTGAAAAGGTTATTTAGGAGTACGACCTTCATTTCCTCCTGGAAATGTTGACATATTTACACAAGTTGGGAATGTGGAAGGTACCTTATTTATCTAGCATGCTTTCAGCAGCCCTGCCTGTGCTTAGGCATGGTAGTCCTCTCTTGTTTCCCCCCTACCACCAAAGGCTGTCGCTGCTGTACTAAATTGTATCTAGGGGTCCTGATCCTGGGGGCTTTAGTACTCAGAGGACTAGGAATTAAACAAAAGGCTTCTAAGTACAGAGTTTATGCACTTTACTCCTAAAAGCGTCTCAAGCCCTCACCCAGAGAGCACTCACTTAATACACAATTCCTGAAAGCTTGGCATCTGGTTTCTCAGCTCAGGATGAACTATAATAAACAGATTAATCGAGGCAGAAGCAAGAGAAACCAATTCAGAGAGCAGTTGTGAAAACCACATCTAGACGTGGCAGCCCATGGTACCTCCAAGAACCTTGTTCTGCTGTGATTCTAGTTCAATGAAATTGCTAATGATGTCTGAAGCCTTAAAAAAAAATGAAAGTATGTTTAGGATCTTCCTATTGATAGCAGAAGAGGATGTAATCAATTTTAGAAGGACTTCCAGTGATACATAAAAGTTTTTAAGAGATCATATGCTTAAAAGGGGTAAGCTTTGGGAAATAAGACAATGCATTTGAATAGAATTAACTTCCTGGCAGTGCAGAGTGAGTAACATATTTGAAAGTGAAAGAAAAATGGATGATCATATAGAAAGAATTTCTAGAAGAGTTTAATAGAAATACAGAAGTATAGATTTCCCCCACCAACTGAAAGAAAGCATCCCTGTGAAACCTTTTGTAACTCAAAATGGTGTAAAGAGAAGAAGCAATTACCATTAATATATGGAAAAAATTTTGAGTGTTCCCAGGCCCCCAAAATAATCTTAGACCTTTTTTCCTAAGCTTTTATTTGAGAGAGAGCACAAGCAGGAGCAGCGGAGGCAGAGGGAGAAGCAGGCTCCCCACTGAGCAGGGAGCCCAACCAGGGGCTCAATCCCAGGAACCCGGGATCATGACCTGAGCCGAAGGCATCTGCTTACCTGACTGAGCCACCCAAGTGCCTGACCGTAGACTTTCTTGATGCTTTAGGATGTATCTTGCTAATGCATGTACAAAATAAACCAAGATAAAGCCCAGATGCTCACTGACACAGGTCAGAACTCAGCCTACTTTAGGCTGTCATGCTGGGTGTAGTTCCCAGGGAAGGGATTTGGCTACCCTCTCCATGTTTGGGGTGCCCATTGTCTCATAAGGGTTTGCTGGGGGGCCGTTGTTTTTGCCTTTTTCCGTAAAGGCCAAACCCCACCCCCCAAAACCCAAATTTCTTTCAGTTAGCAAAAAACAGATACCGTTATCCTGCACTTTTCTGTAAGTTTTGCATTATGGCATTTTGCTTTTATGAAAGACCAACATTAGTATGTTTTTCATTAATCAAAAGAAATCCAGGGCGCCTGGGTGGCTCAGTGGGTTAAAGCCTCTGCCTTCGGCTCAGGTCATGATCTCAGGGTCCTGGGATCGAGGCCCGCGTCGGGCTCCCTGCTCAGCGGGGAGCCTGCTTCCCCCTCTCTCTCTCTGCCTGCCTCTCTGCCTCCTCGTGATCTCTCTCCCTCTGTGAAATAAATAAATAAAATCTTTAAAAAAAAAAAAAAAAAATCCAAAGAGGATTTTTGCCTTTATGGGGGGTGGGGGGAAGCAGTTACCATGCTAATGTAAGGTCTTTTGTAAAAGCCAGTGGCTCACTGCAAACTTTTGGAAAACTGGTAACACTTTAACCAATTCTGCTTACGAAGGTTTTTACAGGAACACTGTACTTTTTGATAATGGGGAAATCTGTGCTCCTGTAGGTCTTTCATACAAATTTTTATGTTTTCAAATGATGAAACTAAGGCTCCCAGAGCCTAAGACAAATTCCAAATGTCCGTAATTGTAATATTTCTAAGAAATTAAGACCGTTCTGAGCAGGGTGGTGACCCCTTGGGGATGGGGACAAGGACGTCCTAGTCCTGGGGAGCTGGGTGGTCAGCAAAAGTTCCTCCGAAAAGGTAGCACTTAACTTGAGGCCCACAGGAGCCAGCTATTTGAAGGGCTGAGGTAACATCTTCCCAAGCAGAGAAGTGCTGTCAAGGCCCTGACTTGGTTGTTGGAGAAACAGAAGAATGTGGGGTTTTCTGCTCAGTGGGAGCCACTTGAAAGTTTCAAAGAGGGGAGTGACTGGATCTGCTTGGTGCAGGAACCCAGGACTACTTAATTTCAGAATTAGGCGATGTTCTACACTATGAGCTTTCACTTTTGACTGAGACCAGTGGTCCCTGAAACAAATGCCAAGTGAAGTATTTTGGTGAGATGGTGCTTCCCTTCCCATGAATGACCTGTTCTGATAGTCTTTTATTTCAAGATCTTTCTGTAATGTTGATGACAGCCTACTTTGGCCCACTACAGGGGTCGTAACCGGCATTTGGAAAACACCTCCAAGATACTGTTCTGCGTCAGTAAACGTAGCCTTGCCCACAAGCTGGAAAACAACAGCCACTAACATCTGCGTGGTGCTGTGTAGTTGCTACTGCTTTAGGCAGTTTACATGCAGGTTGTATGTACTCGTTCCTGGAAACAGATGGACTCCAAAGCCTGCTCCCCCCATATACCAGCTCCCAAGTAAGCAGGAGGAAAAGTGCTCTGACCGTCTTCATGGGCTCCAACCCAAGATGACATTGAAGGTGGACAGAAAAAGAAAGAGGAAGGGATGGTGGTGATAAAGGAAGTAGCCTTTTTTGTTTGAGTGGAAAATATAAATGTCTTAGAGCCACAGATGCTTAAGTGTTTTTCGTTACCAGATGGCCAGTGATTCCCTTCTAGTGAAATGCCAACATCCTTTCAAAACTGTAATATTGAATATGCTTGGTAAATTTCTCAGTCTGCGAGACAAATGCTAACAGGTTTAGTAATGTGACTGCAGCCTTCCCAGCTAATCTGCTGCTGGCAGTGGAGCCCCATGAAAGGGCAGAGGCGGGTGAGCCCTTTTTATGAACACCAGGCTGACCTCACTCGATAGTCATGCAGCCTGTGCGAGCCTGGGCCGGGGCAGCAGGTTGCGGGCCAGGATCGGGCGCTTTGACACGGACTTCAAGTATGGCCAGAAGGGGGTTTGTATTAGCAGGAGTCTCCTCTTCCACTTCCCAACATAAGGTTGGAATCCGTCTCTAAGTGGCTTCTGCCCAAACATCCAGGCGTCGTTGCTGAGCGGGGAGCCCTGAAGCTGCCTTTGTGAGATGGGATTATGAAAGCGTATCTGTGCCCAGACTCTTGTGATGGTGGAGTATAGCATTTGAATTGGAGGTGTTGAATCCCTGCCCCCCAGCCCCGCCCCTGCCCTGTCAGTGGGGGCATAGGCGAGCCCCTCTGGGCACAGCACTCACTTCGGAGGTAGAATTTCTGTTCTAGCATTGGCCCTCACTTAGCTGTTTTTAGGAAGCGTTTTTTGTTTTTGGGTTTTTGGGTTTGGTTTTGTTTTGTTGCTTTTAACCTGTTTGTTTGGTGGGTTAGTCTACCCCTAGTTCTGAAAACTAAAACTCCAAATTTCTGTTTCCCGGGCATCCTTGAGTTCAGGCCAGCCAAGCTTCTACGTTGAAGGAGCGTGCTGTTCTCTTGCTCGGCCAGCTCTAGGCGTGCGTTCGGGCCGAGCTGGGCGCCGCCACGGAGAGCGGCCGTTCGCTCCAGCACCGGCATGCCCCCTGCGAAAGCCCTGAGCTCGCCCACGCCTGCTGCGAGCTGCCTCAGGTTCTTGATGCGCAGCCCCCAGCGCCGATCGGAGCGGTGTCTGGATGGGGACCGGGCCACCTCTCTTGTTAGCCGCGTGGCGACCGGGGCGCCGGCAGAGGGAACGTGTTCACAGGAAGGAGCCGAGGAATGCACCTGGCCTTAGAACCCAGAAGCTATAGGTCTGAAGCAGAGATGTTTTGAGGTAAATAAAAGCTGTATTTACAGCATTATGTCTTCAGGAGGCATGGTCTTCTGGTTTGGGTTTAGGGTCGTTTTGACTGCTGAGTGCCTGTGTAAGTTGGTGGCCACGGGAAACCGCACCATTGGTGACTTCTCTTGACGGAACTGCCGTGTGTGAGGTTGGTTTGTGTGAGCAGACTGGTTGGGTTCTTCTAGATTTGATTAGAAAGAAGCTAGGAATGCCTTAACGTGGTCCTCTTCTTTTTTTCCTTTGTAAGATTGTATTTGTCAGAGGAGAGAGCGCAAGCGGGGGGAGCAGCAGGCAGGAGGCTGACAGCTTAACCAACTAAGCCACCCAGGCGCCCCTTTCCCCTCTTTTAAAGTCTTCGATTTTTTCACTTAGGCTTCGTATTACTAATCTTGGCATGTGAAAAAATTTTTCTCTGTGTGGGCCAAGACAATGATTCAAGGAAGTTACTTCACTGAATCATACAGGAAATTCACTGATGTTATGTATTGTTAAAATTGAGATTAACACATTATAAATAAAAAGCCATGTACTCTGTAAGCTGAAGTCCTAATCTAGGATGCCAACAGAAGACCAGGTCAGGGTGAGGCCACATTTATTTTGGTTTCCAAAAGTGTAAACTTCCCTAGAGTACACCCGGTATAATTCTGTGGTATGAAATGGTATCTCATAGTAGGAAAGTCAAAATACATTCAATAATTTAAGAATTTGATATGACTTTAGACTAAACTACAGCATTTCTTTGGGGCCCATAGGGCAGTTTAATATAACCTATCAGCAGTTTAAAACCTCCCCATATACAAGGCTGTATAAAAGCACGTGTGTTAGAGTTTCTACCTCATGGTTACTAGTCCCCCAGAAGTGCTTAGACGTTACCACATAAAACAGTCGTTTTGGTATTTGCAGTGTCACTAGGTGTGTCTCACCTGGGAGTCTGCCTTAAATCACATTCTGAGCCCCATCAAATGTCATTGCATCCATATTAGAATTTCTTAGGTTGATTCACTGTTTGAAGCACAGCTGTTCTTTTGGTTTCATCATTTCGGTCTTTCCTGGTTAAGTACAGGTGTTTAAAAATAAGCGTTACTGCAGCTGGCACCTCTTTGGGTGCTCTGAGTTTGGGTATCTTTCTAGGAACAGAACTGGATGCCATCAACGGGATGCTCGAGTGTGCTCAAACATATTGGTCATTTGTATTTTGCCATGTGAGAAAACGGTCTTCTGGACAGAAGGTGTGGCTGCTAGCTTTTTTTTTTTTTTAAAGATTTTATTTATTTTGAGAGAGAGAGAGAAAGCATGAGAGAGGAGAAGGTCAGAGGGAGAAGCAGACTCCCCATGGAGCTGGGAGCCCGATGTGGGACTCGATCCCGGGACTCCGGGATCATGACCTGAGCCGAAGGCAGTCACTTAACCAACTGAGCCACCCAGGTGCCCCGTGGCTGCTAGCTTTAAAACTGCTTCTGATCTAGAGAAGGACTGTCGTGACATCATCTCTGTGGGGTGGACCCCGTTTATCTGCATCTCTGGCCAGCCAGACTTGTGATTATGCTGCAGGCAGAATGGTGGTGGCGGGAAGCATGGGAACCCTCTGGGAGATTGTTGAAACATGGGTAGACCCTCTCCTTTGTCTGGCCAGTCCTTTTCCTCCAGGAACCCTTTTGATCCCCTAGACTGGATCGGTTCTACTGCATATCCCGGTTCTGCTCGGTCATCCCGAGCGCTTACCCAGATCGTTTCCCTCTATTGTGTTACTGGCTGCGGCTCTAGCAGCAGAGGAAGCTTGCGAACACGAGCTGCACCTGCCTGCCTCCTCACCGTTTTGCCAGCACCTCCCCAATACTGGGCTTTGTCGAGTGGGTGAAAGGACAGAGGGGTGGGGGCACACAGCAAGATCGTGGGTTTGGGTACTGATCGGTCATGAACTCCACCTGGATCCTTAACCCTCAGAGTGACTGTGGGCTTGTTTTGGAGTTAGTGTAAAGAGAAAACCAGGTCCTTGAGAAGCGACAGGTAATTCTAGCAGGAGTCAAAACTACTGCTTGGGCCTCTGGAAAAACAACAGTGGAGTAGAGGAGCTAGCCCTGAACCCCAAATTTTCAATGTAGGTAAGATGGCTGGAGACAAAAGAGCTTCACAAAGTAGAACCTCCCTAAACACAAGGAACTGCCTCTGACTGCTTCTTTTTTTTTTTTCCTTATAGAACTAGATTGCTTTCCTAATTAAGCACCATTTTTACCTCCAGGGAGTAGAAATTTAAACACTCGTGTTTTATAAAATGTCTAGTGTGTCCTCAAATTCCGAGCTCCTTGAAACCCTTACCTTCATGGTAGAGTATCAAAAAATTTTTTTTACAAAGAAAATTTATTTTAAACTGGTGGTAAATGCCGTTTAAAGACAACGTAAATCCTAAAAAATGAATATTTTGATATTAACGGTTACTCTTGAACTCTGATGCCATGAATATTTCACTGTCTACTATATGTTCAGCATTGTCCTGAGTACTTACATCACCCTCAATTAAGATTGTTTGCTTTTATTGGCCTTAATTCTGGGTGAACATAAAGCACCTCATGCTTGTGTAAACCTGCAGTGAATGACTAGTGGATTACTGTGTTCAGGTCATTCCCAGCAACACTATATATACATAGCCTACATAATAGTCTTTTGAATGGACCTTTGTCTTTGACTCAACAGCTCCCAGATATTAGTGGCTTTTTGCCCTAGTGGGATAAAATTTAGCCTTTTTAGCAATGAAATCTAAATTTTAATTTTCATTTGTAGAAGAAGTAGTGCACATTTTAAAATGAGTGTCTCACATAGTGGTTAGTTATTTTTATTGTCTGTTCTCCCCCCATTTAAAAAGATAACTGATGGGTACCACACAGCAGTGTCCCTAAGTTACATTTAGGGAGTTAATGATCTGCGAACCAAGAATAGAGATCAGTGGCTATTTTTGCTATTTCCAAATACTATGTTGATTACACAAATTTGAATTAGTCACTCTGCAGGCCACTTATGATGCCTTCAAGATTGTGTATGTGTGCAGCGTGCATAGATGTTGCTGTAACTCTAAATACACAGCCCACATGCTATTCGAAGTTAGGAAGCTGGTATGTTTAATCCTTGGAATGTGTTGTGTTCACAAGGGCCTCTGTGCCTTCTTGTTATTTTCTCTTTGATTTTGTCTTTTCTCATCCTTTGGATGGAAGTTTAAGATGGAGACAAAATCCAGATATAATAAAAATCACTGTGGTTTTAGGTATTCTACATGGGGAAAGCATTGCCTTAATGTGTCGTTTTATTACCACTTAACAGGTTGCTCACTGAGCTAAATCTCATTTTGGCTCTAGCTTGGCTGTTAGGAAAGATTGAGTTAATTATTTGATGCTTGTGTGATCTAGAATTAGAAGTAAACATAAATGTATTGAGGTGGGTGGGGGAAGGGTTTAAAAAAATAACAAAAAAGCCAAGCGCTAAAAGAACCATCCTGAGCACTGAGGCAGAAAATCGAAACGACTTTGAGGGAGGGAGAGATTACTTCCAAGAATCTTAAATTTGAATTTGAAAAATGGTTAGGGAGTTCTTAAGGCTTTTAACTGAACTTTCATTTTATCCAAAAGTAAGTGCACTTATTTATTTATTTTTTTTGGTCTCACTTGGGTAAATATTCTGATGTGTTTCTGTTTCATTTGCTTAATGAGATCACGGATGATTTTTTAATTAAGGAGAGTTTGGTTTGTAAATATTTTAAATGTCATCTGTTTGGCTGATATTTAAAACTCAGGCTGAGTTTGAGCTTTTTGTTCTTCTGCCCTTCCTATGCTTTAAACTTGTGGTCTCAGAGTGATTTTGAAAGCTAAGGATTTCAATTATTTCAAAACAAGGAAACCAACAAGAGTTATTGCACTTTAGCCTATTTATATAAGTGGGTGCAAAAATTCTTGCTCCTTTTGATAATAAATGATGGGAACCCAGTAGGCTAGGAAGTATCTCTTCATCTGTCTTGCAGGAAGCATGCTATCTGGTTCAGATAATCGATGATGCCCTGCCAATGTGTTGAAGCCAGTGATCGAAGGAGGAAGTATCAAAGTAGGAAGATTCCTCCTCAGAGTTAGCAAGGTGTTGCAGAGCCAGAAGCTCTGTCCATGGCCGAAGCTGGGCTAAGGCATCGGTTTAAATCTAAAATTATAACTGCAGTGTCTCAGCTTCTATGATGTCAGGCCCACTTCATAAAATTGAGGCATAATCCATTTGTGAGATTTCCAGCCAGTACTATATCCTGTCCCTGCCTCATATAGCTTATAGTGATTCTTTCTTAAAGATTTTATTTGAGAAAAAGAGACAGCGACAGAGAGCAGAAGCCGAGAGGAGAGGGAGAAGCAGGCTCCCCACTGATCAGGGAGCCTGATGCGGGGCTTCATCCCAAGACCCAGGGATCATGACCTGAGCTGAAGCCAGACACCTAACCAACTGAGCCACTCAGGTCCACCTGTAATGATTTTTCCTAAAAGCTTCTCATTACTAACCAAGATTGGCATCCTTTAGAGTCCTATGCTTTGAGGGCAGGCAGGCAGGCTAGGGACATCCCTGCCGTGACACTGTAACCTTGGGCAGGTTACTCAGCCTCTCTGAGCATCTTTGCACATCTGTAAAATAGGTGATCATGCCTCCTTCGAATGCTGGATTTGGAAATTAAGATCTGTATATGAAAATTCACAACATACCCTTTCTTATACTCATTTAAAAGTAAACTTGTTTCTTACATTTAGGGTATTTTTATATCTCCATCCTGAGACTTAATATTAAGTTTCTTGTTCTGTTAGCTCTTAGCTTCTCCATCCAGATCTAGGATTCCCGAATAGCTATCTGAAAACCTGTACTTAAATTTGGGAGCAATTCCAGATTCTGCAGCTCAGTTTTCAGGCATTTGATACTGAATGATTATACAAGTGCAGATTTCACATTTCTGGTTCATGTAGCTAAAGCAAATAGTCCTAGCACTTTTTAGTTCAAGAAATAGTTAATATAAAAGCAACAATGGGAACTTAAACTCATCAGTAAGACAGCTGTCTTAGTTCTGGCTACTATAATGTTTGCCATAGATTAGGTGGCTTAAACAACAGACATGTGTTTCTCATGATTCTGGAGGTTGGGAAGTCCAAGTTTAAAGGTGGCAAGAGGTTTATTTCCAGGTGAGGCCCTCTTCCTAGCTTACGAACAGCTGTGTCCTCACAAGGTCGCAAGAGAGATCATCTTTCTCATTTCTTCTAGTAAGGACACTAATCCCCTACCATTGGGGAATAAGGGCTTCAACATGTGAATTTGGGGGAGTTGGGCACAAACATTCAGTCCTTAGCAACAACTCATAAAAGGTAGTTGAAAGTTTAATTTTTGTTGTTTAAACCTGCCAGGCTATTTTCTATGGTCTTCTAACATTTTTCTCCTTTATAATTCCATTTCTTAGTTTAGGTGCAAAACTGTCTCTTGTTAACATGACTGCGTCTGTGTTGATGGGTGGCTGACTGAAACGCCTTCCCAGACCAGGCAGGTACACTTAAGTAAGAAGAGGCCACTGCAGACCAGAGCATGCCCCACCCTGTAGGAATGGGTTTCTGGGTAGTTGTGTTTAAGGCTGGATATCTGGATTTACATGTGAAACATCAGGTAGATACTGGATGTATTGTTAATTTTCTTCTTCTTTTTTTTAATAAGTCAAACTACTTCTGCTGATTGGTCTGCTTTGTGGGGCACCAGTTTATCACTTTTTCTCTTTGGTCTCTCTGTATCAAGTGTTTGCCTGAATGACCGGATTCCATACCTCTTCACTTACATATGGAATGTGTTTTATTTCAGCCATAAATCGTGATTCCTAGTCTCCACTATTTACACCAACTATCATGATTTAAAGCATGTGATTTCAGGGAAGACAAAAGCAGGCTCTATTTGTATTCCACCCAGAAAAGTCTTACTTTGGTATTTAACTGCTGATTTTTATCAGAATTCCACCAGGTATTGTTATAAATGCATTGGTGCACCTTGCATTGTAAATTGTATATGGTTTCAGGGTGGGGAAGTTGTCTTAAGTTACTCATGAAGAACCAAAACTAAATTGTTGAAACTCCTAAAATAACTTGTCCATACTGGTGTGTTTATGGTTATGATTTAAATCTCCAACAGGGAGATTTAACAATGGGATTTAATAACCTGCCAGTAAATGAGGATTATCTGCCTTGATAATCTGCCCAGATACCCACTCTTGTAAATGTACGGTAAGCCACTTGAGGAAATAAATTTTAAAATGCAACTTCGTTTTGTAACTGCAATTGACAGAATTTTAGCTTTGAAATGCTTCTCTTGTGAAGTACTATCTGTCAAAATGGGCATCTTGACTTTTCTTTGGGATATTAAGTAGAGCAGGAGAAAGAAATAATGAAGGAATAAGTTCTGGTCTCAAACAGTGGCACTATTGACTGATGATTTTCTCCAGTTTTTCACACTATGCAAAAGAACACTCATTGTGTGCCGCGTAGCGTAAGCCAATGTGACTGTCTCCAGTTACTGGGTGTCCTTTCCAAGCTTCACATCTCCCTGCCTTCTCCAGAAGGTTATGCTGAACACGTGTCTGGAAGAAGGTTAATCTTTCTTTTATTTTCAACAGGTGGAATACATGTTGGTGTCTTTTGATCATGAAAATAAGAAAGTCCGGTTGGTCCTATCTGGAGAGGAAGTTCTTGAAACTCTACAAGAGAAGGGGGAAAGGACAAACCCAAAGTAAGCTATTGAACCAAAGGGTTGTTTTAGTGTTTCTGAACCTGCTAGAGCTACTAAAGTAAAATCGGTCCTCAGATGTAGAGGAGGCAGGATGGCATCGTGGATGAAAGCACAGTTTCTGGTTCCCTGCTTCATAGCTGGGTGTAACCTTGGGCAAGACACTTAATGTCTCTGTGCCTCTGTTCCCTCATCTGTAAAATAGAGATAATATTACCTCCTCTGTAGGGTGTTGACATTTTCAGTACATTAATGTATTTAAGTACTTAGAACTATAAACACAATATAAAGCCTGCTTACTATTGCTAAACATTGAAGGAGCAAAAAAACCAAAAACAAACCATGGACAGAGTGTTACTCTGATCCCAAAACCATGGTGCCAGATAAAATTTACACTGAGTTTGTTTGGCTGGCAGGATGTCTTTTAATATTTCTTTAAGTAAACAAAGAGGTGAAGGCGCATGTACTTTTCAGTTCCATTTTCCTGCTTGCTCAATTTTGGGAGAGTGCATTTGAGTTTGGAGGCTAGCAGGGAACTGAAAGAGCCCTTATGGCCTCCTCTCCTTTCTCACAAAGTGGACTAGCTTGTCTTGGACAGTGAGCGTCCTGTGTGTGGTTTTCAGTTACTGACAAATATTTCAGACCCTGTACTTCCAGCCCTCACCTAGTTGAAGAGCTCTGGAGAATGACCAGCCTTTGGGAACTGTAAATGAGTTCTTAGCTTCACTTATACGGAGTGGGGTCTCCATTTTTGGAAGTGACTTTTTAAAAACTTCTAAAAACTGAGTAGACGGCAGCAAAATATGAGGGAATGGAATCTTTCCTCCTCTGTAGCCATCCTACCCTGTGGAGACCCGAGTACGGCAGTTACATGATTGAAGGCACACCTGGACAGCCGTACGGAGGAACGATGTCCGAGTTCAACACAGTCGAAGACAACATGAGGAAACGCCGGAAGGAAGCGACTTCCTTATTAGAAGAAAACCAGGCTCTCTGCACAATCACTTCATTTCCCAGGTTAGTTCCTACATGAACATGCCCGAGCACATCGTTCAGAGCTGTAGGTTCTGATAGAGCCGATCAGGACTGTACATTTGACCGTACAGTTCTCATACTTCACAGACAGTTCATACTTCATATGCTGCATTTGATGGAATCTGTAACGTTAGAGCCGCAGGCAAAATGTGTGTGCCACACAGACCTGTACCCCTGGGGCAAATAATAATAATAAAAATAAATTAAAAACAAAACAAAACAAAAAAAACTTGTGTGCCAGCTGCAGTGGGTGGCTGGTGGGCCAGAGCACTGTGGTGAGAGCATTCGTCTGGCCTTGGGGGGCAAGACCGTGAGGACCACCGTGACTGCTAGCATCGCAGTGGCATCCATCCCGGGTCGGGGTGGAGGGAGCGGGGCGTCCTGACCCTGTAAGGAGCGGGGTCTGATGATGATCGGGTGCTCTCCTCACTCGACTCTCCCAGTACCTTCCGTGCGCGTGTTTGCCTGCTGGCCAGTGCTGGTACTGGCGGGCGATGGGAGGGCCGTGTGGTGGAGGGCTGGCATCAGTGCCCCCAGTCTGCTGTTGATACAGCCTAACTGTGGACGAGATGGCGGGGGCGGGAGGGCGGTGAGGAGGTCATTAGGCCATGTTTGAGTCTTGTGTCGAAAAGGAAATTTAGAGGTTGTCATCAAATCTAGTTATGGCTAAAAGTTCCTAAAAGTAAATAAAAAGAAAACATAAATAGTGAAGCTTAGCTTAGATTGAGCTCCATAAATACTGTACAGTTATACATAGGAGCTCTGCATCGGAATGCAGTTCTGCCAAACTGTAAATCTGACTTATCTGTGCTAACTGTCTGTCAGATTGTGGCAAAGTATGCTTACCTCCTCAGGGTTCAAAAGAGCTTTGGGGATTGGTATCCAGAGACTGAAACATTTAGAACTACTTTTATAGCCTAGTCTTTTTGTCTGATAAATGTCTATAACGAACACAGGCATTCGGAGTCCTACCGCAGGTCTTGAAAGGACACTTGGGATTTTCTTTTTAAAAATCTTCAGTGTAACATCTAAATGGTCGAAACCCTATTTAAGCAACTCAGACATTTAGAGATATAGCTCTTATTTTCTGTGATTGCTTCATTCTGTCATGCAGGCTACTCCCCTGTGCCTGCCGGAAGAAGAGCCCCAGCTGGATGAGGGTGGGCAGGTTTGCTTGGGAAAGAGTTGGCTTAGTCCTTTGCCCTGGTGTTCTAAGGAGGAGGTTAAAAAAAAAATCCTGACTGCCTTTCACTCAGATACTTGAGTGCCTGCTCCATGCCATACCCATGCGGTGTGGGCATGCAGTCATGAATACAGGCAGCCTTTGCCTCTGTGGAGATGGAGCGACGTGTGGTGAGGAAAAGATTCGGAGCAGAGGGGGATGCGGTTGTCAGGTGGATTCTGCGAGGTGGGGAAGATGATTGGAGTGATGTCCAGAGTCCTGGGAGGAGTTTACTGGGAGCGGGGAGAGGAGGGACAGCTTAGGGAAAGTGAGCGGAGTGGGCAGACGTGCCAGTCGGACCAGGACGCCAAGAGGGAAGGGGAGGCTGGGCCGGTAGTTGGCTGGCCAAATCCTGTTAACAGAATTTGGGTTGCTATCCTAAAAGCAGTAGGAGTTATTATAAAGGGAGAGCAGAGACAGAGGAATCTTTTAGTCTGAAAATCTAATTTTTTTAAGGAGCATATTCATATATTTTTTGATGGGAGGGTATTTTTTGACACTAAACAAAAGAATATTACTGGAGAAGCCTCACCTTCTATCAGTAGTAAATAATAAGGAAAGTTTTGTTTTGGCATCAACAGAGAAAGGAATACTTGGTTTCTTAAGTGTAAACAGAATGATTTTTGTCTTGTAAAGAGGCAAAACTCTGTCGTGGAGCTATAATCCAAAACAGTGGCCAAGTGAATATTTAAATTAATGACACTTAAGTAGAAATTTTAGTTCCTCCGTCACACTGGGCTCAGTTCAGGGACTCACCAGGCACAAGTACTGGACCTGCTGGGGTTGGCCTGGGCAGACGTGTGAAACCTTCCCCGTGCCGCATGGGGGTTTGTGGGGTGGTGCAGGGCTGCAGAAACAGCAGTGCTGTAGGACCCTGAGGATCAGAGTGCTGGCTGCCCTTGTCCTGCTCAACATGGTTTCATTCTCCCTCCATTCAGCCTACTTCTGCTTGCCTCAAACTCCAAGATTAAAGTCATCTCAGCCACTCTTACGGGACTCTCCCTAAGTTTGCAGGCTCCTAGTAAATAATGCCCACAGCTGCAAGAATTCTCGGGAGCCCTCATTATAGCTGGAAGTGGTTTTCCAGATAAGATCAGCAAATTCCATTGTTGTTCACAAGGCGGATATGGGCAGCCAACAGGTGCTTTATTTTATAAAAGGTAGGGGCTCAGCATAAGGCATGGGTAGTCTTGGCTCTTAAGCCCAAAGTTTCCTATCACTGATCTAAAGCCCTGACAAGAAAGAGCCTCCCTTGTTTTGCATTCACAACTTTGTCGGTCTTTGTCCTCTCTCACAGCACATTTAACAATGACCTTAAACTTCTTAACTTCAAGAGCTGGATGTGGAATTTGAGCTTTACGTTTAGGGATAAAGACAGAGCTGCTTTTTTCTGTGTTGGAATTAAAGGTCTTGGTTAGGTCTAGTAAGAGAATAGGGTTGGGTTTCAGACCTCAGAAGGAGATCTCAGGGGCAGATGGGGACACCTGTAGAGACACTGCCTAATCCTGAGGGACTTGTGAGGTGATCGGTAGAGGCAAAAAGCAGGAGAGCCCTTTGATATTTGAACAAAGCTTGTCAACAACAGGTTGGGGGCAGTGTGGGTATGCAGGAGTCAAAAGACAATCAGACGAGAGCTGGTAAAGGAAGACCATCGGCAGACCATCGGCCAGCTAGGGGGAACCCATAGCCTGTGACAATTGACGTGAGCTAGTCGAGAGACTTCTGTGCTGTTGGTTCTTTTTTTTTTTTTTTAAAGATTTTATTTATTTGACACAGAGAGATCAGATCACAAGTAGGCTGAGAGGCAGGCAGAGAGAGAGGAGGAAGCAGGCTCCCTGCTGAGCAGAGAGCTCGATGTGGGCCTCGATCCCAGGACCCTGGGATCATGACCTGAGCCGAAGGCAGGGGCTTTAACCCACTGAGCCACCCAGGCGCCCTGTGCTGTTGGTTCTTGCTATTAAATGAAGAGATGGCTAGGACGTGAAGAAGCACTCTAGAGATCCTGAGTGGACGGAGGGTCTCTGATAAAGCCTCTAACAGGCTGCAATCGGCAAAGATGTTGGTGAGGAAGGCCAAGTACAAGGGGGTGTTTATAAATCATGGTACTTACACAGCACTCTTGTGCCAGACCCACGAGACAGGTGTGGGTGTTCTTAACATGTGCAGTAATGGCGAGACATTAACTTTTGAAAACAAATCCTACCTACTTAGTTCTTCAATTTGTTGTAGATTAGGCTGTCCTGGGTTCACGCTGCCGGAGTTCAAGCCCAATCCCATCGAAGGAGGAGCTTCCAAGTCCCTCTTCTTTCCTGATGAAGCCATAAACAAGCACCCCCGCTTTAGGTGAGTATGGCTCTGCCTTTAATCATGGATGTCCCTCACTCTTGATCCTGCCTGCTGAGAGTAAGGTACTCCCTCCTAAAATCCTAGTGGAACACATACTGAATTCAGGCTCCTTTTGGAACGAACCAGGGAAGCCAGCAGGATATGCATGTGTGGCTGCTTGATCTGCTTCTTAGAGCACGACTTGCCCGTCTTACAAGTCATCTAAAGTCATTGGCTTAGACACTGTCATCTTCAGGGTACAGATATTTTTCTTAGTTCTATAAACACCTCCTTGGGGAAGTTTTATCTTAGTTATTCGTACCTTTTTTCTCCCCTTTCTAAGTGATCTCATGCTACTCAATATACTTTCATAATTAGGCAAAGTATGTACAACTCTTTACCTTCTGTCTATTAACTTCTAGCTCTAGTAACTTGTAGTTTCATTCCTGGGTTTAAAGTGGCTTCAGGGCACACACCAGTCTGATCTTGCTTTGTACCTGTATCATCCCAAACCTAGGCTCCTGACCTGCAGGTGGGGACCTTGGACTTGTCAGTGTGGATTCCGTTGACAGGTCTGCAGGCCTGTTACATGGGAGTCTTTTGGGGGAACAGATTTATAGGCCAGGTTCCCAACTTCAGATGTTAGAGTGTGCCCAAGGGGAAAATAGATTGAGTTGTAAGAAAAGATAAGATTGTGCTGAATACCACAAGGTAGATGCATCAGAGACCCTCCTCGGAGAAAGGAGAGGGTGCTTCTGACTGAGGGGATCCCAGCAGGCGTGGGAGAGGCCGGTCCGCAAGCTGAGTCTGCATCACCACTGTCCGCTACAACCATGTCAGCCTCAGATGTTGTTGTAAATTTTCCAACAGTCACGTGAGAAGAAGACGGATTTAATTTTATTATGTTATTTAATCCAGTTTATCCAAAATTATTTCAACATGTAATCAGTATTTTAAAATTATTGATAAGACATTTTATTTTTGTATTTTGTAGTAAGTCTTCAAAATCTGGTGTGTATGTTATCCTCACAGTGTATTTTAATTAGGACTAGCCCCATTGCAAGTGTACGGTGGCCACAGTGTGCCTGGTGGCTTCTGGATTAGACACTGTGGGTCTAGAGAATAGGTATTAGTACTGCCAGTTGGGAGGGACAGTAACAAGGTATTGGGGCTCCAGAGATGCCTAGGGAAAGTGAGTTATTAAAGCTCGAAGTCTTTGGAGTCGGCATGGGGAACGTTAGAAACACATGGTGAGACCAGACCATCAGCAGACCCCAGACACTTGAATTTGATTTGAGAAGTTATAGGGAGTTGGGGTACCCGGGGTTGAACAGGGAAGAGAAAAGCATTCTTGAGCACGAGGCAGAGGACATGGTGTTAATGCAAAGCCTAGTCACAGAAAATTCCCTTGGAATAGCTTGATTTACATAGATATTCTATAGGATTGTCTCAGACACTTAGTTTGAGGGAGGATTTCATTCTATTTACTTGTATATGATCGGATTCTTCTTTTTCCTGTCAGTTCTTAGGTGGCTGATTTGACATTTGGTTGTCTGTTTCAGTACCCTAACAAGAAATATCCGACACAGAAGAGGAGAAAAGGTTGTCATCAATGTACCAAGTAAGTCCACAGAGGGGTGGTGGGGTGGGAGAGGCACCCAGGGAATTGCTGTTTCATCCTTGACTCTCACCCTTGTCCTGTGTTTTGTTTGTTTGTTGAATTTAATCCTACAGTATTTAAGGACAAGAATACACCGTCTCCGTTTATAGAAACATTTCCTGAGGATGAGGAAGCAGCCAAGGCTTCTAAGCCTGATCATATTTACATGGATGCCATGGGATTTGGGATGGGCAACTGCTGTCTTCAGGTATTGCTTCAAATACACAGAGAGGCAGAGTGCCCTCATCCATTTCTACTTACTAACTTGTTTTCTTTATAGATACGCATTTTTTTATAATTACGTTGTAATCAGGTTGAAATGAACGCTAAATGTGCCTTTCTGAAAACCAGGGATTTTTAGTAAATTCATTGGTAGCTACCTCCTGATGGAGAAATCATGGACTCTCCAGTTTACTGCAAAGATACATGGTTGTTACTTAACTTAGAGTGTGAAATATTCAGTGATCCCTGCCTGTTCTTTCTAGTGCTGGTCAGGCCTGGAGCTTGTAACATTCAGATCTCTGTTTCTGAAAGGGAACTCCGGATGCACTCCAGTGCCCTTGTGATCCAAGGGAAGGACTGTTTGGACTGTAAATGTTCATATTCAGGCAAGGCCATCTAGTGGTATAAAAAGAACTACTGAGCAGCCTGTGTTTGCCTTGGTCCTGGCAAAGTCCTGTAAGAGGCGGTACAGCCTCTCTCTGTTTCCTCAATTAACACTTCCTGTAGATCCAGTCAGATGGCTGGTGCCCCTGGCAGGGAGCTGTGCCCAAGCTCACTTGGGACCTGGGTGGGTGGCCACAGGACCCACCCAGCAGCAGCGGGTTCAGGCTACACCTGCTCCTCCTCCAGGATTCAGATAGCTCCCCTCACTTCTTTTCATCTTGGTTTTCTCCTCAGTTAACCAGAAGGTTTATATTAAGTCCCCTTCTAGGTCTGACTCTAAGCCAATATTTACTTCGCTGTTTTTTTTTTTTTTTAAATCAAGTGGAAGTGCTTGTTTTAACCTTTCCTTTGCTTAATATCCTAAGAACAGGAGTAGGAGTTGCACAAAGTATGAAGTGAAAATTGAAGATTTCAAATAAAAAGGCCACTTGTTTTTGTCCAAGGAGATTGTATCCGTTCTGATTACTTCAGAAGATTAGAAGTGGTGTCCTTAGAGGCCTGGAGTGGTGTGAAGCCTGGCCCCCATGTGAATCCCTGGGCCTCCAGTCTGCCCGCCCTCCACCCAGAGGCCAAAAAATTCAGCATTCCCATCATCTCAGACAGCTGCAGCATAGACATGTGACTTCTTGCATATAAATCTCTGATGTGCTTATTTTTACAACTCTGTACAATGAAAATTGAGTGCCAGAGTCAGATTTCTCAATGCTGAATGTGTTTACATAACCATATTTTTTTTCCTGATTTCCCTGACTTACATAGGCAGTATAAAGTGTATGTGTTCCAAACAAACATAGGCCAGTAAGTTTCCTTACAGACAGTCACATTTCATAAAAAAAGAGACCTTTTGACTTTTACCTGCATATCTACTCTTCTATCTTAATTACAAATGTTTTTAAAGAGAACTATTAAGTTCTAGAACTTACAGAGCATGGCTTTAAAATTGTACCAGTGCAATTGGAGTACTGATTGCCTTTTCTTGGTTTAATATTAAACCAGGGTGCCCTGCCGGGGACAGCACAGTTACTTCATTCCAAAGGGATAGTCTTTCCCTTGAAACACCATTCAAATAAATGTGTTCAAACATTTTTACTTGTAGATACAATTTTCCATCCAAATTTATGCATTGTCATGGGTTTTGGATGAAGTTTTCTTCTTGTGGATAGCACCTCCAAGACCCTACTTGGAATGTTCCATTTAAAAAATTATTAGCATGAATCATGTAAAGTATATGGGAAACGAGATGAATTCCACACATCAGCTCAGAAAACACCCTGCTTTGTGTCTCTTTTTTTTTTTTTAATTTTTTTTTAAAGATTTTATTTATTTATTTGACAGAGAGAGATCACAAGTAGGCAGAGAGGCAGGCAGAGAGAGAGGAGGAAGCAGGCTCCCTGCCGAGCAGAGAGCCCGATGTGGGCCTCGATCCCAGGACCCTGAGATCATGACCTGAGCCGAAGGCAGAGGCTTTAAACCGCTGAGCCACCCAGGCGCCCCTGCTTTGTGTCTCTTAAGTGGAAAACTAGAAACTGTTAAAGCAGAAAATGTTTTAATTTTTTAAGGTTAATGGAAGACTTAAATGTACAAAACAAAAAGCCACATAACCACACTCAAATGCTTGACTCTTCAGGAGTTTTCAAGAATTATTTAAGTTTGTGCATGTTGTAATAGGATTTTCCCCCTCTAAGAATGTCAGGTGGCTTCAAGAATGGGTTCTAGGTACATTTTAGATTAGGCATTTAGGTTTCTAACATCTATTTTTCATACTTCCTCTTTTTTCCCCTCTGTTTCCTAGTGACACTGCTTCTACTCTTACAAGATACTTTAAAAGGTCACCAGAAGCCAAAACTGTTCATACTTTAAGGCATAAAGACTTTTTCTCCCCCCACCCCCCACGTCATTAACCACAGTCATGTCCCGTTTGATTTGGAGATAGATACGTTAGCTCTAGAGTGCTGAAGCCCGTTACTGAATATATTTAGAATAACAAGTCACTTCACTGTTGTAACTTAACTGTGGAACTCCAGGAGCAAATTTTCTTAAGCATACTTTTTTTCCAGGATTTGCCTGTGAATTGTCTAGTATATACTAGGTCACCTAAGAGAAACCAATCTGTCCCAGCAGAGAAGTGTAACTACTTGGCTTACTGTCTCCCATTTCCTCATTTGCCATTTTATCCTTAGCCTTGCACAAGCTGATTTCTGAGTTCCCACCTCTTTGCAGAAACTGCCCTTGTTTTGGTGAAGAGCGACCTGATTGCCAACACTTCTTAATCTCTTATTTTAACCTTTGATACTCTTACTCCTTGAGGTCTAGGACACAGCTCTTCTCTATGTTGTATTAATTTGTAATGGCTGGTTAATTGCCAGTATACTTTTAATTAAAATATAGCATTGAATCATTAACAGAAATTATAGCAAGTGGTCTAAATAGTTTTCTGTAGTTAGTTATCACACTGACATGAATATAATCCTCCAGGTAGACGGTGAGTCTCCTAACACAAGTTCTTTGTTAAAAAAGCATAATTGAGACCTGCCTAAAACTATGGGAAATGACAGGTTGGGATTTTAACAATAAACATATTTACTCTGCTACGCTTTCGAGGATTAAGCCCTTAAATTATTGCCTGCACCAACACTAAATTCAAAATACCGTTATTAAATAACCACAGAGGACAGGAAAACTGCTACCCCATTTGTAGTTAATATGGTTGTGTAACAAGTGGGATTTGTGTTCCTAGTCCCTTCCACTGCTCGCCACCCCAAGGCAGGCAGGACTTTTTTAGTTTCTTTTGGGTAATTGTTCCTAGAACACTCTGTACTAATGAATGATAAAAGTTTTTTTTTTTTTCTCTGCCTAAGTCTAAAATGTTCTACTTACCCCTCTTGTGTAGGCTTCCTGGGTGATCTTGCCTGTCTTCAGAATGTTACCTGAGCCTGTGCCCTAAATACTTCTCCAACTCAGATGGGCATCAGCCCTGGAGACCTAGCCACTTAAATAAAGGGCTACTTTACGTGCTCCTTTCCTTCATATGCCCATTATGTCTTGGTGCCTCTGCTCACTGGCTGTCCCAGGAACACCCAAGCTAAAACCTAAGTCACACCTTCATTCTCTATCCCACATTCTATCCCCCCATTCTCTTACCTCCCCGCCCCCACCCCCCAGTCCCCCAGCGGCTGCTGCTTGGACTCCGGTGTGCCTCCTGTAGCCCTCCTGGGTTATGTCCCTGTCAACTGCAGTATTTTAACTGCTCTCCTTTCAGTCTCACTCTTTATCAGGCTAGTCCTTGTATTTGCCACCAGTGAGCTTGGAAATCCATTATGAGCATCTCTGTTCTTTTGTACCAAAATTTCTCTAGCGCTTGAGCTCACTGAAGTGCCTGGGATCCTGGTGAGGGAAACAAGCCAGCAGAAGAGGAGATGCCTTATAGAACTTGCCATTTACCTAGTGTCTTCCTTTCCTTTCCTGCCTTTTTAATCTTACTTAACTTTGGAAATGGTTATTTATGTTAGCTGTGAACGTGATCACATACCCTTGTTGGGCAAAGTTCATCCAAGGCAACTTGTAAACAGAACTGCTGTGTTAATAAGTGTTGTTCGCTGTGGAGTGACCTTTCCACCTCATGCCCTCTGTCTTCCCCGGCCATCCTCTTTCTCGGACTTGACTCCTTGGGGAGGATGTTGATGGTTCATTGTTGTTAATAACTTGTAATTCTTAAACAGGTAACGTTCCAAGCCTGCAGCATATCTGAGGCCAGATACCTTTATGATCAGTTGGCCACTATCTGTCCAATTGTTGTAAGTAGAAACAACATCTTATTTACAGACTTCTTTGTAGAGAGAGTGCTTGTGCAACATGTGCTTACTCTGTGCATTTAGTTCCAGTTAAGACTTTATTCAGAAATGAACTAACATAAATAGTATGCATTTAGAGCTAATGGACTAAGACTCCAAGCTGTAGAAATTTACTATTGCTAGTAAGACACCTGTGTGTTAGTGTCAAATTTGAGTGTAGCTGTTTCCCCTCTCCCATCCTTCACATTCAGTGTGACAGAGGGGGTGATTTAAATGAATCCCATCCAAGGATTTGAGTCCCTTCTGGTGTCTTTGACCATGAAAATGCAGGCACTGAGGAGTAGAACTCCATAGGGCTCACCTCAACAGATTATTTTAGACCAGAGATAACTGCACGGTGCTTTTCTCAGCATGTAAGTGACACTTGGAACCTGCAGGCGCTGACTCTTGTTTGTTTTTAGATGGCTTTGAGCGCTGCGTCTCCTTTTTACCGAGGCTATGTGTCAGACATCGATTGTCGCTGGGGAGTGATTTCTGCATCTGTAGATGATAGAACTCGGGAGGAGAGAGGACTGGAGGTGGGAGTGATTTTCATTTTCCTTAATAGCCTTTTTAAAAAACCAAGCAGGTAAAATGGGATTATTGTAACTACTTACAATGTTGAAGTCTTCCTTAAATTGTTGTCTTGAATGGGCTAGTTGTCTTGAATGTGGGAAGAAATTCACAGGTTTAGACTTGTCTTTGACGTCATAGTGTTTGCTTTGGGGTGAATATATAAGAAACATGATTTGGTTGGGGTAAGGAGTTTTCACCACTTGTTGAAATCTGTATTTGTTTCATCCTCTCCTGAAACTTAGTGGTGCTTTTTTTCCCTACATTTTTGAACAGTGCTGATGGGCTCTTGTTACCAAAAAGCTTTCTGGCACTACACGAGTGCTTTGTTTGTGAGCTTTCTGCTGTGGAATCTGTGGTCAGAGATGATTTTGCCCCATATAAAGGGTTAGGTTTGCCTAATAAGGGTAGGTTAGTGCTTCTTGCTTGCATGTTGAACTGTGACTGTGCACCTCTCCAGCTTGGAGTGTACATCAGGACCACCTATGGAGATCTTTAAAAATAGACACCCAGGCTCATTTTAGATCTAATAAACAAGTGTCTCCAGAACCAGGACATTGGTTTTAAATGAGCCCTTTCAAGTGCCTCTAATGTTCCCAACCAGGGCTGCACTGCAGCTGCTCAGGTCTTTGTGTGAGTGCTCATAAACTGTTGAACATGGTGCCTGAGTAGAAGAAAACTTTAAAGGAAAAATTATTTTAACAGCTCTTTTACATTAATAGGTTTGCTTTCAACCTTGGCATACATTTTTCTAGCTTAAGTAAGAATGAAGGTAATCTGCTTAAAAAAAAATATATATATATATATATNTTTCAACCTTGGCATACATTTTTCTAGCTTAAGTAAGAATGAAGGTAATCTGCTTAAAAAAATATATATATATATACACACACACACATACACACACACTTAAATCATGTCAGAGAACAGCTACTTCACTTACTTCCAAATTTCATAATTTTCCCTAATTTCTCAGGATTAACTTCTTTTCAGGACCTTAAGGTTGGATATTTATATATAATATATATAAAACAAAGGTATTTAAATAGAACTATTTGGGGCATTAGTTTATTTCCAGAGTGTTTTANTCAGGATTAACTTCTTTTCAGGACCTTAAGGTTGGATATTTATATATAATATATATAAAACATAAAGGTATTTAAATAGAACTATTTGGGGCATTAGTTTATTTCCAGAGTGTTTTTTATGTCATTCGTTTGTATTTTTTTCAATTTTAGCCACTGAAGAACAATAACTATAGGATCAGTAAGTCCCGATATGATTCAATAGACAGCTACTTATCTGAGTGCGGGGAGAAATACAATGACATCGACTTGACGATAGACAAAGAAATCTACGAACAGCTGCTGCAGGAAGGTGAGCAGCCTTTCCTTTTCTCTAGATTGGAGTGTACATCTTTAGTTCTTCAAAGCTCTTTAGAACTTTTCGTTGACTTCTGGTCTGGTTTCTATTTTTGGTGTGAAGTCTCTTAACTTTTCTTATGAGGCTGCTTGTTCTTAAAGTTTCAACTTTAAATGCTTGTGAGATCTTTTTGACTTTTAGCAAAAGAGCTTACTTGGGAGGTCTGTATCTAGGTCCACACCAGCGCCCCACCAGTAGATAAACTGGCACTTCCTCAGGATCTGTAGGATAAAACCCTGGGTCACATTTGGATACTGAACAAACCAGCCATTTCCTAAGCTTCCAGATGCCCTGTCTTCAAACTTGCTGAGCTGTCCTGTCTTTTTACTGGACTTAGCCTCAGGCTCCACTGTGTCTTTGACGGGAGTCTGGTGTAACCTCTCTTGACAGGCCTTGATCGTCTCCTGGCCCAGCATGTCGCTCATCTCTTCATTAGGGACCCACTGACTCTGTTCGAAGAGAAAATACACTTGGATGATGCCAATGAATCTGACCATTTTGAGGTATCTCCTCTGTTTTAAATGCACTTCACTTCACTAACCAAGATGCAGGCCATTTTCTGTGCCTGTGAGCAGTTAGTAACAGGAGAAATCTCCGATTCCTTTCGTTGTCTCGTGCAGTAAAGAATTAAGAAATTTTAGAGTGGTTTAAAGTACCCTTATTTGATGATTCTGACTAGTTATATTTCTGATTCTGCATTTTTTCAGTATTTTTTCTTGCTTGCAGAAAGGTGAAAAATTAAAATATGCTGCATAAAAAAAAAGGCATCAGTTATTTCTCTGCTGCCAACATATCACCCAACTTCTGTTAAACATTTTTTTCCTAGCAGGTCACACACCAAGGAAATCTTAAATTGTACCTTTGTGTATTTTTAATTAAAGAGTATCTGGTATCAACAATGTCTGATCTTCCCTTATTAACTATCAAATCATCTTAATATTTTCCTGGACATGTGGAAAGTTGGTTTTCTGCTTTTTTATTATAGAATATTCAGTCTACAAATTGGCAGACGATGAGATTTAAGCCCCCTCCTCCAAACTCAGATATTGGATGGAGAGTAGAATTCCGACCCATGGAGGTAAGTTGTGTGTCAGCAGGAAGTGACTGAGTCACACCTGTCCTCTGCCCTTTCCCCTTCTAATGCTCTTCTCAGAGGCTCTTCACTACAAATCAGATGCATGCATGACAAAAGCAGGTCCAAAAGCTAAGGATTGATTTCTGAGAATAGATTGTAGACAGAGGACTTCCCAGCCCCTCCTGGTGAAGTAGGAGCTGGCTTGGGAATGACATGATCTGAGGAGGGGTCTGTCAGGGAAGAGGATGTTTATGTGGTTGGTCTGTAACATCTCTGGGCTCCTGCTCGTCTAGGTTCAGTTAACAGACTTTGAGAACTCTGCATATGTGGTGTTTGTGGTGCTGCTTACCAGAGTGATCCTTTCATACAAGCTGGATTTTCTCATTCCACTGTCAAAGGTAAGAATATGTTTCACTATAGCAGTGGGTTTGGGTATCTATAAATTATCTGTTGCTTATTTATTTTAGATCTGACCTGATGGAGAATTTTCACCATTTAGAATAAAATGCTTCTGCTCCACCCTATTCTTTTTCCTCTTAAACCAAAGCTTATGCTGTAGATTTTAGGATTGCATTAGTAGAGATTTCTGGGAAACAAAAAGTACTAACAGTAGCTCCTTAGCCTGTTTGAAAGATATTTAGGTTGCTTTTGAATAACTACTTTATTTGTAGAGGCTTTCAATTCTGGATGATGGTTGGAGGGAATCCACAGGTTGATTTCATCCTCCCCCAAATGCCATTTTGGTTAAGATATTAAAATTAAAGAGGAGAGGGGCCAATGTAACTGTGGGGTTGTAGGGAAGGGTCACCTCAGTGGAACCAAACTGGAGATGTTTCTGGAGAAGGTAGTTTGGACTATCAGAAAAACAACTAATAATTCATCAGCTCCAGCCCAGCCCAACAACAGCCAGAAAAGAAACTCTCTGGAAGCAGTTTTCTAGCGGAGCCCCGGAACAGTTGCAGACTGTAAGGCAGCAGCTAACTAACAACTGGAGACTTTTGGTCCCGGGGCCAGTGGGTCCCTGGGCACAGCAAGTGGCTGGGAAAGGTTGCTGGGCTGAGTGAGGGGTCTGCTGAGGATTTAGTGCCAAAGAAAGGAGAGATAGAGCCTGCCCTGCCTGTCAGAGCAAGCACAGAAGGAAGGAGGAAATGCCTAGCTCAGCAGCTGCCCCTCCTCACTCCCTACGTCTTCATAGGGGGATCTTCAGCCTGTACCTGTCCCACCCGCACACCCTGAGGGAAGTTTGGCCGTCAGCCTGTCTGACTGCTCTTAACACCCAGGCCAAAAGTAACCCATAGGATCCCCTATGGGTATACCTGCTAGGGGGATCAGCTCCTGCAAGGCAGAGTCCCTGGAAGTTCCCCATCGAAGCCTTTGTTAACAGATAAAAAATAGATGTCTGAAAGCCAGCAGAAAGTGGATTAACTTTTAATAGCCTTAAGGAAAGGGCCCAGCTATCTGTTAGCAAGTTAGAAGTAAAAAATCTTACGTCTATACTCTTAGTGTACCATACATCTCCTTCCACTCTCCCCTTGGTAGGGAAGAGTTCTGGAATGCTTTTAGCATTAATAATCTATTAAGTTTTGATAGAATCACCTGGAATTTCAAGTTTGGGAAGACAATTCTGTTTTTTTCTACCCCTCAGGATTCTGTAGACTTTTCTCCATCTCTTAGCATTTAATGTTGGGGAGGAGGAAGGATATCAACTCACTTTTTTTCCTCTTGGAGCTATCTGAATTTTCTCTCCCATTCAGATGGTTGATTTTTCTCTTTAGGATTCAGTAGTTCCTAGATTTGGGTTCTTTCAGTGTTTTTGTCTCATCCTTAATGGACTCTTGCTCTGGGAAAATTCTATTTTTCAGATTACTGAATGTCATTTTTTATATAGACCATTCTCTAAGTGATTGTAAACATCGAACTTTCCAGAGGAATTCTCCATGTATCAGTTTTTCCATGGTTCCCCATTTCCTTCTCCTCCTGCTGAGATAAATCTCAATTTGGTTCTTAAATTATTAACTTGGATCTTTAATAATAATATCAGCTCTACTGGTGAAAATAAAGAATTTTAAAAGTGTCGCCTTTCTTAAGAACCAAGGGGAGAGTGGAAGGAGATGTTTGGTACACTAAGAGTATAGAAATAATATTTTTTACTTCTAACCTGCTAGTTAAAAGGAGTGGGAAAAGAACAAAGAGAACCTTTCCAGTGCCACAAAAGCTGGGGGTGGGGCAAGGGAGTGGTATGATAATATAGCACAGAGAACATAAAATGGTGAAAATAAGATGAAAACAAATTTGAACAGACTAAACTATCCTGTTAAAAAGCTAAAACAGATGATCTAAAAGAGCAACATAATGGTGTAGAGGGTTTGCATCCCTAAAACAAGGACAACTATGGAAAACAAAGAACTGAATAATGACCTTTTAAAGAGATAGCAGAAATGACCAATTGATAACAGACAAAAGTGTGAGAATAAAATATTAAATAGAGAAGGCAATTTTCTGTTTTCTTCTAAGATATACCATCTGTCCTAGTTCATGACCCTTTAGCTTATACATGTTAAGATTCTCCTAAAATTTCATTATGGGAAATGAGAGACTAAAAAGTGTTAAAAGCTCTACTTTAAGGGTCTTAAAAAGTCATTGGAAAAATAGAGAAGTCACAATCAAGAGGAGTTTTTTGTACATGGAGATAAATGAAAATAAAAACCCTATGGTCCAAGTTTTGGAGACAGAATGAAAAAACAGCTCTAAGAGGGAAATTGCAGTGAAACAAGCCTACCACAAGAAACAAAAGTTCTAAAGAGCTCTATGCCTAAACGGACTCGAGAAAGGAAAACAAAGCCCAAAGTTAGGAGGAGGCAGGAAATACAGCTCAGAACAGAATAAATCAAAGACACAAAAAAAAAAAAAAAAAAAGGAAAGATCAATGAAACCGAAATACCTTTAGATTCCTCCAGTAAAAGAGGACACAAGTAAAATCAGAAATGAAAGAGAAGTGAAAGAGCTGACACCACAGAAATACAAAGGATTCTGAGACTACAGAAAAGTATGTGCCAACAAATTGGACAAACAAGAAGAAATGGATAAATTCCTAGAAATAAAATCTTCCACAACTGAATTCAGGACAAATAGAAAATCTGAACAGACCAAATACTAGTAATGAAGATGAATTGATAATCCAAAAACTCAAAAGTCCAGGATCAGATGGATTTACAGGTGAATTCTACCAAACATTTAAAGAAGAGTTAATACCTATTTCCCCTCAAACTGTTGCCAAAAAAAAAGGGGGGGGGGAGAAGAGCTTCCAAATACATTTCCTGAGCCCAGCATCACCCTATTACCAGAACCAGATGAAGATAGTAGAGGTGAATAGCCTTGATGAACAAACATAGATCCAAAATCCTCAACAAGATATTAGCAAACCATATTCAGCAACACATTAAAAGGATCATTCACCATGATCAAGTGAGATTTATTCTGGGCATGCAAGGATGGTTCAGTATTTGCAGATCAGTCAGTGTGGTACACCAGATTAAGGGAATGAAAGATAAAAATCATTTGAGCAGATGAACACACAAAGCATTGGCAAAATTCAACATGCATTCATGATTACTCCAAATCCAGTGGGTTTAGAGGGAACATACTTCAACTTAATAAAGGCCATATATGAAAAACCCACAGCTAATATCCTGCTACTCAATGGTGAAAAACTGAGAGCTTTTCCTCTAAGATCAGGAACAAGACAAGGATATCCATTCTTACCAGGTTTATTCAACATAGTCCTGAAAGTCGTCTTAGTCCCAGCAATCTGACAAAAGAAATAAAAAGCATCCAAATTGGTAAGGAGGAATAAGTAAAACTCATTATTTGCAGATGGCATATGATATAGAAAATCCTAAAAACTACACCAAAAAGACCCCAAAAAATTCTTTGAGGTAATAAATGAATTCAGTAAAGCTGTAGGATATAAAACTCACAGAAATCTGTTGCATTTCCATACATATAGTAAAACAGAAGGAAAACAATTTTATATACAATTAAGCCAAAAAGAATAAAATACCTTGGAATAAACTTAACCAAGAAGTGAAAAGCCTCTACTCTGAAAACTATAAAACATTGATGAAAGAAATTGAAAATGACACCAACAAATGGAAAGACATACCATGCTTATGGATTGAAAGAATATTGTTAAAATGTCCATACTATATTTTTCCTTTTTCTTTTTTAAGTAGGCTCCATGCCCACCACACAGCCCAATGTGGGGCTTGAACTCCTCACAACCCAGAGATCAAGAGCTGAGCTTAGATCCAGAGTTGGATGCTTAACCAACTGAGCTAGCCAGGTGCTCCTGGCTATATATTTTTTAAAGTTTTTTGGGCTCAGGTGTAGTTGATGTGGCCAGAACTACTAGATGGACCCTCTGTCTTGGAGAGCTAATCTTACTCCGTATCTGACAACCTGTCGGCTCTTTTCCTCTCCTCACCACAGTGAGGCAGCAAATCCCCAGTGGTAGGGAGGGCACAGCACTGAACCAGAAGTTCTCTCTGGGTTCTCTGCATTTGGTTATCCTGGTATCTTGGGTGAGTCCCTGTGCTGTGCGAGGAGAACCAACCCCTTGCCCTCCATGGATTTCTTACTAGGCTCAGTCACAAAGGTGGTTTGGAGCGCAGGTGGCCTATGTGAATATAAGTTTTTGTTGCATTTTTTAAAGTAAACTTAGAAATCCCGTTCTTATTAAAAAGCACATTGCTAATCTATGGCTGGAGGACACAGGCCCCACATAAAAGTGAAAAGTCTCTTCCTCCAACAGAAAGCTTTGAAGGGGAATGTAGAATTCTTATGGGATGAGTCTTAAGTGCAGAACAAGGAAGGTACCCCAACTTCCATGTTGGATCGATAATGTTCTGACATAGCCATGATTTTTTTTTCTCCCTTAGGTTGATGAAAACATGAAAGTTGCACAGAAACGAGATGCTGTCTTGCGGGGAATGTTTTATTTCAGGAAAGATATTTGCAAAGGTATTACATTCTCTCAGATTTCTAGGGGTCACTTACTTTAGGCTGCAGCAGGCCACTCGAGTGCCTCTGTCCTGTCCCCTGGCAGGTGGCAACACCGTGGTAGATGGCTACGGCAAGGCCCAGAACAGCACGGAACAGGCGGTCGAGGAGTACGCACTGATGAGCATAGACACCATCATCAATGGGAAGGTAGGGGCCCTGCTCCGCTCACCTCGCTGCCAATACCCATGGCCGGAGCACTAATGGTGTGTCCTGCTTCTCACAGGAAGGTGTGTTTCCTGGGCTGATCCCGATTCTGAACTCTTACCTTGAAAACATGGAAGTGGATGTGGACACCAGATGTAGTATTCTGAACTACCTAAAGCTAATTAAGAAGAGAGCATCTGGTATGGCATCCTTTGCTTTTCTTCCTTAAGTCTTAACGTAGGCAGAACCTTACAGTTTGTTGACATAGTCTTCTCAAGTGTACTGTATTTTATCAGTGCATTCTTTTTCACATTTGATATCTCTGCAATAGGCTACACCTTATAATCGGTGACTGATTAGTGGTGCTTTTTCTCTTACTGGTTCATAAAGCAGTGATGCATCTCCAAGTAGCATCTTGGACAATACACTGGATTGCCTGTTAGTCCTTTATGGGCAGCTGTGTTTGTTGTACATCATCACGGGCTCTTTCTTCAGGGCGAAGTAACTAGGTTCCAGGAACAACAACTAGGACTGCTGGTTCTTTAGCCTGCTTCCATCCAGGAAGCACCCCAGAACCCTTCTTTTTTTGTTCGTTTGGAGATCACATGACCATGCCTAACAAGAGCCTGGCACAAGGGAGTGGTCAGCTGTAGGAGTAAGAGTAATGGCGTCAACATTTCCCTTGAGACTGTCATGAACTTTCCTGAGTCACAAAGGAATACCCCCAAATGGTGTGTCTACCAGTTCCTCCTTTCCTGCACTCTACTTACTAGTTCTTATTATCTCCACCTCTTTGATCGAAGATGGTGCTGGGAACTTCAGACCTACAGTTCCTGACTCAGTTGCAGCTCTTCAGCCAAACGGGTGGAGACATGCTCTAGTACACATGTTAGCTCCCGGTGTTGGATTTCTTCCCAGTTTTGTTGAATAATTGACCCACATCACCGTATAAGTGTATGGCCTACAGCTTGATGGTTTTTTTGACTTACATATATTGTGAAGTGATCACCACAGTAGGCTCAGTTAAGATCCTCTTGTTAGAAGAGAAAGAAAAACTTCTCATGATGAGAACACCTACGGTATACTCTTGCCCACTTCCACGTTACACGTCAGTGTTAGCTGTAGTCCTCGTGTACGTGACATCCTTAGAGGCTCCCCGTGTCTGAAGAGCTGTCAGCGTCCCCATGTGGGTAACATTAAACCTTGGGAAGTGGAGTTCTAGTTGCCTGCCTGCAACCTAGAATTCTTCCCCAGGAGAAATCCTTCCAACACCCTGGAAAACATTTTCCCCAGCCTCTGCCATGTAGGTACACCAGAAGGTCCTACTGATTTTTCTTCAGGATTGTGTTTATGCTCTTCACTACCTGTCAACTTACTCTAAAAACAAACAAACAAAAAAACAACAACCAAAAAACTTCTATTAACTTATGTTGTCTTAATTCCCCCACACACACCCCCCAACAGGAGAACTAATGACAGTTGCCAGGTGGATGAGAGAGTTTATCGCAAACCATCCTGACTACAAGCAAGACAGCGTCATAACTGATGAAATGAACTATAGCCTTATTTTAAAGTGTAACCAAATTGCAAATGAATTATGTGAATGCCCGGAGTTACTTGGACCAGCATTTAGGAAAGTAAAATATAGTGGAAGTAAAACTGACTCTTCCATCTAGACCTTCTGCAGAAGGAGAAAAACATTACTATTTTATTCAAGAACTGACTGAGTACTCCTCAGCCCCTATGTGGGATGAAGACCAAATTCTAGAATGGCACTGTTTGTTGGGCCGGTCGGCCGGAGATGGATTTAGAGGCTTTCCTTCAGTAGGTAAATTTAGAGTTTATACAGTGTACATGTACATAGTAAAGTATTTTTATGATTAACAATGTATTTTAATAACATTGTACCTAAAGTTATTGTGAACCGGCTTGTACATTTTTCAGTTCTTACTCTGGAAGACCTACTGTCCGAGCAGTTTTGTAAATGTAATGTACTGGTCACTGCACTCTACCTGCATTCCAGAGCTTAAGATGTTTACTGTAAATTTTGGATTTTTTTTAATACTTTACCTGGGACCTGATTCACTGAAATTTATCCCTTCACTTTAAAAATAGTTGGTCTTGTTAATTTCCTTTGAGACCTCTTCATTGTTGTGTACTTTAAAATCACTATTGACAGCCTTGAAATGCTTCAAGGATAACCTTGGGTTTCTGGCATCTTGTCTCTGTTTCTTTTGTAATTGGAATAGCTAACAGCTTGGTCACCCCGCCTCCATCTTTCAACTCTAAATAAAATCCATTGAACTGAAGACTGTTATAAAAGGCACTTCTTTGTTTAAATTTACTGATTTAGGCATTAAGTTTAAAGAGAAGTCTGTAGGAAGAAAGACTATTACTTTGAGTTCACCTACAGTGAAAAGGTGGGTGATTTTTTTTACTTAAAAGGAGCAGAATTGTTTCTCTTCCTGTCCATACCAAGAGTAATCAGAAATAGCACCAGCCCTTCTGTTGTGGCCCCTGTCAGTTCTGATCACTGCTATATATATATACTTTTCAAATCAAACGCAGTTGAAGTCTTTGTTATTTTCTCTAGTTTCCAGTAAACATACCGACGTTCTCCTAAAGACCATTCTAGATTTTACCTGGGGAATATTCCACATAATGCTTACCTTCTCTGTGAAAACCATGAATGAATCATGTGCACTAAGTTCTGTGAATCAGGACCCTATATGTTTAATTGTAAATTAAGTTTACATAATTGTTAGTGCTTTCTGTTAAAGGTTTTTTTCCACCCCCCCCCCAATTAGTTAGGTCCTAACTGCTTCTGAAATAACTATGTATAGTAGATTATGTAAACTTTCACAGGCATAAATATTTAAACTGTAATGCTAATTTTAACAAACTACAATAAAGCTGCTTCAGCTAAGCCTGTTTGTGTATAAATACTAGGTTTTGTGCGATGTTTCATACATGTATTTTGGAAGATTAAAGAATGCCTGTTTTTCATTTGCAGTTTGCTTGTGTAAATCAAGTTGTAAAAAGGCAGATGAACTAAAATGTTCATGGTGTGAGGAAATAAAAGAATGGAATTAGCATTCTGACAGCTCTTGGATCTGTGAGTTCCACAGCTAAATGGAGGGTGATGGGGATTGTAGTTAGCCCAGATCCTCCTTGATTTTTTTTTTTTTTTTTGAGAGCAAGAGAGCACAAGCAGGGGGAGAGGGAGAAGGGGCTTCCTGCTGAGCAGGGAGCCCAACACAGGACTCCATCCCAGGACCCTGGGATCATGAGCCGAGCTGAAGGCAGACGCCTAACCAACTGAGCCTCCCGGGCACCCCAATAACTTATTTCTTCATTGGCAATCCTCAGATGTTTTTAGAAAGAAGCCTGATCTCCAAACAGGTGCCTCCTTTCCCTTAGGAGCAGTCCCCCCCCCACACACTGGGAAGGGGAGGGACCTACTGGATGGACGAAAGGACCCCTGGCAGGGGATGTTTCTTTGACCCCAGACTGCTGCTGTGCTGAGTCGGTGGGCGCAGGGGCGGTGCTGTGTGCCTTCTGAGCTAGAGATGCAGGACTGAATCCGCAAGCCCAACCAAGAGCTCTTGCCAGCCCATGTTTTTGGATCAATATACCTCTCCTCCCCGCCCAGCCCCTTGTAATGTAATGCAATGGTCAGTCTACTTTTCTCAGCTCAGACTTCTTTACCTGAATGATCCTAGGGCAGGACTTGCAAACCAATCTGCGTCCAGATCTGCTGGGACCTTAGTAAGGTGCACATTCTGGTTCAGTGGGCCTGGGCTGGGGTCTACATTCTCCACTTCTAGAAGGCTCGCAGGAGCTGCTAAGGCTGCTGCTCTGTGGCCACTTGGAGTAACAAGGACTTAGATCATGCTCTGTACGGTTACAGGCAAGTCAATTTAAGTCTCAAACGACACTTTAGTTCTGATGTCTTGTAGCTAGATTCTTCTCTGCCTGAAAACCAGACCACCACCTTTCCTAAGCTTACCACCTGAGCACAACAGAGAATTCAGGGTTTTAGGAAGAGAACTGTAAGCAATGAGCAGAGTCAAAAAGGGCGATCTTCCTGGTGGAGACAGTTGCAGCTGCACGCAGACTCTGAGACACTCACATAAAATACAACTGGCTGTCACTTAACCCAAAGACTACCCGTCAGGTCTCCTGAATGAGTAAGAGGTTAGCTTCTGGTCCTGGGATGCCTCTGCCCCTGCCGTCTGGCTCATCCCTGAGGCTGTGAGCCTTTCTGTTCAAAATGGAGAAAACCTGCTTTGACCACTTCTTTCTAACCTATGCAAATAAGAGCCGCGAAGTGTGTGGAAATCCAGGATGTGGTGTGGGCTTCGATAAGGGGCCCTTTCAGAGCTATAAGTAACCTGCTTTAATTGCAAGGCTTTTTATAGGTGCTGCTGATAAGCTTTTCATTTATTTTAAGACTTCCATGAGCATAAGCTGGCTGAGTTCTACCAGGCTGCTCTCTTCCATTATGCTTTTGTGTAAATGTTTAACACGCCTCGTAAACATTTCTGAACTTAGAGGCCAAGAAATATTTGGAAAAGCACGAATTAGAAGGGACGCTGACGAGGTCTGAGTTGGAAAGGCAGAGACCTGGGTAGGTGACCTGGGCTGGGAGAAACACACTCTTCAGACTATTCATGTTTTTGTTCTAAGTGAGGGCTGAAACTAGGTGGATAATGCCTAAAGCCCCATCCACGCTTAGCATTCTGTGAAATGAAACATAACAAAGCTAGGTGTGGAAGATGGATTAAGAAAGGGCAATGATGTATCCAGCTCTGCTCTGACTGCAAACTATATAATAAAGCTGTGGAAATCCAAACAATATGGTATTGGCATAAAAACAGGTTAATGGAACAGACTAGTTCAGAATACCCCTCATACATGGTTAATTTATGATCAAAGAGCCAAGAATATACAATGGGGTAAGGAGAATCTCTTCAATAAATGGTGCTGGGGATCCTGGACAGCCACATGCAAAAGAAGGAAACTACTGATTTACACCAGACACAAAAAGTAACTCGAATTAAAGACTAGACAATTTCTGGTCGAGAGCGGCATGGCGATGGAAGACCCTGCACTGCCTCCTCCACAAACACATCTAATCAACACATGGAGAACAGCAAGAGCGACAGAGACACAGTAACAAGGGAATCCCCACCCCTGATGCTGTGAACTACAGTGGGGAGGGACAGTATAAGGGAATGGGAGCAGATTCATCTGCCCTAGGGCAGAAAAGAAGCCATGGTTTTAAAAAGGAACTAGAATATAAAGGAATCAGCCCTAGAATTCTGCCAAATGGCAGGGGAGCTACTGGAATTCTCTGGGTGAGAGAGGCTGGTGAGTAGCATGGTTTACTCCTCCACCTTGATAGTGTGAATGGGAGCAGGGTTGCAGGTGCCCGAGCCAGCCTACTGCCTCAGTGAGCCCTGGGACCCTAGAAACTGCCAAATGTTGGGGGGATGGGAGAGGAGTGAAGGCTGCTGGAACTCTCTGGGTTGGAGGGGCTGGTGAGCACCATGGCTTACATTCCCCTTCTGCCTTCATAGCAGGGATGGGAGCAAGGCCAGGCGTCCTAGCCAGTCAACCATCTCAGAGCCCCAGCCCCTAGCCCATACTAGATCCAGCCATTCCACCCCAGGGTGGCACACACCAGAGAACACACGCAGCTCTAGCCATCACACCAAGGTGACATGGGCACAAAGCATCCTAAAGCATTCCAGGTCTGTACCACTTTAGTTCCCCATAACTTAGCGCCCCTAACCTGCACTAACCTAACCTGCAGCTTCCAGCTGCCCTGCCAGGACATCCCGTGTGGGGTGCTCTGGGATTCCTCCAGCCTTGGCCCTGCCTGGGCTCCAGCCACCCACCAAAATGCCTCCTGAGAGGAACACGTGCAGACACCCCAGCTTGTCCCCACTTCAGCTATCCTGTTGGGACACTCTGTACAGAGAGCCCTGAAAATGCCTGTGCCCACTTCAGCTCTGGCCATACCACTGGGGCATGCCCAATATAGAATGTCATGGGACTCCCTACCCATGCCAGCCACCATTCCTGCCACCCACACCTCTAGCCAGCCAAAGCCACCAAGCACACACAATCTACACAGGAGACAACCATGCACGAGACCATTCCCTCAAGTTTAGAAATAGCTATTCCACCTAATTCACAGAAACATAAAAAGTCAAGTAAAGTGAGACAGGAATATGCTCTAAATAAAAGAACAAGACAAAAATCCCAGAAAAAGAAATAAATGAAACAGATTACCAATCTACTTGATAAGGAGTTCAAAGTAGTCATAAAGATGCTCACTGGACTGGAGAGAAGAGTGGATGAATTCAGAATGTCAACAAGAGATAGAAAGTATTTTTAAAAAGAATCAGAGCTGAAGAAAGAATACAATAACTGAAATAATATAAGGAACCAACACAAAGTATGCAGAAGTGAGGGTTGCTGGGGGGGGGCAGGGAGAGGGTGGCTGGGTGATGGGCATTGGGGAGGGTATGTGTTATGGTGAGTGCTGTGAATTGTGTAAGACTGATGATTCACAAACCTGAACCTCTGAAGCAAATAATATGTTACATGTTAAAAAAAAAAAAAGGCACGCAGAAGAATGGATTGGCAAACTGGAAGACAAGAGTAATAAAAAGCACCCACAATGAACAGCAAAAAAGAAAAGAATTTTTTTTTAAATGAATACAGGTTAAGAGATCTCTTGAATATCAAACACAAACATTTGCATTATAGGGGTCCAAGAAAGAGGAGAGAGGAAGAAAGGGGCAGAAAACTTATTTAAAGAAATAATAGCTTGGGAATTCCTTAATTTGGGGAAGAAAATAGACATCCAGGCTGAAGAAGCACAGAGTTCCAAACAAGATGAATCCAACAGGTCCACATCACAGTATGTAATAATTAAAATGTCAGAGATTAAGGATAAAGAGAAAATTTAAAAACAACAAGAGAAAAGCAACTGGTTATATATAAAAGGAATTGCTATAGGGCTATCAACTGAGTTTTTAGCAGAAATTTTGCAGTATAGAAGGAAGTAGCACAATGTACTTTAAGTGCTAAAGGAAAAAAAAATCTAAAACCAAGAATACTCCACCTGACAAGGTTATCCTTCAGAATTGAAGGAGAGGGTAGTTTCCCAGACATACATATATGCGTACATACATACATAAGTTTAAAAAGGCTCATCACTATGAAATAAGCCTTATTGTTGGAAATATTAAAGAAATATTAAAGGGACTTCTTTAAGTGAAAAAGTAAAAGCCATGATTAGAAGAAAATTATGAAAGGGAAAAATTTCATGAATAAAAGCAAACATACAGTAAAGGTAGTAGACTAATCACTTACAAATGTAATGTGAAGGTTAAAAGACAAAGTACTCAAATTGATTATACCTAACCATTAGTTAAGGGAACTTTTAGAAAATGTTAACATAAGACAACATGCATAAAACATGGAAGAGAGGGAGTAAAAATTTATTAATTTTAAAATGTGTTTGAATTTAAGTGACAATCAGCATAGACTGCTATATTCTTAGGATATTATATATGAACTTCATGCTAACCACAAACTAAAAACCTAAATAGACAAAAAAATTTTTTAAGAATAAAAGCATAACACCAAAAAAACTCATCAACCACAAGGAAAGAGAGCAAAAGAAGTAGAAAGGAACAGAGAAGAATTCCAGAATTAACAATTTTTGTTAATAACACAATTAACAAAATGGCAATAAGTACATACCTATCAATAATTACTTTAAATACCCTAAATGCTCCAATCAAAAGACATGGAATGAATAAAAGTATAAAAAAGTAAGATGCACTTATATGCTATCTATAAGAGAGTCACTTCAGACCTAAAGACAAATGCAACTGAAGGTGAAGGGATAGAAAAGATATTCCATGCAAATGGAAAAGAAGAAAAAGCCAGTAGCAATACTTAGACAAAATAGACTTTAAAACAATAATTGTAACAAGATACAAAAATAGCATTACATAATAATAAAGAGATTGATCAGAGAAGAGGATAAAACAATTATAAATATCCTTGCATCCAACATGGGAGCTCCTAAACACAGAAACCAAATATTAACAGACATAAAGAGAGAAATTGAAAGTAATACAATAATAGTAGGGGACTTTAACATCCCACTTACATCAGTGAATAGATCATCCAGCTAGAAAATAAAGAAAACAATGTTTTTAAACATCACATTAGACCAGAAAGACTTAACATCTATACAGAATATTTCATCCAAAAAATAACAACATATACATTCTTTTCAAGTGTACATGTAACATTCTCCAGCAGAGATCACATGTTAGGCCACGAAACAAGCCTGTATTTAAGGAGATTAAAATCATATCAAGCCTCTTTTCATGGCACAATGATATGAAACTAGAAACCAATTACAAGAAAAAAACGGGAAAAAACACAAACATGTAGAGGCTAAACAATATGCTACGAAACAAGTCAACCAAGAAATCAAAGAGGAAGTGTAAAAGTTCATGAAGACAAAGGAAAATGAGCACCCAACAGTCCAAAAATCTTTAGAATCCAGCGAAAGCAGTGCTAAGAGGAAATTTTACAGAGATAGGCACACCTTGAGAAACAAGAAAAATCTCAAGCAATCTAAACTTACACACAAAGGAACTAGAACAAGAAGAACAAAGCCCCATGTTGGTAGAAGGAAGGAAATAATAAAGAACAGAATGGAAATAAATGACATAGACACTTTCAAAAGAAATAGAAAAGATCCCTGAAACCAAGGACTACTTCTTTGAAAAGATAAACAAAGTTGATAAATCTTTGGCTGACTCATCAAGAAAAAAACAGGGAGGATTCACATAAATAAAATCATAAATTAAAGAGAAATAACAATTGATACCACAGAAATATAAGGGTTATAAGAGAATATTACAAAAAATTATATGCCACCAAACTGGACAACCAAGAAGAAATGGATAAATCCCTAGAAATGTATAATCTTCTAAAAGTGAATCAGGAAGAAACAGAAAATCTAAACAAGGGCGCCTGGGTGGCTCAGTGGGTTAAAGCCTCTGCTTTCGGCTCAGGTCATGATCTCAGGGTCCTGGGATCGAGGCCTGCATCGGGCTCCCTGCTCAGCGGAGAGCCTGCTTCCCCCCTCTCTCTGCCTGCCTCACTGCCTCCTGTGATCTCTCTCCCTCTGTGAAATAAATAAAATCTTCAAAAAAAAAAATCTAAACAAACCAAATACTAATAACAAAACTGAACTGGTAATCAAGAAACTCCCAACAAACAAAAGTCCAGGACCAGACAGCTTTACAGGTGAATTCTACCAAACATTTAAAAAACAGTTAACACCTACTCTTCTCAAGCCATTCGAAAAAAATAGAGGAAGGAAAGCTTCTAAATACATTCTATAGGCCAGCATTACCCTGATATAAACACCAAAGGCACTATAAGAAAAAAGAAAACTACAGGCCAATATCCCTGATGAATATAGATACAGAAATCCTCAACAAAAATATTAGCAAATTGCACTCAACAATACTTTAAAAGGATCATTCACCACAATCAAGTGGGATTTATTCCAGAAATGCAAGAATGGTTCAATATTTTCAAATCAATTAAAGTGATACACCACACTGACAAAACAAAGAATAAAAACCATGTGATCATCTCAGATGCTGAAGGAGCATTTGGCAAAATTCAACAAGTGCTCATGATGAAAACTCTTAACAAAACAGGTTTAGAGGGAATATGCCTCAACATAATAAAGGCCATATATGAAAAACCCACAGCTAAGATCATACTCAATGATGGAAAAACTGAGAACTTTTCCTCTAAGATCAGGAACAGCCACTTTTATTCAACATAGTACTGGAAGTCCTAGCTATAGCAATCAGACAAGAAAAAGAAATAGAAACCATCAAATTGGTAAGGAAGAAATAATACTGTCACTATTTGCGGATGACAGATACTATACATAGAAAACCCTAAAGACTCCACCAAAAAACTACTTAAAGTAATAAATGAATTCAGTAAAGTTTCAGGATACAAAATTAATGCCCAGTAGTAGGTTGTGTTTCTCTACACTAATAATGAAGTAGCAGAAAGAGAAATCAAGAAAACAGTTTCATTTACAGTTGCACCCAAAATAATAAAATACAAAACACTGATGCAAGAAATTGAAGATGACACAAAAAAATGGAAAGACCTAGCATGCTTACAGTTTGGAAGAATTAGTATCATTAAATGTCCACACCACCTAAAGCAATCCATAGATTCAATACAATCCCTCTCAAAATACCAACAGCATTTTTCACAAAAATAGAACAAAAATGCTAAATTTGTATCAAATTACAAAAGATGTCAAATAACCAAAGCAATCTTAAGAAAGAAGAACAAACTCTAGGTATCCCAATCCCTGGGTTTCAAGATATACTACAGTGCTCTACTAATCAAAAGAGTATAGAACAAATACAGACACATAGGTCAATGGAACAGAACAGAAAGTCAAGAAATAAACCCATTCTTAAATAGTTAATCTATGACAAAGGAGGCAGGAATATACAATGGAGAAAAAGCCAATTTCTTCGATAAAGAAAGGGAAAGCTGGACACCTACATGCAAATGAATGAAACTGGATCACTTTCTTATACCATACACAAAAATAAACTCAAAATGGATTAAGGACCTAAATGTGAGACCTGAAACCATAAAACTCCCAGAAGAAAACTTAAGCAATAATCTCTTTACCATCAGCCTTGGCAATATATTCATAGCTATGTCTCTTCAGCAAGGGAAACAAAAGCAAAAATAAACCACTGGGACTATACCAAAATAAGCAGGTTTCATACAATGAAGGAAACCAATGACAAAACAAAAAGGCAACCTACTGAATGGGAGAAGATATTTGCAAATGATGTATCTGACAAGAGGTTAATATCTAAAATATATTAAGAACTTGGATGCCTGGGCAGCTCAGTGGGTTAAGCCTCTGCCTTTGGCTCAGGTCATGATCTCAGGGTCCTTGGATCGAGCCCCACATTGGGCTCTCTGCTCAGCAGGTTGCCTGCTTCCCCCTCCCCCTCTGCCTGCCTCTTTGCCTACTTGTGATCACACTCTCTCTGTCAAATAAATAAATAAATAAAATCTTTAAAAAAATAAAATATATTAAGAACTTATACAACTCAACACCAAAAAACAAAAAAACAAACAAACAAAAAAACTCCCACAAACCCAACCAATCTGATTTTTAAAAATGGGCAGAGGACCTGAATAGACCCTTTCCCAAAGAAGACATACAGGTAACCAACAGACACAAGAAAGAGGCTCAAAATCACTCATCATCAGGGAAATGCAAGCCAAAACCACAGTGAACTATCACCTTACTCCTGTTTGAATGGCTAGACTCAAAAAGATAAGAAATAACAAGTGTTGGTGAGAATGTGCAGAAAAGGGAACCCTTTGTGCGCTGTTGGTAGGAATGTAAGTTAGTGTAGCGACTGTGAAAAACAGTATGGATTTCCTCAAAGAATTGAAAATATAAATGTCCTAAGATGCAGTAATTCCACTACTGAGTATTTACCCAGAGAAACAAAACATTAATTTGAAAAGATATATGCACCTCTATTGTTATTGAAGCATTATTTACAATAGCCAAGATATGTAAGCAACCCATGTGTCCATTGATACAGAAACACACACACACACACACACTGAAATATTGCTCAGCCATCAAAAAGAATGAGATCTTGCCATCTGCAACAACATGGATGGATCTAGAGGTATTATGCTAAGTGAAATATATTAGGCCAAGAAAGAATACCATATGATTTCACTTATATGTGGAGCCTAACAAAAAATCAAGTGAACAAACAAACAGAAACAGACCCATAAATATGAGGAAGAAACTAATAGTTGTCAGAGGACAAGGAGTAGGGAGATGGGAAAAATGGGTGAAGGGAAGCAGGAGGTACAGGCTTCCCATTATAGAATGAATAAATCATGGGATATAAGGTATAAAGACTATGGTCAGTTATATTGTAGTAACGTGGTGACAGATGGTAGCTACGTTTGAGGTCAGCATAGTATAATACACAGAGTGGTCAAATCACTCTGTTGTATATTTGAAACTAATGTAACATTTGTGTGTTAACTCTACTTCAATTAAAAAAATGACTTTCAGATTTGAATGTTAAACTTGAAACCACAAAACTCTTAGAAAAAAGGGGGTAAGCTTCTTGACATTAATCTTGGCGATGATTCTTTGGACTTGACACCAAAAGCAAAGGCAGGCAAAATAAACAATGAGGACTATATCAAACTGAAAACCTTATGCACAAGAGAGTAACCATCAACAACATGAAAAAGCAACCTACTGAATGAGAGAAAATATTTGCAAATATTCTATGAGATAAAATGTTAATATCCAAACTCTATAAAGAACTCACACAACTCAATAAAATAAAAGGAATCTAGTTTAAAAGTGGGCACAGGGTCTGCATAGACACTTTTCCAAAGGAAATACACAAATGGCCAACAGGTACATGAAAAGATATTCAATAACACTCATAGTCGGGGAAATGCAAATCAAAACCACAGTGAGATATCACTTCACACCTATTAGAATGACTCTGATCAAAAAGACAAGAAATAAACACTGGCAAGAATGTGGAAACAAGAGACTGCTCATGAACTGTTGGTGGAAGTATAAATTTGTGCAGCCACTATGGAAAACGATATGCAGAGCTCCTTCAAAACATTAGAACTAGTACTGCTGTATAATCCAGAAATTCCATGGGTGCAGATCTGAAGAAAATTAAAACACTATCTGCACCCCCTCCCCACCATGTTCACTGCAGCATTATTATAACAGCCAGGACAGGAAAGCAACCTAACTGTCCATCAGTGGATGAATGAATTAACCAGGTATGGTATACATATACACAATGGAATACTAACCAGCCATAAAAAGAAAGAAATACTGCCATTTGTGACAACATAGATGGACCTTGAGGGTGTTATACTAAGTGAAGTAAGTCGAACAGAGAAAGACAAAATACAGTATAATCTCACTTATATGTGAAATCTTAAAATACACATAACCACAAACTCATAGATACAGAGAATAGATTAGCCAGAAGTGGGGAGTGGGGGGGGGAGAAATGCATGAATAGGGTCAAAAGGTACAAACTTCCAGTTATAAAATAAGTCATGGGAATGTAATGTACAGCACAGTAACTATTAGTAATACTATATTGCATGTTTGACAGTTGCTAAGAGAATAGACTTAAAAGTTCTTATTATAAAAAAAACTTTTTTTGTAACTATGTATAGAGACAGATGTTAACTAAACTCATTATGGTAATCATTTTGCCATATATATACACACACATATATATGTATATATATATGAGTGAAATCATTATGTAGTACATGTGAAACGAATGTTACATGTTCATTATGCCTCAATTAAAAAAAGGAAGAGCACTGTAATGTAACATAAGGATAGAAAAGAACTGTTACAACATGAATGAATTTCACAAAGGTCATGTTGAGTAGAGAAGGTCATGTTGAGTAGAGAAGCGAGATTTAAAATATATATATATATATATACCATATGATTCAATTTATAAGCTCAAGAACAGACAGCACTAAGCGACAATTATCCAACCCCACCAGTGGTTGCTTCTGGGTGGGAATGGACTAGTCCCAACTGGTAAGACATAAAAGAAACTTCAACAGTGCTAAACTCACTCTACATATTAATCTGGGTGATGATTCTTGGTTATACATATATTCAAAAATGACTAAGCTGTACACTTAAGATGAGCTTACTTTAAACATTTTATGTAGGTTATACCTCAAACAGAGGGGTAAAAAGTGGTACCAATGATTTAGAAGGAACTTCTGAGTAAAAACTAGCATTTTTTTATACCTTTGAATCCATTATGCTCTCACTGTGCCCTCTTTTTTTCCCCCCCTCACTTAGGACAAGGAATACCTTATTCACACCCATCAGAGAAATGGACAGCTTGGGTCTGTAACAAAGTGTTGTGCTTCAAGCGTAGGTCAGTAATCGTATATGAGAGTATACGTTGCTACATACAAATTATCGGAGCACAACCTTTCAAGGCTTAAAACAGAATAAGCTTCCTGGTAAAAGCAGCACCTCTGTGACATTTTTTTTTAAGTTTTAAAATTTTTATATTTTTTTAAGATTTTATTTATTTTTTAGAGAGCGATTATGTGCAGAAGCAGGGGGAACAGTGGGCAGAGGGAGAAGCAGGCTCCCTGCTGAGCAAGGAGCTGACTTGGACCCTGGGATCATGACCTGAGCCAAAGGTAGACACTTAACCAAAAAAGCCATCCAGGTGTGTCCTCCCCATGACATTTTTAACTTACTATTCCTCTCCTTCTTCACCCTCTCCTTTAACAGAATCCACCAACCTCCTCACAATCCTTCTCAAGGGCAGCCATGTCCTCACAGGCCTCAAAAAACTCCATGCCCTCACCTCTATAACAGTAAACAAAAGCACACTTGGCATACATTAGGTCAAACTTGTGGTCCAGGCAAGCCTAGGCTTCAATGATGTACTTTGTTTGGCCAGGTCTCCACTGGGTACCACAGTGAAAGACTGGTAATTAATGCCCACTTTGAAGCCAGTGGGGCACCAGTCCACCAACTGGGTGGTATACTTGGGCTTGATGGTGGTAATGGCAGCACTGAGATCTTTGGGAACCATGTCGCCACAGTACAACAGACAACAAGCCACGTATTTACCATGGCGAGGGGCACATTTCACCATCTGGTTGGTTGGCTCAAAGCATGTGTTGGTGCTCTCTGCTACAGTAAGCTGTTCATGATAGGCTTTCTCAGTAGAGATAACAGGGGCAGAGGTGGCCAGAGGGAAGTGGATGCAGGGATAGGGCACCAGCTTGGTCTGGAATTCCATCAGATCAACATTCAGGACTCCATCAAATCTGAGGGAAGCAGTGATGGAGGACATAATCTGGCTAATAAGGCGGTTAATTTTAGAGTAGGTTGGGCATTCAATATCGATATTTCTATGACAGATCTCATAGATGGCCTCATTGTCTACCATGAAGGCACAATCAGATTGCCCCAAGGTGGTGTGGGTAATGAGGATGGAGTTGTAGGGCTCAGCGACCGCTGTGGAAACTCAGGGACTGAGTAAATGGAGAACTCCAGCTTGGACTTCTTGTTGTCATCGACAGAGAGATTTTCTGTTAGCAGGGAGGTGAACCCGAAACTAGTTCCTCCTCCAAAGCTGTGGAAAACCAAGAAGCCCTGAACACTGTGCATTGGTCAGTCAGTTTCTGAATTCAGTCCAAGTCAAGATCAGTGAACTCCTTGGGCATACTGGCAGCATCTTCCTTGCCTGTGATAAGCTGCTCAGTGTGGACAAGATGGCAGTAGGTACCAGTGTGAACTCCATCAATGACTCTGGGTTCCACGTCTACAAACACTGTCCTGGACACATGCATACCAGCACCCATCTCACTGAAGAAGGTGTTGAAGGAGTCATCTCCTCCCCCAGTGGTCCTGTTAATTGGCATCTGACCATCGGGCTGGATGCTGTGTTCCAGGCAATAGAGCTCCCAGCAGTCATTGCCAGTCTGGATACCAGCTTGTCCAAAATGGATGGAGATGCATTCACTCATGGTTGCTGCCAAGCAGATGGCAGGGAGGAGGGGGAGAATGTTCATTCTTACAGCAGGACTCTGAGGCGGTCTGTGTAAGAGAACCTGCCTCACCATATTTCCTCTTAATGAAAACTGTTTAACAGCTAACACCTCAATCAAAAATACTACGTACTGAAGTTCCTAGGAAATTTGTCAGGACTGGCTTCAGAGGGGATAGAAGTACTTCTAGCATAAACCAAGAGCATAGACTTGAGTTCTTATCCTCATATTTATACATAGTAATGGGGGGGACTTTAGGCAGTTCATAACTTCTTTGTCTCTATTTTGTTTGTAAAAGATAACCTGACAATACTTTGCAAAGTTGCTATGGGATGGAAATGAGATAATGCACAAAAAGCAAAGTACATCAATTATACGGTATTTTTACTCCTTGCTCTTTAGCCCTAGGGAGTCAGAGGACACTGTTGTGTTAAAGATGACACAACCTGCATCTCTCTGCTACCAACATATTTTCTTAATGGTCTTTGAAATAATTTACCTTGCCAAGAAGGCAATGGAGAAGTCAGCAGAGAAAAAACAATTGGTTTTTTTTTTAATTTTTTAAATTTTTTATTTTTATTTGACAGAGACAAAGAGATCACAAGTAGGCAGAGAGAGAGGAGGAGGCAGGCTCTCCGCTAAGCAGAGAGCCCGATGCGGGCCTCAATCCCAGGACCCTGGCTGGGATCATGACCTGAGCCGAAGGCAGAGGCTTTAACCCACTGAGCCACCCAGGCGCCTGAGAAAAAACAATTATATCTGTAACTTAGGAACTAAAATTTCTGGGGGAAAACAAAACATGAGCATATTTTTATATCCTTAGTTATCACTTTGCAAATACAGTCCTGGTGAGTTACCTAGAACCTTTTTTTTTTCCTCTTTCCAAAATAAAACCCTATGTCCTGAATTCCATTGGCTCTCTTGTAAAGCAGAGGAGCTTGGCATATTCAAGATTCTTGGTTGCAAGTGATGGAAAACCCTATACCAACTAGCTTTTTTTTTTTCAGCATTCCAAGATTCATTTTTTATGCACCACACCCAGTGCTCCGCGCAATGCATGTCCTCCTTAATACCCACCACCAGACTTACTCATCCCCCCCAACCCCCTCCCCTCTAAAATCCTGTTTGTTTCTCAGAGTCCAGTCTCTCATGCTTTGTCTCCCCCTCTGATTTACCCCAATTTACTTTTCCTTTCTTTCTCCTAATGTCCTCCATGTTATTCCTTATGCTCCACAAGTGAAACCATATGACAATTGACTTTCTCCGCTTGACTTATTTTACTAAGCATAATCTCCTCCAGTCCTGTCCATGTTGATACAAAAGCTGGGTATTCATCCTTTCTGATAGATGCATAATATTCCATTGTATATGTGGACCATATCTTCTTTATCCATTCGTCTGTTGAAGGGCATCTTGGCTCTTTCCACAGTTTGTCGATTGTGGCCATTGCTGCGATGAACACTGGGTGAACAGACGGCCCTTCTTTTCACTACCTCTGTATCTCTGGAGTAAATACCCAGTAGTGCAATTGCAGGGTCACAGAGAGTAGTTCTATTTTTAATTTTTTGAGGAATCTCCACACTGTTTTCCAAAGTAGCTGCACCAACTTGCATTCCCACCAACAGTGTAAGAGGGTTAAATAGAAAGAAATTATACAGGTTTCCATCACCAGAACATCTAAGAGGTGGCACTAATTTCAAGCACAGCTTTTTGGGCACTCAAATGCCTCCAGGCCCTGGTGTCTCCATCCCTCTTTGCATCCCCTTACCCACAGCAGCTGCAGCAACTCCAGGCATAAATGTCATCACTGGGAGATTCCGGTGGAAAAGAGCTCATGAGCATAAGCCCATAGGCAAGTCTGGGTCTGTCTCTGATTGCACAAAGAATCATGATGTGCTGTAACAATCAGGAGACTAGTTTCTAGTTCTGACATTATTCTTAGAATTTGTACGATGTGGAGAAGTCATTTACTCCCCCACCCCGTCTTAATTGTCTCATTTGCAAAATAAAGGCATAAAATCTCAATGCTATCTTGGGTCTGTTGCAGAGCAAATACTTCAGTTTTTCACAGTATAGCCTCTTCCCTCTGGAGTTAAAGAGTGCCCTCTGATGGTCTATTCTATCGTTGCCTTTTTATTTAGTTTGGTTTACAAACATTTTCCAATTCACGAAGAGAAATGGTCTGAACAAAGTTACTGTGAAATGAAATTCCTTATTGAAATCTATTTTATTTCTACTCTTACTTTAAAATGGAAAAAGGCTTGTGTTCTAACATGAGCAGTTAAAGCTATGGATTCCATATTTATTACACACATTTTCTTAGGTGGTATTTTCATTGCTGTTCATATTTTTAATCTCTTATTTCTTTTTTGACCCATGTGTTACTTAGTGGCATGTTACTTCATTTCAAAATCTTTGGGAATTTTCTAGATATCTTTTTTTACTATTGATGTCTAACAATTTCTTTCTTTTTTTTTTTTTTTAAGTTTTATTTACTTCAGAGAGACAGCAAGTGGCAGGAAGGGGCAGAGAGAAAGAGAGAATCTCAAGCAGACTGCCTGCTGAGTGAGGGCCGATGTGGGCCTCAATCTCAGGACCCTGAGATCATGACCTGAGCCAAAACCAAGAGTCAGTTACTAAACCAACTGCTGCTCACCCAGTTGGTTAAGTTGGTTAAGTTAACCAGCTTAACTCACCCAGCCGCCCAATGTCTAACAATTTAATTGTGGTCAAATGTTTGTGTGCTTTAAAGCTTTAGATTTTAGACTTGTCTTGTAGTTCAACATATGGTCTCTTCTGACGAAAACCCCATGTTCACATGAAAAGTGTATCTGACCTATCCAGTGTGTGGTGTTCTTTACTACACTGAGTTTTTTATAATACTCAATTCTTTGGAATACTTCCTCCTTCTCTTTGTCTGCTTTACTATCAATTACTGAGAGTGGAGTGTTGAATCTCAAAATACAATTGTGGATTTGTCTTTTTCTTCATTTAGTTTTGTCAGTTTTTGCCACGTGTACTTTGAAACTCTGTTAGAAGTTACTTTCACATTTAGGATCGGTCGGTCTCCTTAATGAACTGAATTATATAACATTATAAAATGTCCCTTTTTATCTCTGGTAATACTCCTTATTTTGAAATTTATTGTGTCTGACATTAATATAGCCACACCACCTTTCTAATGATTAGTGCTAGTATAATAAATATTTTCTATCATTTTACTCACAACCTATTATGATTTTATACTTAAGTGTGTCCCTTGTAAACACCTGAATAGTTGAGTCTTTAAAAAAAATCTTCTTAAATTAAAGGTCATAGTCCACTAACATTTATCATAATACAGTAATCAATATGGTTGGGTTTAAGTGTATCATCTTGTTATTCTTTTCCTAGTTGTTTTAGGTGCACTGTGTTCCTTCAATCCTGCTTTCTTGCCATCTTTCGGTATTCCACCTTATTTCTTCTATTGAGTTAGTTATATCTTTTTTTTTTTTAATGATCCTTCTTTCTGTGTCTTTTAAATGATTACACTATGCATTCTAACTATGGTTTGGCACGGATTAACACTGTCAGTTCATATATAATGTTAAGGACCATACCACAGTGTACCTTCATTTACCTCCTCCTGTTCTTTGTGCTGTTGTGGTCATGTATTTTACTAGTACACACATTATGCTACCCATAATCCAATGTTGATATTTTACTCCAAAAGTAAAATGTCGGGGCCTAGGTGGTTCAGTTGGTTAAGTGTCTGCCTACGGCTCAGGTCATGATCCCAGGGTACTGGGATTAAGCCCCACATTGGGCTCCCTGCTTAGTGGGGAGTCTGCTTCTCCATCTCCCTCTGCTCCCTCTCCAGCCCCACCCCCACTCATGCTCTCTCTCTCTCTCTCTCTCTGCACTCTCTCTCTCCAATAAATAAATTAAATATTAAAAAAAGTAAAATGTTTTTTAAGGCCTTATATCTAAAATATATAAAGAACTCTTATGGGATGCCTGAGTGACTCAGTCCGTTAGGCTTCTGCCTTGGCCCTGGTCAGGGTCCCGGGGTCCTAGGATCGTGTCCCACATTGGGCTCCCTGTTCAGTGGGGCTCCTGCTTCTCCCTAAGCCTGCTGCTCCCCCTGCTTGTGCTTCCTTGCTCTCTCTCTGACAAATAAATAAATAAAATCTTGAACTCTCAAAACTCAACAGTAAAAAGAAATAATCCAACTATGAAAAGAACAAAACATATGAAGAGATGTTTCACTAAAGAGTAGAGAGGCAGGTGGCCAAAAAGCATGTGAGAAGATGCAAATTAAAACCACAATGAGGTATCACTACACACCTATTAGGAAAGCTAAAATAAAAAATAGCAATAATACTAAATGCCTGTAAGAATGTCCCAAAACTGGATCACTTATACATTGGTATAAAGTGGTGCACTCTGGAAAACAACTTGGCAATTTTTTTATAAAACTAAACATGTTTATTACTGTTCTTACCCTGTAGTTGCACTCTTGGGCATTTACCCCAGAGAAATAAGAACTTATTTCACACAAAAGCTGTATACAAATATTCATAGCCCCTTTATTCCTAGTAGCCAAATACAGGAAACATCCCAGATGTCCTTTGAGGGGTGAATGGTTTAACAGTGGCATATCTGTCATCAGATACTACTAGGCAATACAAAGGAACAAACTACAGTTATAAGCAACAATCTATGTGAGTCTCCATGAATTACACTGAATGAGAAAAGCCCCACATCAGTTAGTGGTTGCCAGAGTTGAGGGATGGGGTGGAGAGAGTGTAGGAGAGAAGTGGGTATGGGTATAAAAGAATAGTACAAGAGGTCTTTGTGGATGGTGGGTCTATTCTGTAGCTAGACTGTGACACTAGATACATGGACCTATACATGTGATACAATTATATAGAAATAAAAACACACACATAAATAAGTCTAAGTAAAGCTGGGGAAATCTGAATAAGATTGATGAATTATATCAATGTCAGTATCTTGGTTGTGATACTATACTGCAGTTCTGTGAACTGTTTATACTGGAGAGAATTGGGTAACAGGTACATGGGATCTGTCTGTATTATCTCTTATGACTGTATGTGAATCTATAACTATATTAAAATAGGGGCACCTGGGTGGCTCAGTCAGCTGAGCATCTGCCTTCAGCTCAGGTCCATCTGGCCAGGTACCTGGCTCCCAAGGTACCTCTACTCTGCCTCCACTCTGCCTTGTAAGCAGGTCCTTTGGCTGGTCTCAGATGCAAGTCACACAAGCACTGTGGAGTTTTTAATAGGAAATACATTTATCAAATATATATATACACATATATATGTATATGTATGTATATGTGTGTATGTATATATATACATGTATATAATACATGTGTATGTGTGTATATATATATGTATATATGTGTGTATATATATATGTATATATATGTGTGTATATATATGTATATATAATGCCTGTTTAGCCAGAATAGATTCTCTGTTTGGAACCTGCCAGGGCAGAGGATAGGGAGGGGGGCAGAAGGGGCAGGGGTCTCTGCTCCCAAGAAATAGGCTTGTGGACAAAAAGATTGAATCAAAAATGATTGATTCTTTTTCTTTTTTTCTTATGTTATGTTAGTTACCATATAGTACTTGATTAGTACTCATTGCAATATGTGTCCTCCTTAATATCCATCACTGGACTAAGTCATCCCCCCAAGTGAGACTAAACACAAACAGAAAAAAATAATCTATTCATGGAATTTCAGGCATCACTGGAGAAACCTTTCTTTCTAGGGTGGCTTTAAGTGACCCCATTATAGATGGGATACTAGATCATCTGCTGTGCCTGGAGAAAAGATTCCCAGGCCCTGGAGTGCCTGGGATGTTTATTAAGTTCTCACAGCCCTGTTACTGAGAAAACATTGACAGTGCACTGGTAAGTTGCATCTGGATGCCAACAAATATTCATTGAGTATCCATGCAATGGCAGGGACTGTTGAACTGGAAATGTAGCATGACCAAGACAGACAGTACCCATCCCTTGAAAATTCTGCATGAGTGTACACCAAGTGTTACACATAGGCCTTATGACAGATTTTTTTTTTCATAGTCCAACTTCTCTGGATTCTTTTATGAGTTCTATGGAGAACACAGAAGAGCTGTTTCCTGAAAGCCCTCTAAAACAGTGGGGCACAAATATTTCTCTACATTACTCCTTTTAAAAACGAAAACACAGAAAGCAGAACACATTTCACACCCTTCACCCAACTGCTGAAGGTTGAATAGCTTTGCTACCCCAAGGGTTCCAACATCAATAGACATTGCTGTGACTTGCCAGGTACTATATCCCCAGTTGGGCCCCACAGTCTGGCTGCCCTGGTTGGGTAAGTATGAAGGTGACAGATTTGCTTGAGACAGCCCCTAGAAACCTACTGAAGTATTACTGGAACTTGCCATGAAGCAAAGGCCAACTTACATCACCTACACTGTTGAACAGAGGAAGACAACATTTTTAAAATTAAAGGACTATGTGTAAATAAGATTTCCTCTGAAAAAGTAAGCAAGATGTGAAATAGAGATCCAGGCTTGCTTTGGTATCACAATGTTCACCAGAATGGTATCCAAAATCTTTTAGTTTTTTTTTCCTCCCCCTTTTTAATATATGTCCCAAATAAAGCAAGTCTGAATTCGATCAAGAGAGCTTAGGTTGCTTTCTTTGACAGATTAAGGGATGAATTTAATACACTGCTAAGCTTAAAAAAAAAAAGAAACAAACAAACAAACAAAACCCACGAGACTAAGGAAGATCCTCTCTTCTTATTTTCTGTCTCAAAAATGCCCCTGGTAAGAGGAAGTTACTATTTGTGAACTGAATGTTCAGTATTATCAGAGTAACTTACAATAAATCAGAGGACAACCAGCTTAAGAAATCTTTTACCTGAGAGTTATTGAAACAGTAATACATAGTTGATTAACATACACTTTGTATATTATACATATATACTGTAGCCTTAAGGTAAGCTAGAGAAAAGAAAATGGTATTTTCTTTAATTAAAATATCATTAAAAAATCATAAGGAAGAGAAAATACATTTATAGTACTGTACTTATTGAAAAAAATCCACATATAAATGAACCTATGCCATTCAAACCTATGTGGTTCAAAGATCAACTGTATATACAAATAACAAATCATTATGCTGTACAACTGAACCTAATATAATGTTGTATGTCCATTATACTCTCAACAACAAAAAATTATCCTCAATGAAAAAAAGAGATATTCAAAAGTTTTAACTTGATGGAAAACTTCAAAATATCAAAATATCATCAAGAAAGTAATATGAATAAAAAGTAAGATGAAAGGTAAATAACGAACTGGCAGAATATTTGCCACAATATGACAAAAAGTAAATGTGCTTGGGGCACCTGGGTGGCTCAGTGGGTTAAAGCCTCTGCCTTCAGCTCAGGTCTTGATCTCATGGTGCTGGGATCGAGGCCCGCATCGGGCTCCCTGCTCAGCAGGGAGCCTGCTTCTCCCTCTCCCTCTGCCTGCCTTTCAGCCTACTTGTGATCTCTCTCTCTCTCTCTCTCTCTCTCTCTCTCTCTCTCTCTCTCTCTGTGTCAAATAAATAAATAAATAAATATCTTTAAAAAAAAAGATTTTGTTTATTTATTCGATGGAGAGAGAGAGATCACAAGTAGGCAGGGAGGCAGGCAGAGAGAGAGATGAGGAAGCAGACTCTCCGGCAAGCAGAGAACCTGATGCAGGCCTCGATCACAGGACCCTGAGATCATGACCTGAGCTGAAGGCAGAGGCTTTAACTCACTGAGCCACCCAGGCACCCAAAAGTTCTGAAATTTAAAACAAAAATAGCTGGTAAAGAAAATGTCAGTAGACCTCCTGGGAACAAAAATCATATAACAATGAGAAAAAATTGTATTCCTTTAAGACCTTCTAATGAATCAACCAATTCAACAATAGCGATTGACACTACATAATTTTGAGGATAATAATCAAATGGGACAGTCAGTACCAATTAAAGATGACCTTCAAAGTCAACACATGACCTTAAGCCAAGTGTTTTGAAAAACCAAAGCAAGACGTTAACATGTCCAAGAAACTTGTGCTTGGGTCTTACTATGGCCAAATTTTTCAGTCTAAGATTAATTCATTTAGAAAGCCACTGCCAGTCAGAGCTGAGCATTCTGAAACAACGAAGAAACCTTCAGATGCTGTCCCTAAAACCCCAGAGCCTCCACCCGCAGACACTCGTAGTGCGACCATGAGAAGTGATACAGCCCCAAATGCGGTGACCACCACTGAACTTGGGAGCACCACATCTCAGGACAGACAGCTGGTACACCCTCCTATCAGAAGTCACAGTGACAGTGCTCAGGACACTGTGAAACAGGGCATCAGGAGAACGACTCTCAATGTTACAATCTGGAAAGGGCCTCAGGAGAAAGAATTACTGCAATCAAGCACAGTCTCATCTAGTGCCAAAACCGGTTCTCAGGATGTAGAGAGAAGGAAGACATTGTCAAGAAGCCTGACCTCTGGGCGCCTGGGTGGCTCAGTGGGTTAAAGCCTCTGCTTTCGGCTCAGGTCATGATCTCAGGGTCCTGGGATCGAGGCCCACATCGGGCTCTCTGCTCGGCAGGGAGCCTGCTTCCTCC